>JAVLUZ010000157.1:4982961-5096101 GCA_036768485.1 Mermis nigrescens | reverse complement strand
CAGAGCCGAAATATCCTGATAAAGTCTACGAAAATGAAGAAGAAGCCCTCAACTATGATGAAGAAGTTTTTGAAGTTGTCGATGAAGCTTCCGAAAGTCCAAGAAGATGTAGCGGAACTCGCAAACATCTCAGCCAACAATCACGCTGAAGAAGAAAATGATGATGCAAGATCGTAAATTTAATTTGCAGTTATGAAATATCTGATCGTTCCGGAAGGCAAAAACAAAGAAAGGATCATATTCGAAAATTGGTAGACAAATTTTCAAGCTGTCCACAAAAGATTTTTCAAAGATTTAGAGGTTGTGGACAAATATCAATGAAGAACCAAAGTGAACATGCTTTACCGTCGCCATTGCAAGCAACAAGTGCAAGAATTCGCCCAAAACGATTTCTGTGAGCCAGGAAGCTGAACATGCTCTATCGGCGTATTACGAAGATTTTCGAGCCATCTTGTCAATCTTTTGGACAAGAATTTGCTAATCCGGGTTGATCGAAACTCTAATTGCGAAGGCAAACGAATATATCGAACATATTTTGGACTAGTTTCTAACAATGTATATCAGGGCTAACGAGCAACAATCATTGCCTAGAGTTGTTTTTAGCGGTCAACAATCCGCGCAAAATATGTCAATCGAAATTTAATCGGCCTTGCCAACTCATTTCAGCAAATTTATGCAACATCCGCGCCCTTTCTACAACAATTCAACTTTTCGTCTAACTCGATTCTACGTCAATTTTAATCGTCTAATGGTCTATGAAGTTGGTTTGGAGTTCAGACAATCATCCAAGAAGTTGTTGTAACTGTCTTCTAAATCGTGCGCTGATAACTACACAATTCCGTCGGAATTTTCTTCCACATCGCCTTACTTCTCTGCTCTCCGACATTCATGCTCCCTTGGCGTTAACAATTCGCCAAATGGCTGATATCTTCAGTTCAATGAACGAATTTTTCGAAGAATACAAGTCGACTTTTCAGTTTCATTCCTTCTTTTCAATCAACGACTTTCATGTCAGCGCCACTACTTCTTTAATTCCTCGGCCAATCGGTTTTTAAGATTCCTATTTTGGTATCGAGAACTCGAATCGCTTGGCGCATGGTCGAACAGATACGACGTTTGCTTCGATCAATTTTTGTGGAAAGAGTCAACTGCTTCAAAAGAAGTTTTTGCCGAGTTTCCTGAAATTATTGAGACAACCACTGACTTATTTACTACGCATAAGCAAATCCAGTTAATCTGATCGCGCACGGATCTGCCAATCACGTGTCCAGTCGTTTTTCCACGCTGTGCCATCGTCAACGACCCGTTGGGTCACTTGGATATAACCCTGCCAGCCAATTAGAAGAAATTGCAACTGCCAGCAAATCATGACAAGGTCTCTGCGAATTCGTACAGACGAGCCACCCACTTAAACTGTGTCAATCTACCGTCGATTTACTCATTAGTCACCGCCTTACGCCGTCGTCGCATGAAACAAGAGCGACGCGATCATAGGCTCCATGCAGGCTATTGAGGAAACGCCACAATCATTCCATATTCGCCATACTACCAATTTTGCTATTACCTCTATGGTTCATCAGCCGAACGTTGCATCGCAACTCTACTGAACGTCTTACGTTGCGTCAATGTCATTATAATCGTGTCAAACGTAGTCGCTAATTACGTCACATGCTTAGAGCTTCAAATGATACGGCAAGCTTCTACTAACCAGCGGCCCAACTATCTGCCGCTGCCACAGTCCACGTCCATCGTGTTTAGACAATCTGGCTTGCTGCCGACCGCTGTGCCGTATTGTCTAGCTCTGATGACAGCTTCTGTGCCACGCTGCTACGGTTACGCACCGCAGGATCAAAAGTCCTGTACAGCAAATCGCCGCGTCGCATTTTACGGTACTTTTATTCCGTCACATGGAAACAACCGCGCATTCTACGTCGCGCATTACTTCGCCCAATTATTTGCGCACGACTGACGGTCGTCAGACCGTCTAGTCGTATTTGCCTACATCAACCGGATCGCCGCACTTTGATTATTGCTCATCATCTGCTTTTGCTGTGCCAGGACAACGAGCCACCGCCAGCAGTTCGTATATTTTCGTTTAATTCATTTAATTCGTTTTTTTCTGTAAATTTTTTGTTTACTAGTTAATTTTCCTGCAGCCACTTTTCTTCCTAAAAATTTTTTCTCTCCACCTTAGGACCTTTTTCTTTTTCTCACTATCTTTTACATATCTCCGTTATTCATTCTTCCCATGTATATTTTCGCTGTATACTTTTCTGATTTTTTCCTAAAAACATATTTGTTATTTCACTGTATTTGTATGTCTTTGATTCATTGGCTGTCCTTGTCCATATGTGTCTCAATTAACTATACCTGCTCTTCACGTACTCAATACTAATTAAGCCGAGTGACCTGCCCTCCTATCTTAAATTACTTTTTCAATCAAAATTCCTCCGGGTCCCGGAAACAGCTATTCCGTAATGTTGCACAAACCACGTTGTCAACGCGTCGTCGATGCATCGTTTTTTGTCTCCCGCTGCTCAATTGTTTGACGTAGCCGTTACCGCTCATCCGTACATTTTTCATGCACACGCTGCAGAGAAAATGTAGAGCTTGGGCATCCTGCTTGATCTGCTGACACGAATCATTAATCGCTCCGACCCACTATGCCGTCTTTGCGCAAAAAGTTTTGCGCACAAACGTTTACGCTTAAAAACTTGCACTGCGTGCAAATTTTTCTCGATATCCGGGAGTGTAGAGATGGCTCTATTATTCCATTTTGTTGCATTGGTTCAACGCAAAATTCCATTTGTCTTTGTGCTATTTAGTACATACATGCCGATGACTGTTTGCCCTAGATGCTCAATTTTGTGCTTAATTTCCATTTGCACGTACGCGACCACTATGCAACGCTTTAGTGTGTCGTCCGGACCACCTCCCCTCTAAATTATCATATATTCATTTTCCACATATTTTCACAAAACTGGGATAGGAAAATGGGCACTTGGGCTTAATGCGACGGAGTACAAATTGATATGTGCTATCATATCATACGTGCTAAAATCCCATATGTGTGTGTCTCATTCATGTCTATTTCGTTTGTACATTCTTTACTATAAGCTTTGCCCATAGGCCTATTGTTATTCTCGTAGATCCATTCCATGCTTTTGTCTGCGTTGATATGCCTTTTTTTCATATCGTTTTAAAACTGCGTGTTATTTAGCTTGAGGATTCATTCTGTTCTGTATGAATTTTTCTATTTTGTTGAGCTTTCCCTGCTGCTAGCCAGTGCCTGCTTTTCCTGCAGCATGTGGTTTTTTCCATGTGTCTTCCAGGTTTCTGCTGTTTGCAGGAAAATCTTGCTCATATTTTTGCCTGCGTAGTGGGGCTGCCTTACGTATTTGTTGTTTTATTTGTGTGCCTTTCACGGCCTTAGTTGTATGCCGTTGGCGGCTACGTGCCCTCATAATTATAGTGTTTGTTTTTAACTGATTAGCGTAACACGACAGTCGTGCATGCATTCATGCTGTCGTGCTTTAATTGCTTCTTATAATTTTCGGTCCAAAAATATTGCAAAAATTAATTATTTAATGAACGATGATTAGTTTCGGTTCACCTCTGCTGTTGAATTCTGTCCTTTTTGCTACACTATAATTATAGAACTTGTCATTTTCTAAGCACTGGAATTCGGTCCCAAAACAAGTTAAATAGTAATCTTTGAGCCATCAATTAGGTTTCCTAGGAACTTACATTATTTAGGTACTTAATCTCAAATTGGGGTTAAGTCAGTAAGTTTCACTAGGTGCAAGTGCAGTAGAGGGCCGGGCAATCTTGATAGGCTGGCCTTACCCCCGAGCTCTTTGTGCGAGCGCGTGGTTTGCCGCTGGGTGTAGGCACGTGAGTGTAGAGTCTTCACACTTACATATATGTACATAGATATGTATATGTATCACATACCTACCTGCCTACCTACCTAACTACCTACCTACTAGTGTTATTTTGATATACCAAAAATAAATTTTGGTATGATTTTGGTAGGCACTTGTTGGACTACCAATATCATATTTCAATTCTGAGAATTTTGGTATATCATATTCTTATCATATTAAAAGTCCGGAAAATGTGAAAATATTTTTGATATAATTTTGGTATAATTTTGGTACAAAGTGGTAGCACTTTTTTCCTTCTTTCGCTCTATACCTTACCTGCAAATTTCTGAAGCATGATGCAATAGGTATTTTCCAGGTCATATCTTCATAATACATACTTAAGTATGCATACAGTATCGGTACCTACTTAATTATGTATGTACCTATACCCACCAAGCCACCTCGCCTATTGTACATATGTATACTGTAGAGTCCGTTAAGGGTTGTGTACACCTGCATTAATCGTATGTACATATATACAATTAGCGCAGTGTAGTATGATTGAGTGACATCCTGTCGAAATTGATAAATGCATTACTTTTGGCAAGCTCAGCTCATTAAGGGTGGCCTAGATCTGGGAGATTTCAAAATCTCAGTTAGGTCGGTAAGTATGTACCACAACACATGACATTGATGTTTTCTCGATTCTTGTTTGCCACCTGTATTGTTTACCGTTGTGATTCGCTAATAGTGATCATAGGTGCACAGCATACGTGGGCAGCAAGAACATTCTGGGTGAAAGCAAGATTTTTCAAAGGTGAAAAAATAACCTTAAAAATAGTGGTACGGCGAAAAAATACCATTTTTCAACGTTTCTCATCGGGCACTATCCATTGGCATCAAGAAATTGCGAAAAAACAAAAAATTTCAAAAATTGAATTCTGGGGGGGGGGTATTTTGATTTCTGGGGGGGGGTATTTTGGTTTCTCGGGGGTGTATACCCCTAAACCCCCCACGCTCAGGTGTGGTGCACAGGATGGGCGATTTGGGGCAGGGGTCAAGAATTCAGCTTTTTGGGCCAAAATGACCTCAATAACTTGCATAAGCGCTTAAATAGCCTTAAAACCACGATATTACACTGTTTCTGGTCAATTTGAAACACTTGAAGAAAATTTTTAATTTGCATCAGGTTTTGGCCTTCATTTTGCCTCATTTTCTCTACAAAATTTTCCATCTTCCTATTCTGGGTAGTTTAGACCCCACATCCCCACGCATATGTCTGATCGTTATTCCGAAATCTTGTTATTTGACGAAAAGTGAAAAGGAATTTATGTAATTTTGTAACTTAATCTCGTGAATTTTGAAAGTTTTATACATATATGAAAACTTTTTAAACAGCGTCTGGAAATGTAATGCTTGTGCTTTACTTCGGAAAAATATTGATTGCTTGCATTAGTCGTTTGACTTTGAAATATAATAAATGAGTATTAATTACCTGTATTTTGCTTACATAGATACCTACTTTTACATGGCTGCAGAAATTACACGATAGGTACTTACCTACCAAAAGTATATTAAATATAGTACCAAATATCAAAAATATATCATATTTTAAATGAAAAATAGCAGAAAATCATATTTATATCATATTAAAAATAAGTCAACTATACCAATATCATATTTTAATTATTTTTGGGCTACCAAAATAACACTACTACATACCTAATGTATACATGAATGAGTTCACATTTAATCCGTCTTTCATAGCGCATGCAATTCTCTCGGCAAACAGATTTTCTTATTACTAAGCATTCGATTTCTTCATTGCTCCCTGGGCAAACTATTTAAAATTTGTTCTCTACTCCGCCGAGTAAGGGAAAATCCTAGTGCTGAATAAGTAAATCAGTTTTCCGAAATTAAAAAACATTAAACATGATCATAACAAACATTTTGCGGACAATTAGAAAATAATGAAGCACAATCAAAATTGTAACAGAGGGATAGGAATACATAAACAATCCAAGGTGACAACAATCGCTGATTTGCAGACGAATAGATAATAATGTACAACACAATAAAAACCGTAAAAGAGCGATTAAATATAGTATCGTAATTAAAAAATACATCACAAAAACAGCAGGTACATACCTTCGCACAATTAAAATGAACATACAGTTTACTGTATGGTGCACATCTGAGCACCGAACCAGTGCCATTTTTCGACTTATGTTTGCGGCTGAGGATCGAGTTTTAAAATCTAAAAAATCTAGGTTTTTAACCCGAATGGAAAATCTCAACCCGCACCTATGAATACATGGCCGTAGGTGTCCTGCATTTTGCCGACCCGATCACTGGCGTAGCCAGGTGGGGGGGGGGGGAATTTCCCGTGGTAGAAAATTTTTACATTTTCAAAAAGTGAGCAATATGGTTGCCTGATGCTGTTTTGCGATGAAAAATCGAAAAATTCGGTGCTTTGCGCCGGTTTATTCTATTATTTGGCAGTTTCTACCGTTTTATTGGTGGAAAATCAAAAAATTAGCGATTCGCGCGCATCAGAAACATTTTTTCCGTCAAAAACATGAAATTTTTTTTGAGAAAATTCAATTTTTTAATGGCTTAAATCGTGCAGGATGATGTGAAAAGCCCAAAAAACACGTTATTTAACGGCCCCGCGCGTTTTTACGCGTTTTTTATTCTATTTCTTTATTCTTTTTTTATTCCCCTGGCGAAAATCCTGGCTACGCCTATGGACCCGACCCGCGCGTTGGGTCTCCAGGTCCAGTCGGGTTGTTGGGCCCGACTTTTTACCTCTATCTAGCACCGGGTGCTGTCACCGTTTTTTCCCAGCGATTTGGTTGACATTATTCACCAGACTAGTGATCGACCGGGGCGACTTTTTTGGCCGGGGCAGGGGCGGTACTCGGGGCTGGAAAATCCTCGGCCCCGGCCGGGGCCGGGGCCGGGGCCGGGGCTGGCCGGGGTCAGACAAGGAAAATATTATTGCATGACACATACTTGGGGTGGGCATAGGAAAAGAAATAATAAGCGACTGCTCCATTCAGTAGTAAATGGCAAGCGCAAAGTTAGGTGCGCCTTTTCATATCAAGTTTTATTTCTATTTATGTCACAATAAACAAATTTAGTCCAGTGTTTCATTGTCTGAATCATCAATAAAGTCTATGTCGTTGCTATTAGCACACTCTATATCATTTGAATCTTCGCTACTGCTACTGCTGCTGTAGCGATTGGATGCAATCACACCTGGGCAATAGCCCATCCCAGCTCATCCATGGAACGGGCTGGCACAATAGCTGGACGGGTTGTAGGGTCTATTTGGATGGGCTGATTTTGAAAAAATGCGATAAAACAGTGGAAAATCCAAGAAAATTGCCATTTTAACCTATTTTCAGCCCAACTAAGGACCAACCAATCGTTGAGAGCCCATAGTTGGACGGGCTGAAGCTTCGGCTATTGCCCAGGTATGGATGCAATAGGTAATGGATGTAATAAATGAGACATCGCACATTCCCATAAGGGGGAGGGGTATTACCCCCTAAGGGTCCAAGACACAAGTCACTGTCAGACGATTTTTGGTGAAAACCTTTTGAATTTTTTGAACTTAATTTTTTTGTATGGCAAAAGTGTACCTAATTATTAGAATTTCACGAAGTGATACATCATTTTAGAATGTGAGCTAGAGTAATTAGATAAACTTTTACTATAAAACATGCATGTAATCGCTTAAAATTTTATGAGGGTCCCTCAGTATACAGGTAACGGCTGGAAATCTAGGGTAGGGGTCCCTCGCCATTTTTAGAAGGAGGGGGTTAGCATCTAGATCAAAAATGGTAAAAACACATAAAAATAGCCAAAAAAAGCGCAGGTTTTCGCCAAAAAATGGGGGAGGGTGGTCAAATATTTTCTGACTTTCAAGGAAGTTCGGGTTTTCAAAGCGTGGATGGGGGATTACCCAAACCCCCTGTCACATGTATATTTATCGGCCATTTTCAGGGAAAGGGTGGTAAGCGGCTCCATTTTTGCAGCCCCTTACCCCCTAAAAATCTTTAAAATGGTAGAATTTGTAATAAGGAATTCTACACCTTTTTACAGTTTTTGTTCTTCAAAACTCTTTGTACATGTACAAAGACGGTCTTGAAAAGTCTTTGTACATCAGCAAACATATTCGCTGAATACAAAAAGACCATGCTTCTAAATGTGATAATTCGGCCTGAATTTAGTTGATAATATTAGTTTGGCGCGATGTGCCGAAATTTTTATGAGCTTTTGATGGAATTCACACATAAAACTCGACTGAGAAAGCTAAAACAACTTGTACTACAAAATCAGAAAAATTACAAAAATTGTAATATGCGAATTAAATCTTGTAATAAGCAACACTGCGCTTAGAATGGAAAAATGTCAAATATTCAGAAACCCAAAAATTAGCCAAATACACTGCTAAAGGCCGAAAAACAATTTTCTACCACACTGAAATCATTACTGTACCATATTAAAGTATACAAAAATTTGCATGTACAAAACAGTGTTTTTTTGTATTAGCCAAAGATTTTTCCCGATGTATAAAGACTTTTCAGGACTATCTTTGTACATGTACAAAGATTTTGGGAAGATAAAAACTGTAAAAAGGTGTAAAATTCCAAAAATTTTCGGAGCTTCACTCCGATATGAAAAATTGTCTGTCCTATATATCTTTAAAATGGCAAAATTTGTATTTAGAATGGAAAAATGTCAAACTTTTTAGGCGCTTCGTGCCGTTTTGAGACAATTTTAGTAATTTTTGGCGTTAGAAACCCAGAAATTAGCTAAAATATACAATCAAAAGTCAAAAGACCCTGTTTTACCAAACTAAAATAGCTATTGTACAATATTATAGTAACCAAAAATTTGTGTGTACAAAATGTCCAAAGACTTTTGGGTACCATCTTTGTTCATGTATATACAAAGGTACATTGTACAAAAAGACACTGTCACAAACTGATAGTATACGAAAATGTGCATGTTTAAGAATATATTTATATAATATGGATACAAAAATTTGTTAGCTCATACAAAGACTTTTTCGGAGATCTTTGTACAAGCACAAGAAGCTCATACAACAAAATAGAGTCGGCTAATAATAGTCCACCACTTAATTTTCTGGTCCTCCAATTTGGGATTTCACCCCTACCTCAACTGTGGACCTTAGGAAACTATTTGAGACATATTTAGCTTATCGGATCGGACGCAATTCTGCAGCGTAGTTTACAATCCCCTCTAATTAACCTCCATCCTAATAACTATTACACAAGAAACGCTTTTTAAAGCACGCGGTTCCCATTCAATTAAATGTAAGTGTTTTTTGTAAAAATAGTTTGTTGAAAACGTACAATTTTCAACTAGAAATAGAACGTATTTGTCAACTCTGAATCTTTTAAGCCATAGCTATGAATGAATGAGTTAAAAGTAGCATTTAGTTTAAACAAGTTAAGTGGGGGAATCGAAAACATGCAGATTTTCCTAAACATTTATTCAGTAAAAGCTCATTTATACACAGTAGCAAAGTTATAACAAGGTCTAAGTAAGTGTAAATATGGTCTAATCAGTACAGTTCTCAAAATTAACACTTGCTCATTGGTAAATAAGTGCCTGTACAAAATACAAATTACACAAAATTTTTCCCCGGCTCCCGGCCATTTTTTGACCTTGCCCCGGCCGGGCCGGGATGCTCAAAAATGGCCGGAGATTGCTGGGGCCGGGCCCCGGTCGATCACTACACCAGACCCAAATTTTTTTCCTTTTTTCCGACCTTTTTCCACGTTTTTTAGGAGGTCTAAAAACGTTCAAAATAGAGCGTCTGTGTTGAAAAATCAGTGTTTTTAAGTAGCAAATCCTATGTACACATGCAATAGCGGTGTTTGATGCACTTTTTGTAAAACAATTTCGCACTCTACAAGAAATATAACGATCAGTATACGTTATTTCTGTTGAAGCTTGAATTTCCTTCCTTCAGTAAAGCATTTTTGCCAATTCTGAAGTCGCTTTTGACAATTAAAACTATAACTTATCAAATGACGCGAGGCGCTAGAAAATTTTGATATTTTAGCTCTCTAAAATGTATTTTTGCATTACAAAAACTAACCAAATCCGTGCAGAAGGTAAGAATTTTCAATCGTAATGAAGTTCTAGGACCTGATTGTCGATAAAAATGCTGCGATTAGCGCAGCACGGCTTAAACATCAATAACAAGTAAGAATTAAATCAATTCGGCGCTTCGCCTAAGAATTTTTGAAGTTTTACCTCTCTAAAACGCATTTTTAACATTACAAAAATTTTTCACAAATGCCAACCAAGCCAAAAATTTTTTCCATTTCCCAAAATTTTGGTTGACAAATAAACCAAAAAGCGGAAAAAAACGGTGGTTGCTGCCATCACCAGTGTTGCCAGGTCAAAAAACAAAAAAAAAAATAAAATAAAAAAAATCCCTAGATTTTTCCCCGGATTTGTTAAAATTTCCTGGATTTCGGAATCACAGAAATATCTGATGCAATTTTTTTAAACCTAAAAGTAAAGCAATGTAACTTTAAATTCAACTGTTTTTATATCAAAATAACCATTGTATAGCAATGCAACAAAAAATCAAACGTTTTATTACACAAAATCAATCAACGTCAATACAATGGGGTAGACTATGGTCTTCGTTCATATCTTCAAACACGTCACAAATATTATCCAATGTGTCACAACAATCAGCAGCTGACTCGTCGTTCATTCAGAGAATTGTTAAACAGTGATAGCATTTTATCGGTTATACGAAAATTGTAACAATTTTCCTCACGAACTTTTGAGCTAAATCGCGTATTTAAAAATGCATCAAGTAATCCAACGCTCAATCTATTTCGCAATTTCGACTTCACAATGTTCAGAAAATATTCGTTCGACCAACGCATTGGAAAAAGGCATAGTTAACATAGATAATGCAAAATCAACAATGCTACTATAACAGCAAGTTTTCATCCTCAAGTTTTCATCCCCCGACGAGACGCTTTCACAATCATACAACTCGGACGATGAAGCCATTCTTATTTCAAATAGCAAAACTGCTTAGCTCAAGCATGTAGCTTTAGACTTTAAGAAAACCATTCAGCAGGAAACTACACGATCTTATCAAACTTGAGCAAAAAGTCACGGTTTGTTCTCAAAATTAAAAAAACCACAATTAAGCCCACACAAGAAATTGCATTGGAAGGCCGGCGAGCTACGTGCTTGACTGAGCTAAGGTTGTCTGCTGAGCTGAGCTGAGTGCTTCTCAGTCTCAGCAGTCTATGCTAATGCTATGCTTCTGATGTTACAGTAAACGACAATAATGCTGTTACTGTAATGAATACAACAACTACCTTGATTTCCCAAAATTTTCAAAATTCCCTGAATTGCGAATATCTTATCCCTGGAAATTATCCCTGGATCCCCCGAATGCCAAAATTCATCCCCTAACCAGCCAAAATTTCCTGGATTCGGGGAAATTTTCCCCGACCTGGCAACACTGGCCATCACACAATCGTGAGAGAGAAATCCTGGAAACAGACATTACAGTAAGTACGAAAAACATTTTATGAATAGATTAAATTTCTAAAGCGGAATACCTGCTAATCAATCACGAGAATTTACAAAAATGAATATTATTAACATGCTTAAACAAAATGTGTAAACCGAATAAGACGAAATAAGCATACTGTAAGTAGGCGAGAGTACTGTGTTAGAGCTGACTGCTCAATTATTGCTAGCCGATCCTAGTGGATAAAGCCTTGTAAAAGCCGTGTAAGGTAAACAGTGCATCCTTTGCAATATCCCATGTCCTGATTTAAAGTAATTAGAATATTTAGGTTCTGATATAGCGTGCGATTTATTAGGAGGAGCACCTTCTGTTTTCAATTATGTATTAAATGCAGGCTACTGTTGTTGCAATTTTATGCTGAACTGTTAATACTGTAGATATGCAAATGCGCTAAAGCCTCAACTGTTGCCAATGCCAGATTGACAGTTTTGGAGTAAGTTAAGAATATGGTACTTTCAGGATACTATGAAATAAACTTCAAAAGAGCGGATGTTTTCGCTCAGTACTTAGAACATGTTGAAAGAAAGCGCGGAAAAAATATTCATCCGTCCATGATCAAAATTACCAAAGCTATGGGTTTCGTTAATTAGCCTCTTCTCGACCTACGCAAGCATCTACTCGACCTAAGTATTTGAAGATTCAAACAGCTGAATGCAGAATCACATGTGGATACCCAATTTACGTCGATATAAGCATCTATATATCGACCTAAGCATCTATACATCTACCTAAGCATCTATACATCGACCTAAGCATCTATACATCGACCTAAGCATCTATACATCGACCTAAGCATCTATACATTGACCTGAGCGGGAGTGACCTCGACCTAAGCAGCTTAAAACACCTTTTTAGATATACTAAGCCTAAGCCTTAGTATATCGGAAGCAAAAACTTAGATTTTCCTTAATCTTATCAAGTAAAACCGAAAAACATGCAGAAAATTTTTTGAAGTTTTTTTTAAAATTTCAAACAGCTTTCCGCGCCTTTTTTCTTGTTTCTTCTTCATTGCTATGCTTCCTTCCATAATTTCAGCCCATATTATTTATTTCTGACAAATGTGTAAGTCCTTGGATCGAGCCGTTTAATCGTCTCACCCAACACTCAAATCGACAGTTGCCTGCAACTTTGCAAGTATGGCTCAGATTTTCACCAAATTTTTTTCCGCGCTTCAATTTATCATGTTCTACCAGTTTGGCACAAAAATTTTGGCATTCCGTATTCGTTTTGCTCCTTTTCTAGAAGTACCACTTTAGCCGACAGTTTTCCTTCCTTTTTGGCAGTTTTCTGATTTTTTCAGAAGTTTTCCATTCCTTTTTTTATTTTATTTTGTTTTTTTTTCGCATTTTTTTTGATGCCATTGGATAGTCCTTGTGGGAAATAAAGCATGGGGTGAGGGGGTATTACTCCCCTGAGCTTTGAATAGCTGATGGCTATACAGCGATTTTGGCCGAAAAAGCATTGCTGTAAAGCCTTTTTGGGCTCAGAAAATTAGCTATACAGCCTTTTTGGGCTTTGAATACTAGCTATGTAGTCTTTTTGAACTCAAAAATGCTATTTAGTTGTCTTCTCTGAGTTTCAAAAGGATATATAACTATTTTCTCGACTCTAAAAAGAAATTAATAGCTATTTTCAGTCCAAAAGGGCTATATAGCTGTTTGTGAATCCAAAAGGGCTATATAGTCATTTTTCTGAGACTAAAAAGGCTATTTAGCTAATTTTGTGACCCCAAAATGACTATAGAGCCGTTTTTACGAAGCACATAGCTATCTCGCCATTTTTGGTTTCAGCCCCCCCTGAAAATTTGACTTTGCGCACCTATGCATACTACCGTTTAAAGACCATTTTTTGACCTTTGAAAAATCTTGCACCCCTAGAATTTTGGTGCTGCCCACCTATAGTAATGAACTTCGTATCGTATTGCACTATTGTATTTGTCTTTCATTTTTTTCATAGTAAATTATTTGACTTCAAGAATGCGCATTTAAATCTCGATTGTTACCAGGACCATAATCAGGATTTTGCTTGAGGGGCACGACCACACCTGGGCGTGGGGGTTCGGGGTATGCACCCCGAGAAATTAAAATACCCCCCCAGAAACAAAAATACTCCCCCAGAATTCAATTTTCGAAATTTTTACTGTTTTTTTGCAATTTTTTGATGCCAATGGATAGAACTTGATGAGAAACGTTGAAAAATGATGTTTTCCCGTCATGCCACAATTTTTAAGGCCATTTTTAACCTTTTGAAAAACCTTGCACCCCCCTTCCCCGAATTTTGGTGTTGCCCACGTATGAGCTCGACTAAAATTTGAAAAACGGGATCGAATCAAGGAAGTAATTTTTACGGCTACTAGAGATGCACACTTTGCAAATTTTGCTACACAGATACGTTAAATATCGTGAGAATCCAAGGTTAACCCTCTCTTATATGACTGAGGGTCTGGATTGGTGCGCTTAAGCAACCCCCAGCGGAGTCCGGGGCAGAGCCCGGAAAATTTTGTTAAAAGAGTACGTTAAAGTTGAACAGTAACGTTAAAAGTTCAATAAAATCAGCCGAATTTCAGTTCTTAATTCATCATACAAGTAAGTAGTCAAAGTTCATCACTAAACTCTCTTATCATTGCCAAAAATTTATTTTAATTCTCGCTTCTTCTTAGAATTTAATTTTCAATGCAAAATATGCTTTAGGTTATACTAACGTGAATATGGCGTTTTTTAACCTCGCGTTTGGTGTTAAGTAGGTTGCAATCACTAATTGTAAAGTTCGGCGTGAAGCGCCGACAATTTTAGCGATTTTCGGCTAGAAAAACTCAAAGACTGACTAAAGGAAAAAATCGTTCTCAGATTTCATTCCGAGGGGGAACTCATGTGCACCTTATTCCCCCTGAATACGGGCCTGATTGTAGCGCTGAAATCCTCACAAAATCGTCTGAATCTCGGTTTTTAGCCGATAAGTAGGTAAAGTTGATTTGCGATTTTCTGATGTTTCCTTGCTAGAAAGACTCAAAGAGCGCTTGAAAAACATGGGATGCGAATCTTTTGTAGACTTTGGTCATTAACGTTTTTTTTCTGGCGAATTGATTCAAAAGTGAACTCAGTAAAAAAGGTTTTTTCTACATTTCAAAATTTTAGGTTACCTTTTTCATTTTTCATTGTAAAAATCAAAAAAATCACCCAAAAAATTCAAAAAATTTTCATATTGTGAACCAAGCCCAAATGTATTTTCGACATCACGAAATTTTGGCCACAGAGCATCCCAAATGTGAGAAAAACTGGTTGTCATTTTTTGCAGCTTTTAAAAAATACATTCTGTACGAAGCGCAGGAATTTTTTTGCATGCTTTTAAGTTTCTATTAATCAAATAATGTTAAAAAAATTGATAAGATTCTCATTGCGCAAAAAAATTTTGCAGCTCTTTGTTGCTATTAGATAAGTCAAAATAATGGTAAAAAGTAGAAGAAATCGGGTTTTTTCAGTTTATTCTCATAAAATCATCGCAGAAGAGTGTTACGCAACCGCATAGCTCAATTTTTGAAATTCAGAAACTTACCCAGTAAGCTAGAAGATTCCTTTCTTCCCCGACTGGCTACAATACCGCCCGATGCTGTACAAAACATGGAAAATCAAAAAATTCTGACCTTTCTTTTCGCATTCACTAGGCTTAAACAAGAACACCTTGAAAAAACTACTTCCGGAAGAAAGCCAAAAAATGTAAAACATTATATGATGGTTATCTTTTCTACATGCATCGAGATTTCTCCTTATACGCTCATCTCTCGAAACAATCCTAATTTATATTGTTGACTGACAGCGCAGGCGAAGTCGGAATTTTCTTTTTAGGTAATTGAATTTTTTCCTTATAAAATTCTCTTGAGAATATACGTGATCTACTTAATGATGATTCCATTGGATGGCTTAGCCAGTGGATAGGGAAAGGGAATTCATCTCTTTAGAAGTTTTTGAATTTTCAGAAATTGGGCTATACGTTTACGTGACGATGTACTGCGAGCGACGACTTTTTAATGAACCCAACAAAAGTCGGCGCCTCGAGTTGATTTATTCTAGCATTGGTAGTTATTTGAGAAGGTAAGCAAATTCTTAGCGACATGAGTATGATATTTATTTTGTAGCATTTCTGATCAATGGAAGGATAAAAATTCGCGGATAATTCGCGCACTTCGTGCAGATTGCATTTTTAAATTTTTTAAAAGCTGCATAGCATGAAAACTATATACGAGTAAGATTCAGAGTTCTTGCGCTTTAAGCTGACTCATATCCAGCGGAATAGAGGGCACATGCCCCCACCCCTTCCAAAATAAAGTCTGAAAACGATTTTGCCTTCACTCACTCCCTCTTTGGCTTTTTAGCAAAAAACATCGGAATTTTCCCCTGTCACGATCGACGCGATTTTAAGCTTCCAATATGTACAAATAAAATACGTAAGCATTATGTCTTTATGTAATATGATCCTTTTTATAATATTACGAAAATTCTGTTTATTTTTACTCATAATATAATATTCGCAAAATCTAATGTTGTAATATAAATCGTTAAGTTTTCGAAAACGCTTATCATAATGTCTTATATTCTTTCCAAAAATTGTAATTATACTATTAGCTTTCATGTTTATGTAAATATGCGAAAAGACAAAATCGAAGGCTAACAAAGCAGTTCTATTCAATAGCATGGTCAAAACCAGTCAAAACCGGTTTTAAGGACCAGACAGAGCAGACAGACGTCAGACAAGAATGGAAACTTAAGATTAATTAAGTTTCCCACTTTTAGAATATCAGAAAACACGAGACTGCGCGCAAAATATATCCAAACAATGGCATTGTTTACTAACTTTTGGGTTAGGTGAGTAACTTATTGGAAAGGTTACTCGAGGTCAGAAGCATAAGATGTAAGCTGACGAAAAACGCGCATATATGCAGGCAGATACAAATGTGAGAACAGATGAGCAAAATATATCCAAAAATGAGTCATCAAAACAACACCATGTGCGCCTGCTGATTTTACTATAAAAGCGGCGCGACTCAAAACTTTGGCTCTTCCTACCTTTGTCTTAGCGTCTGGTCATTGCCTTGTCCCTGCCTGAAGTCTCGGTGTCAGCATTATTGCATATGTAGAAAGATCATAATCTCTGACGCTTTAGCTATCATAGCTAGCGCAATTCGAACCTACAAGTTACGCCTTAAATTCGCTATTATTTTGGAGCGCGTTTCGCACCGACGTATTCACAAATTGTATAAATTTTTATTTCCAATAAAATCACAAATTTTCAAATTGTTGTTGTTTTTCTTCAATACAAAGGAGAATCAACCTCGACCCTAGCTTACGACAAATTGTACAAACTTCAGTTAGAAGAATTGAAGATAAATAAGTGAAATTAGGCTATAAGGAGCGAATAATTTAGTGACGCGAAATTTGGGCGTGACACCCCGAATAGCCCTAAAATAGCGGTTAAAGCACCCCATTTTCATTATTGTGTTTAAGTTCAATGAAATTCATTAATGAGAAGTGGCATATAACATCACGTTCAGTGAGCATTTAACAACCGCATATCATTTTAGGATTCCTAATACAACTTATTTAGTTCCTGTTTACATATACACAAGCAATTCTAGTGAAAACTATTTTTTAGCGAAGTCTATGTTAACATCCAGCCAATGATTCGCTATCAATAACAAGATCGTCAACATGCGCCAGAATTTCAGTTTATTTCCATTTTAGGCCGTTATTGGTATTGTTGTTGTGGACTTAAATGTTATTTAGTTTGGCATGCATTTTGGCTTCAACTTCGGCCCAGTTGCTAAACGTGCAATTGTCAACGGGTATAGATGAAGAAGGTAGGAGAGATCATTGTGGAAAGGAAAATGTTATTAAAGGGCCCAGTCAGTGGTGGATCTAGGATTTTCCTAAGGGGGGGGCGGTATTTCAACTTTTCCAGAAACAGTCAAAAATGGGTCCAAAAATTTACCCTTAACGCGCGAAATAGCATTTTTAGGTGTTTTACATTGTATACTTTTACATAAAATCACTTTTGACGCAATATTTCTCCTAAAAATTTTAAAATTTTAGACAATTTTGTGCGAAAAAATCATTAAATTTCTTTGACTTCAACAAAAATCTTGCGCCGGAAAATTTGTGAAATTAAGGCGGATAGACATCTAGAAGCATGATGTACTGCTTGATTTCCTGTATTTATAGCATTTGATGCGAAACCTCGAAATTTTTAATTGAAAATAGAAGAAAACAATGCAAAAATAGCTGTTTCTGCCGTTAAAATTGTTTTGAAACCTACATGAATAGAGAATGGCTTCCTGGCAGTGTTTTTTTGTACATGGTCCGTTTGTACATGTACAAAGATGGTCCCTAAAAGTCTTTGCACATTTTGTACACACAAATTTTTGGGTACTATGATATAGTACGGTAGCGACTTTAGTGTGATAAAAACAGTTGTTCGACCTTTGGTAGTGTATTCTGGCTAATTCCTGGTTTTATGAGGGCAAAAATCAATAAGAATCGTCTTAAAACGGGGCGAAGCGCCGAAAAATTTTACATTTTTCCTTTCGAAATGCGATTTCTGCTATTGTAAAGATATACAGGACACACAATTACTCATTTTTCGCGCCGAAAATTTTTGCGAATTTCAGACCTTTTTTGAGTTTTTGTCTTCCCAAAAATCTTTGTACATGTGCAAAGACGGTCCCGAAAAGTCTTTGTACATCGGGAAAAATCTTCGCCGAATACAAAAAAACCGTGCTTCCAGATCGCCAAGAAAGTAAATAAATGTCATTAATAGGTATCAGCCGGCGCGTAGCGCAGAAAAATTTGAGAAATTATGGTCACTGACGGCCAAAAATCATTGCAAATTGCATATCCATTCTTTATCTCGCCAAAAATTTTTTGCCAATAGAAGGGGGGGGCGGCCGCCCCCAAAGCAATTTAAAAAAGTGCAAGAATTCTAGAAATTATCAATAAAAGCTGCTTTTATGCCATTTTTAGTTTTTTACCCATTTTTAAAGCCTTTTTTAATTTAAAAGAGTTTAGGTTTTTTCATCGCAGAGAAAGTTTGTAGCAGTTTTGAATTAAAGTGAATGCTAAGCAAAGCATGAGCAACCATGAAAAGGGTGTGAATGAACTTAGAAGTGAAATGGTAAAATATTAGTATATTAGAGTGTATTTATCATTCATACGTAGGTTATGTCGTATAGTACAGCCGTTTCGTAGGTAAGATTGGAAATTAGGCTGGCCCATATCTAGAATTTCATTTTGGTTTACAAGGATAAAATGTTTAGTCAAATAACTCGACAACCGTTAAGATAGTGGATAGAAACAATGGCATTTTTAGCGTTCCTCAGCAAGCTCCACTTAATGTAGATAAAAAATCTCGAGTGAAAATTTTTTTGCTTCATTTATAAGACTTATATTATAAAAAATCTAACGTTTTAACTAGCCACGCGACTGACTTTGCAACACCCAATCCAAGTTCGACTTTGGAAAATGTGGCTTTTGTTTTTGTTCTAGAGCTCACTGGGGCTGCCTTTTTTACCGGACCTGGGCCGGGGCCTAGAAATGTACCGTATAATGTGATCATACGACATCCATGCTGGCTTAACTTCGTGTCATGTATCGTTTTAGTTTCGATAAAAAATAATAATGATAATAATATAATAAATAAAAATAATTACATTACTACGCACAGCACCTTTACTTAAAGTAAGATCGTATTCATTCAGTTGAAAAATTTTATCTTTCTCCAGGAAAATACATACTAGCAAGTTTTTTATGATTGCACTGTAACTTTCTCCACGAAGTTTTTCAGTTTTTTAATCAAACAGACGAAGCCCCTGGAATTGAACTGACGTAATTAAGAATTTTTGGAGGCACTGTATGAAATCAATTTAATTTTTGACTATGATTTCATGCAATGAGATATATAGTGAACTGTTCCTGTATTTATTAGAGCTGCGTGCAGACGTGCAAGTGGGAGTATGGAGAAAGAGCGAATATCCAGGGGTAGTTATGGTAAGATTAAGGTCAGAAACGGACAGAAGTCGAGGCTTTTTCGCGAAAATGATTGAAATCGATCATAATCATAGAATAATTGTAGTTATTACGCATTTTAAACCTTTATATTCATTTTTGAACTCAAATCAGCTTGAAAAAACTATGAGCTCCATAGGGGTGTGCCGGGCCCACTTTTTTAAAAAACTCGGGTCCGGTGGTCCGGGCCCAGAATTTTAGGTAACTCGACTCGAGTCCGGGTCCGAGTTCGGGTCCATGATTTCAAAACAGTTGGGTCCGGGTCTGGGTCCAAAAAAGCTGGAACCGATGGGGTCCGGGTTCAATGTATAGCATATGACATTGCTGTTGCATGAGGTTTATACGTATATTAGTGTACATATTACTCCTACGCTATTATCTGGATGCACGAGTTTCAGTTTATTGTGTAATGCAGCCCAGTATACGCCCAGGATTTTATTTCTGGGGGAATCGCCAAAATTGACAAAATTTATAAATTTATTCAATGCTTTCATGTGCAACTTTACGTGACGAAACCTTTTCTGATGTATTTTGCCTTTCTTGATCACATCTACTACTTTTGATTATATAGCATGTGAAAAATTAGGGAATTTGGCAAAATTCTTTATCATTTTTACATTTTTAACTAAATTTTGCAGCCTTTTTGAGGACAAACAATGCAAAAAAAGTATTTAGTATTAAAATCCGGCGCGAAGCGACCAAATCTTTAAAATCTTTATCGCTTTAAAATAAATTTTATAGCTTTCAGAAGATAAGCAAAACAAGAATTATATCTGCCGCTAATTCCCAAAAAAGTTCGGCTTTTTTACAGTGTTTTTTTTTGTACATGGTCCGTTTGTACATGTACAAAGATGGTCCCCAAAAGCCTTTGTACATTTTGTACATGCAAATTTTTGTGTACTATAGTATAGTACAGTAGCGATTTTAGTGTGGTAAAACAGGGTTTTAGATCTTTGGTAGTGTATTCTAGCTAATTTATGGGTTTCTGACGCCAAAAATTACTAAAAATTATCTGAAAACGGCGCGAAGCGCCGAAAAATGTTGACATTTTTCCATTCTAAATGCAAATTCTGCCATTTTAAAGATATATATAGCACTAATAATTTATCAGTTCGGAGCGAAGCGCCGAAAATTGTGGGAATTTTACATCTTTTTACAGTTTTTGTCTTCCTAAAAATCTTTGTACATTTTGTACACACAAAATTTTTGGGCACTATAATATGGTATAGCAGCGACTTTAGTGTGGTAAAAACAGACTTCTTCGACTTTTCGTAGTGTGTTTTAGTTAATTTCTGGGTCTCTAAGGGCAAAAATCACTAAGAATCGTCTTAAACGGCGCGAAGCGCCGAAAAATTTGACATTTTTACTTTTGAAATGCAATTTCTGCCATTATAAAGATATATAGAACACACAATTACTCATTTCGGCGCGAAGCGCCGAAATTTTTTCGAATTTTAGACCTTTTTTGCAATTTTTGTCTTCCCAAAAATCTTTGTACATGTACAAAGACGGTCCCGAAAAGTCTTTGTACATCGGGAAAAATCTTTGCCGAGTACAAAAAAACCGTGCTTCTTTATCCTGTCAAGCTTAAAATCATGGTCTTCTGTGCAGACATGCATAGCACGAGAAATATGGAGGTGAAAGCGGAAAATTATTTTTTTACTCAAAATTGCTAGATACGTGTAAAAACATGAATTTGTAGTCTTTCTGATGATGCTATATATTTCTAGAACGTAAAAACAAAAATATTTCGAAACACTAACAAAAAATTCGAATAAATTGAAAAAAAACATGTCAAAAAATGAAAGCGTCGAAAATTTGACACTCTTGATCTAGTTGAAGGCTAGTAACGCTTAGAACAGCATTTTCTATGAATTATTAAAAAAATCGCGAATTATGAGGAATGATAAGAAAATTGCAGGTTGGACCCGAACCTGATAACATAGGCGGACGACACCAGGGGGTGCAAGATTTTTCAAAGGTCAAAATATGGCCTTAAAAATGGTGGTATGGCGAAAAAAACACCATTTTCATCAAAAAAATGGCGAAAAGAACAAAAAAATTCAAAAATTGAATTCTGAAGGGGTATTTTGGTTTCTGGGGGTATTTTAATTTCTGGGAGGAATTTTAATTTCTGAGGGGTATTTTAATTTCTGGGGGTTGCATTACCCCCAAAGCCCCCACACCCAGGTATGCCCGATACCCACACTTGGGCGTGGGGGGTATGGGGGTATGCACCCCCGAGGAACCAAAATACCCCCCCCCAGAAATCAAAATAACCCCCCCAGAATTCAATTTTTGAAAATTTTCTTCGTGTTTTTCGCAATTTTTTGATGCCAATAGATAGTGCTCGATGGGAAACGTCGAAAAATGGTGTTTTTTCGCTATACCACCATTTTTGAGGACATTTTTTGACCTTTGAAAATCTTGCACCCCCAGAATTTTCTTGCTGCCCACGTATGCCGATACCTCTTGAGGTCGGTTCCTGGTCCAAATTTTTGGGCAACCACGGGTCTGAGTCCGGGTCCAAAATTTTGGTTAGGTACCCGACCATTCGGGTCCGGGTACCCGGTACACCCCTAGAACTTCAAACCTTAAACACGATGCGAATGAAACTCTGGAAAAGTTATAAGTCAACACTATTCAACAATGATTGATGTTCCATAGGTGCAAACTTGTTGGCTTCATTGATTGAAGGAAGTATTAATTTCATAGCTTGAGGCAGTTGCATATTTTGAATGTCTTTCAACTCGCTCTATCATTCAAAAACGCTCTAAGTCGAAATATTGAAAAATCCAATTTGTCGAATCGCATAGAATTCATTCGAATTTAATTTATTTGATGGAATGGTGTCCTTCCATTTCTCCGCGCCTCATCTATACTTCACGCATACCGCGCCGCAGAAGGCTTTTGCGGCCACAGTATGCCTAGAAATCAGTTTATCCGCGCGAATATTCT
Source organism: Mermis nigrescens (assembly GCA_036768485.1). Taxonomy (NCBI): domain Eukaryota; kingdom Metazoa; phylum Nematoda; class Enoplea; order Mermithida; family Mermithidae; genus Mermis; species Mermis nigrescens. The sequence continues at coordinate 5,073,614 of JAVLUZ010000157.1, read as the reverse complement.
GCGGCAAAATCTGCTCCCCACGCCGCGTCATGTATCTACACTTCACGCGGCGAGCTCACTGCTTGGATAAAAAAAGTGGCTCCAAGTTTGCGCATAGCTCCGTTCCACCGCCGCTTCGCGCAATGCGTTCATACTGCTGCGTACTGCCGCTTTGCTCGTTTGTCGACACCTCATTTGCATTCGCTTGAGTAATGGGTCGACTCCACCATCTCATTTGCATTTGCAAGAGCAATCGCCTTTTAACTTCTGCGGCGCGGCGAAAAATCCTGGAAAAAGCTAAAATTAGCTAATTCCGGTCCTTGCTGCGCGGCAGAAGTATAGATTGAAAAATGATGAAAAAATTCTAATTTTAGCGAATTTGATTGCGGCGCGGCGATCGCGTGAAGTATAGATGGACTGGCCGCGCCGCGCAATTTGCAGGCTGCCGCGCCGCGACTGGGCATGCAGACATTAGAGCGCACGACATTAGAGCGCCGACATTAGAGCGCACGGACATTAGAGCGCAACGACATTAGAGCGCGCGACATTAGAGCGCAACGACATTAAGAGCGCAGCGACATTAGAGCGCGCGACATTAGAGCGCGCGACATTAGAGCGCGCGACATTAGAGCGCCGACATTAAAGTGCAGTTACAATGGTGCGTCATGGAAGCAGACATAGACTTCCTTTCCCACGAAAAAAATTGTAACTTTTGGTTTTTAAAAATTGGTTTACAAAAATATACCTAGCATACATTACGAAAATCAGTTATATTTCTTGTTTGGTTAAAAAGTGGCTGGTAACTGTTTTTTTATAACTTTGATCCTTTAAAAATGAATGATATATTTGTGCAATCACGAAAGAGGAAACTAAAGCTAACTCATGATGGTTTTATTTATCGACAGGTATTATTTACTATTTAAGAAACAATATCTGGAAAAAATTTGACCACGAATTTCGTACACTTCTTCAGAACATTAATGTTGTGATGCTGTTTTCTTCAATTTCTTCCGTTTTTCGTATTTTTTATAAATAACAATTCGTCTGTGCATATTGAGTAATAAAATTATTACCATTTTATTCAGGAGGCATCTGTGATTCAGTCTAAGTACAATTTATTGTTTAACCCTTTATTATGGGCTACATATGTTTGGTTGGTGACTTTGAAGTTTTTTGCACATTATGTACTAATCATATAGGTACTTTTGTGATGTGGTTCATTTTAAAGGCCCTGTCAAGATCTACAATATATTGTGTTACCTTCAGATTTGGAACAAAATCGGGTTTATGGTGATTTTCCTAAGAATGAAAAAAATTGGGAATTAATTTGCATATCTGTGAAAATGTGGATTTTTTACCGTTTTTGCCAAATTTTCTGCAGAAGCTGTTCATGACTGTCTTTTTACACATGAAAAGTAAAAACACTCTTGTATGTACTAATTAATCTTTCATAATTAAACTTGAAACTTAATATCCCATTTTGGAAAGCGACCACCTAAGCCACCACACCTGGGCGTGGGGGAGGGGGTTTGGGTGGTATGCACCCCCCCCTGAGAAACCAAAATAACCCCCAGAATATCAATTTTTAAAAATTTATTTCGTTTTTTTCGCAATCTTTTGATGCCAATGTATAGTGCTCGATGAGAAACGTCGAAAAATGGTGTTTTTCGGCAAACCACCATTGACCTTTGAAATATCTTGCACTCCCCAGAATTTTCTTGCTGCCCACGTATGTAAGCCACCCTGTTGCGGAACACCATGCGCGTTTTCCGAAAAATTTTTTTCGGTTGACTCCTCCAGAAATTTTTTGATACTGATGTATGCTTGTGGTTAACAGCCAAAAAAGCAAAAAATTTGTGTACAGTGGCGGATTTAGGGGGGGCAGGGGCAGCCGCTCCGGCGAATTCTTTCATTTATCAGCATAAAAGTTTTGTAAAGTTACGTGAAAAACATCTATTATGGCTGCGCTCTAATGTCGCGCGCTCTAATGTCGCGCGCTCTACTGTCGCGCGCTCTAATGTCGCGCGCTCTAATGTCGCTGCGCTCTAATGTGGCGCGCTCTAATGTCGCGCGCTCTAATGTCGCACGCTCTAATGTCGCGCGCTCTAATGTCGCGCGCTCTAATGTCGCACGCTCTAATGTCGGCGCTCTAATGTTGGCGCTCTAATGTCGCGCGCTCTAGTGTCGGCTTACCCCGCGACTGAAAGCATAGATTGATTCGGCGCGGAATTTCTGCGGCGACCGCTGCGGCAATTTCTCGCCGCACCGCTCGCCGCGTGGAGTATAGATCAGGCTTTAGATTTCTATGATTTTATCTACTCGTATGCGTATTTCACATGTTCATTGCTAAATGTGGCACGAAATTAACAGCTCTTGCTTATACATCTGCCTACTTAAGTCATCGTGTAGCTTTGTTGCGACCAATTGCGGTCGTGCTTATTAAAATCTCCGAAAATTACCCACCAATTGTCCCTGAACATTCAAAATCGGCCTTGCTTAAAACGGATTTGCCTGCTATAGCGTGTGAATCATTCGTAAGATGTTTCGGTTCCTCTTCCAACTATCTTTCAAGCACAAGCTCCTATTTATAAAGTCTTTGTCTGATATGCTTTCGCGCACGCGAAGCAAATAAAATTACGATTATTATTATTAACGGATAATAAGCTGGCCAAAATATGTCGCACAAATTTGTTCTCAGGCGTCCTTTTTAATAATCGATTTTTTCTGTATTACCGCGATAAAGATCTCTCGCTCAGCCCGCTCACTTTTTACTTACATATATACACCGCCGCCTGACCTTTAGCATACAATGACCAGCTTTCCATCTTTTCTCTTGCACTGATTCATCCCCAAGAGAAAGCAAGGACCAAAAAGCTACAGTATGAACATTTGTCGCAATAATATTTTACGCTCGCGTGCGACCTCGTCTCTTTTGCGTAGCGCATACATGCATAAATGCAGCGGTTCAAAAGTCGACATCGCTTTATAGCGTGTTGTCGGGCCGTGCCGATTGGGAGGTCTAATCTTTCATATTTTACGAAACATTTACTACATTTGATTCACATTTTGTCATTTAATTAGTAAAACGTGCAACGGATTTACTTATGCCGAACAAAAGTAAGATTGACATTTATGAGGAGTATTTTAAAGTCTATGCTTTCGTTCTGGGAAAACTGGTCATAACTTCGGAGAACTAAAACGGTTTTGTGCAATAAAAATCTGGCATGATTGAGATTTTGGTTTTGAAGGAATGTGATATAACGTTGATGCTGTTCAGATATGCACAGGATGTGAACTCTTGGGGATTTCTAAAATGCCTTTTTTGGCTCAAAAATGTAGGATACGCATCAGAGACACCATTTATGGCGTTTCTGACGATGCTCTATCCTTCTAAGACGTAAAACAAATTTTAAAAACTAGGAAATCAAATAAATTGAACTAAATGTAGTCAAAAAAAGTACGTATGTAGCGCGAAGCGTCGAAAATTTGACACTTTTGAGCAAACAGACAGCTAAAAACGCTTAAGATATCATCTTTTCTGCGATTTTTTTGGACTATCGCGAATTCTGAGAGGCAGTAAAAACCTTTCTTTCTGAGCGATGTCCTAGAAGGCGGAATAGTCAGTTCTTTTTTAATAGTCCTCGTTAGTTTGATCGTTCTTAGATATTCAGTTTATTTTTTGATCAAAACCATTATCGAAAGTCCCATTGATTAAACGAATAGTAGGCAACACCTGAATTTAGTCATGTTTAGTTTTGTTTTTATTTTATATAGGTTTGGGTATTAATTATGAAAAATTTTGCCGATATCTAGGTGACAGTCTACGCTAATTAATTTTGGATTTGATTATCCTTCATCGAAATCTGTCTGCTTATTTTCGATGAATATGCTTAAAATTAAATACAAAGACGTGAATTATTCCGAAATTTTTCGGAGTCAAGGTTGGACTGGATACATACATGCACATAGGGGGTGAGGTGAGGGGGTATAACCCCTTTGAAGGGTCAGCCGGACAGGTACTATCCGGCATTCTGAGCCGATGGAATGTTTTTTGCATCACTTTTGAGGTCAAAAGCAGTAAAAACGTCAAAATTTTTCCGGCGCTTCGCGCCAGATTAGTACTTTTAAGTACTTTTTACTCAAAAAGCGCCCAAAATTGATAAATTTTTGCAATTTTTCATGTCAAAAGTGATATAATGCTGTCAAAATGGACTAAAAAGGCTTTTAAAATGCGATATACCACGAAAAAATGTTTTATGGGCTAATTTGACCATTTTGATCGTTAAAACAGCAAAAAAATCGTTGACGTTAAATTACATGTTTTGGATTTTTGGGATTTCACCCCCCCTGCCGACCCTAACTATGTACACCTATGACTGGATATGAGAATCTAGTCATTCAGATACTTAAGCCCGAATGACAGAACGTGGCTTAATTTAACCTATGGTTAACGGGAGTTCTCGGGTTTGCTAAACCACGGTTAAATTTGACCTTAGCTTAAATTTAACCCGTATGACAGAAGGTGGGTTAAACTCGGGTAAGCTAACCCAGGGTTAAAGCAAGGTATTCTGACTTTTTTTACTTTAACCCGAGATTGACGCATATTTTGCAATGCCGAACATGTATCAAAGGCAGTAAATGTTCACTTGATTGTGTCCCGGGTGACCGACAGTCCCGACGTGACCGACAAATGGTTTTAAAAGTAGAAAAAATTCCCGCCTGGCCGACAGTCCCTAGTGGCCCACTGTACCGGGTGACCGACAGTCCCGGGTGGCCGACTGTACCGGGTGGTCGACAGTCCCGGTTAGCCAACTGTACCGGTCCCGTCTCGCTAGACCCACCGTCCCGCTTGACCTACCGTCCGGCTAGACCCACCGTCCCACTAGACCCACTTTTTCGTCCCGCTAGACCCACCGGAAGTCTCGCTAGACCCACCGGAAGTCTCGCTAGACCCACCACGTGCATAATGAGGTGTCCCGCTAGACCCACCGTTTTGCGACCGTCCCGCTAGACCCACTGTCTCGGAAGACCCACCAGAGAAGAAAATTATGTACGCTTATAAGCAAAAACAGAAACGCTTGCAAAGTGTATCCATTCAAGTATATATGTTTAGTCAAATATATAAATAATTAATTAAAAAATAATTACATTTAATTAACTACCTAATCAATTGAATTTAATTGATAAATAAATAAATTTTGTTTAATATTGCATGAAATTGTGTACATTACAAATAATAACATGCAAAGAAGATATGTGCGTGCGTGCATGTGTGTGGCAATGATAAGTAACCAGCCATGTCCAATTATTTTTTAAGAATAAATTTTTATTTTTCATGTCAAGGAATACACTCTGGAACACATTTCAGAGTGCATTTTTTGCTTTTTATCGTAATGGTATTGTACTCTTTGTATCCTCCGATCAGGGAATTTTCGCATACTAAGTAGGCACACAGATTGAAGCGGCATTCCGATAACAGTACAGATATGCACATATGAATATGATTAAAAGCACGTAGGCATTTCACAAAGACGGCTCAACAATAATCGGGCCGAACGAATGTTGCAAATTATTGCAAATGTTGCAAAACAAAATCGAAAATGTTAATTAGGTCATTGTCAATAATCTGTTCTTAAAAATAGGACTAAGGGGGGCTACTGTCCATGTGCTCAGTTTATTTCGTCGCTTCAAAGACAATAGAAATTTTGATTTTGAATCCAGCCATGAATTTCGGTCGCGCAAATTTCGTTTCAACTCGTTACATGAAGTCAGCTATGTTAGTCTGTGAAGCTGATAATAACGAAACTTTATATTTTTCAAAAAAAATCGCAGAAACCTTTAAGCGGCGATTCGGTTTGTGAATATTATGAGTGCAGGAATTGCTTGACAAACGCTCAAGGGGATGAAACGAAAAAAGCCTGTTACGGTTTGCGACGGCCATAATATGTCATATTCGAATGAAGTACCTATTGTAATTATATATACAATTGCACATTCACGAAAACAAACTAACCGCTTGTTATTGACTGTCGCACACCTCAAACTTGCTTTAAATTAATGATTGCAAAAAAATTTGCAGACTTCACTTAAGCGTCTTGATAACTATTTTTCATTTCAAATGTTATATGTATGTCTTAATTTTTTCCTGTGGGTCTTCCGAGACAGTGGGACTAGCGGTACAGTCGCAAAATGGTGGGTCTAGTGGGACACCTCATTATGCACGTGGTGGGTCTAGCGAGACTTCCGGTGGATCTAGCGGTACGAAAAAGTGGGACGGTGGATCTAGCGGGACTGTGGGTGACCGACAAGTGGTATAATGATAGGTTTATCATAAAAATTCCTAACTGACTAATGATTTTGGAATTGATGCTTTTTCAAGTAGGTACCTATTTATGCACATAAATAGTTTTACCAATGCAATAACATTGCTTATATGAATTCATAGCAAATTTAAAACATGAAGGATTTTGTAAAAAAGGCCTGTTATTTACAATGCGTAATTTTTAGTGCTATCCTACTTAAACTTTATGTTTATTTTGACTAAAACAGGGATTCACTATCCGCCCGATTCAAAATGCAATGAGGTTTTATTTTTAGATGATTCTGAAGGTGCCTAAACGCGATTCAGTGCTTATGCATTCCATTGCGCATGTGAAACTACGCTTTAGGCCGAATTTAGCGCGCACAGGAATATAAATAATTCAAGATCTTAACAACGACTTGACAAGAATGAATCTTTAATACAAGAAACTACGTTGTAGGCCGAATTTAACGCACTCAGGAATATAAGTAATTCAAGATCTTAATCTCGATTGGACAAACATGAATCTTTGATACAAAATTTTTTGATAGTTTGCATTAAATATGTACATTTAATAAGTTTGTATACAATATGTACACGCAATAAGTTTATTCTCACATTTATATCAGTGAAAACTTTATTGCTATTCTAAGAGAATGAAAAAATTACGCATTTCGATTTTGAAAAAATGTACGTGCATACATACATACGTACGTACATATATTCATAGAAATAGTACAACCGGGTCATTTGGGAATTTTTATGCCATCTATCGATCACCCGGTACAGTGTCGGCCACTCGGGACTTTCGGCCACCTGGTACAGTCGGCCACTCGAAACTGTCGGCCACCCGATACAGTCGGTCATCCGGGACTGTCGGCCACCCGGGACTGTCGGCCACTCGGAACAGTCGGCCAATAGTTACTGTCGGTCAATCGGGAATTTTTCGATCGATAGATCTATTTTTATACTATTTGTCGGTGACCTGGGACTGTTGGTGACCCGGGACTGTCGGTCACCCGGGAATGTCGGTCACCCGGGAATAACGGTCACCCGTAACGTTACCGTTCATTTGAACTACTGATATGATACAGGTACTGCTACGCGAACCGTTCGATGGCCATGTTATTTAATATGCAGTAGTAATGCTGTAACTGATTCGTCAACCATTGCGTATGCGATGAAAATAAGAAAATAAAAATCGGTCAAAGTAATTAATGTAATTAGTAACATAGGCGTAGCCAGGGGGGCATTGGGGCACATGCCCCCCCCGAAATTTTTCAGAAATATTGTTGATTTGTCTGTTGCAATAATGTGTGTCCAGAAAACTGAGTTCAAAAAGGCAAAAACGTCAAAATTTTCTGGCGCTTCGCGCCGAGTCATTATTATTTATTGTTATATAGATCTGATGAATTAAAACGCTTGAATCAGCTAAAATAATCCAGCACTTCACATCACTTTAGTAATTTAATGTACTATTTGTTCGTTGATTGAAACTGCGCATGCTTGTTGAGCCTAATAGTAAAAGTGCGAAAATGATTGTGTACCAGTTTGTCTATTCTCTGCTTTGTTTGTCTTTTGTGTACCAGTTTGTCTATTCTTTGCTTTGTTTGTCTTTCTTTACAAGGACACATAATCCCATTTTAAATGAAAGGAACGGCCAAATTTTCTTATGTTTTTGCGCATTTCCTGTTTTCTGAACTGCATCTTGTAAATAAGAAGGCCACAAATGGGCCTGAAAACGGTAAGAACAAAATTTTCATTGATACATTTTTCTATATCTTATTGGCAGCGACCCGTTGCTGCGCTATGTAATTGCAGAGGTCAAAAAACGCATTTCAGCTCAGAACTTTTCTGCAATGTAGAAAGAAGTCCATCAATTTTAAGTGTTTTTGGGCTTGCTTGATTCAGAGGCGAGGTTTGGTCGATTTCGCGAAAATTTTAACGTTACTATTTAACATTAAAATACTTTTTTTACAAAATTTTCCGGTATTCTGCCCCGGACCCCGCTGGGTACGCTTGAGCGCGCCACCCCACACACCCGCAACCGTAAAATCTCGTTGTACATGTGCAACGAAATTTTAGGGAGAACAAGCCAGGTAAAAGAGTTGGGAATTTCTAAAAATTTTCGCCGTTTCGCGCCGGAATTAATTTGTCTCTTTTGTATGATTTCAGCGATATAAATTGAGTTTAAAGTGCAAAAACGTCAGAAGTTTCCGGCGCACAGCGCCGCCAGTTACTGTTCTTTCTTTTTGTAAAGCTCCAGCGTTGCACTTAAAAGCCTGAAGCACTCAAAATATCTGCAGACAAAGTTAGTAATTCGCAGTTTTCTTGTTAGAAGCTTTTACTGTCAAAATTGGTTTTTTACAAATTTGATAATTTTCTGCTCTGTCAGACTATTAGTATTCACCGAGCTACAAAATGTTAAGGGCGCTAAAAAATGACTAAATTTCTCGGCACTTAGCGCCACTTATAATTTTCGAAATGTTTGTCAATAGAAAGGCCGTAAATTCTACATGAAAACGGTAGAAATTCCAAAAATTTTCGGCACTTAGAGCCGCTCTACACTTTTTTTATTTTTGATCGTCAGAAACCCATAAATTAGCTAGGCTGGCTACATCAGTGTTCTTATATTCGGCAAAGATTTTTCCCGAAGTACAAAGACTTTTCGGGACCTTCTTTGTATAGGTACAATGATTTTTGGGAAGACAAAAATTGCAAAAAAGGTCTAAAATTCGTAAAAGCTTCAGCGCTTCGCGCCGAAATGAGTAATTGTGTGCTGTAAATATCTTTATACTGGCAAAAATTGCATTTCAAAAGGAAAAATGTCAAATTTTTCGGCGCTTCGCGTCGTTTTAAGACGATTATTAGTGATTTTTGCCCTTAGAGACCCAGAAATTAGCTAAAATACACTACCAAAAGTCGAACAACTGTTTTTTACCACACTAAAATCGCTACCGTACGATATTATAGTACTAAAAAATTTGTGTCTTAAAAATGTACAAAGTCTTTTGGGGACCATCTTTGTACATGTACAAACGGACCTTCTACAAAAAAAAAACACTGGGCTACACTACTAAAGGTCGAAAAACTCAGTTTTAGTATACATAACGTTACTGGCATTCAATGCAAAAGTGGTCTTAAAAATTTATGTTCATGCCCCTCCCAAACCAAAATCCTGGCTACGCCTCTGATTAGTAAAGACGTATAATGAAGAAAATAATTAAAAATAAAATAAGAAGTCCCTCAATCTGAATCAGCATCTAATCGATTTGACCGCCTTTTGTATAATATCTTCGAAACAATTCGAGCTTTTAAAATTTAGCATAGGCACTGGTTTTTCTATTTGCTCTGAGTTTGAAACAGCACTGATTAATTTTTGAGATCATCAGAATCGAAACATGCATGGTCAGTGATGCAATAAGATGGACAACCCGAGATTCAACCCAGCTAGGAGCAGGGTTTAAAGTCTCTGGTTAAATCGATTATTTTTAATCCACCGTTGGTTTAACCCGCTCTCTGTCATACCGACGTCTAACCCGAGATATTACCCAACTTTAACCTTGGGTTAGAGCTAACCCGCTTTCTGTCATACCAAACGGAGTTTAACCCGAGATTTTTGCTGGATTTTACTTGACTTTAACCTAAGGTTACGTTTAATCCACGTTCTGTCATTCGGGCCTTAGAGGATTTATTTTCTTATATTTAAGTTTTAAGTCAAGCAAAAAATTTTGATTTTTTTTTGAGTTTTCTATTCACCGTGGTATAAATCTCATCTAGAACCCCCAATAAAATCCTGGTTTTCGTTGGAGTTGTGTGCCATTTTTTGACAAAATCAAGATAGGACTGTCCTGCTTTGAATATATTTAATTTAGACGAAATAAAATGTGTTAAATAATGCCTCTGGCAAATAAAAGTGAGTTAATGTGGTGATTTTTGCGTTATTTCAATCTTAATGTCACCAAATAAATCATCGCTGGCTAGTGATTCCTCATGACAGTTTGCTTAAGTTGTCTTAAGTACGGTGTCAAAAATTCCGGTTAGCATTGCGATTTCGTCTCCTTACAAGCTCGGAACAGTTTTACCGCAAACGTTTTCGTGTTTATTCGCAAATGCCAATTAAAGAAGGATAAATTTTGTTAGCGTTGTCGGTTGTGAGCTCGATCAATGAAATTCCATTGATAATAATTAGGCAAAGCGTTTTTTGTTATCGTTGAACGGCATGCACCATTGGACTAGATAATTTCGAGTTCATAAAAATTGTGCTCTTGAAAGACGTGGCAAATAGGCATGTAATTGGGAATATTCTTGCGTAGCATTGCATCGTGGACAAAAATTTCAGTGTTGTCTTGTGTTTTATATCGTCCGAAAATTCGGCGTCTTGTAATAGCCCAGAGGAAAGTAACTAGACGACGCGAAACGACGAGGAAAGTTAAAAAAATTCTGCACGACGATTCAGTAAATGGAATGCTAACGAATAATGCAAGTTTACAATGGGACTATGTCTGTGTGTTTTTCTTATTCCGAATTAAATTATTCATAGTCGTTTGCTTCGGTTATTCCTCTGGTATGTTCTTTCTTGTGCATGTTGTTTTAGGATCTGCGTCTCTCCCGTCTGCTTATGCCTTGCTAAGAATGCAGGTGATCTGATTACCGTGTGAGCACTGTTTTTTGTACGGGACAAAGATTTTAGGCTTGTACAAAGATTTTTGGAGCGATCGTTGTACATCTTTTATTGGTATATAGAGTATAGGCAGCTTTTGGCCGTTTTTTGATTGTACAAAAAAAGCAAAGTTATTGTAAAAAAATAGTGCGTGTGAGGTTTTTACTGTGTTAAGATCTTATGTGTATGTAATTTAACAAATTCGTTGATAATTGGCGGGTTGACTTGATGTTCTCTCAAATTTTAACAAGTAGCTGTGTTTTTTGATTGAAAGCGGGAGAAGGGATTAAGTTTACATTAATAATAGAAACAGTATCTCTGGTTTCTAATTAAAAAGAATAATAAAACGCTGCAAAATTCATTGTGCTTGTACTCTAGCAGTTAAATGGAGAATTCAACATTTTTTAGATTATATACACTGGTCACAGATTGGCGTGTTGAAGTGCAAAATTATTTATATTTGTGCTAGAAGTATATACGGATCCGCGTACATTCATGCACCATTAGGAGTGATAGATAATACTGAGAAAATATGCTCGTATCATCATCGCCAACTTGATCTTTGCTAAATTCCTAAACATTTTCTCATCTCCGTCCGTATGTCTCAGGGACTATTCCGGAGTCGCTAAAGTAAAATATATTTCTATACATTTCTTAACATACTTTGTTCGTTAAGATGATCCTAATCTGTACCTTAGTGGTGCGGAAATCATTATGTAAAATGGGGCGATTGACTGGGAGCTGGATTTTCCCGGTCCATAGCATGGATGCGCAAGGTCAAACTCTCAGAGAGGGTGAAAATCAAAAATTTGGAGATAGCTACGTGCTTTGCAAAAAACGATTCTGCAGCAAAAAACAATGGTTTTGCTCTAAAACCATTGTTTTCGAGCATTAAGTTGGAAAAATAACTATAAATCCTTCTGAAACTCAGACAACAGAACTAACTATATAAAATTTCTGAACTCACACGGTATGTTTATGAATCCAAAAAGGCTATATAGCTAGTTTTTCTGAGCCCAAAAAAGGCTATGCATCAATGTTTTTTAGGCCAAAATGGCTATATAGCTATCGGTTTTTCAAAGTTCAGGGGAGTAATACCCCCATATCACCATACGTGGGCAGCAAGAAAATTCTGGGGGGGGGTGCAAGATTTTTTTGAAGGTCGAAAAATGGCCTTATAAGTGGTGGTATGGCGATAAAAACACCATTTTTCGACGTTTCTCATCAAGCACTATCCATTGGCATCAAAAAATTGTAAAAAAACGAAAAAAATTTTCAAAAAATTGAATTCTGGGTGGGTATTTTGATTTTTGGGGGGTATTTTGGTTTCTGGGGGTGCATACCCCCAAACCCCCACGCCCAGGTGTGCATATCACCCCTCCACATGCACATGTATGGTCCGTACATAGGTGCACAAGTTCAGGGTTGGCAAGGGGAAATCCCATAAGTCCAAAACAGTAAATTTAACGTTCACGATTTTTTTGCTGTTTTAACGATCAGAATGGTCAAAATAACCTATAAAACGTTTTTTTCATAGTAATATCGCATTTTAAAAGCATTTTTAGTCAATTTGACTGCATTATATCAGTTTCAACACTAATGCAAAAATTTATCAATTTGGGATGCTTTTTGAGTAAAAAGTACATAAAAGTACTAACTTGGCGCGAAGCGCCGGAAAAATTTTGACGTTTTTACTCCTTCTGACCTCAAAAATGATGCAAAAAATGCCCCCATCAGCTCAAAATCGCCGGACAGTACAGTAACATGCGTGTCTGAACTTGATGAGTTGTAGCCTACATGTAAAAGGTCCAATTAATAACGTTAAGGTCAAGTAAAATTAAAATTTGAAGGTCAATATATACGTTTTTTGGCTTCTGCGCGCTACCCTATCCGATAGTTTATTACACAATGAACTCAGCTTTGTCAATGTAATACGAATTTTCATGCTAATCTTAAAATTAATTCTTAGCCAATTTCATCCAAGATAAACGTACTGTTTCACCTCGACCGGTACATATATAAATGGAAAAATTATTTGTCACTTTTGTTTGTTGGAAGACATAAATTTGGAACTGATGAAAATTTTTCACTCAACTTTTAATTGTGTAACTCAATATCTTTGGTTGGTAGGTATGTTCCGAGCTGTAAAAGTAGATAAGCGATTCAGTCATTTGATTTCGTCAGGACAGGACATGCCTTATTTTGTCTCTTGTCTTTATGCGGTAGGACTCAAAGCTACCTGTGGGCACTGATCATGCGCACTATTGGTTTTTTCATTGAGTTTCTGTAGGAAGTTTCACTTCAACGGGTAAAAGCTTGAACTGTGCATAGAATTTCGCCCTTAGCTGATTTATAGAATTTGCTTCATTTGTGCCGGTCACATCGTGAATTTACTCTTACCAAATACCGATCAGTATAGGTGTATGGTCGTAATTTGTGTGCAATTAATAATTTGCTCTCGAATTAGAGACTGATTAACAATGAACTATATTTTTATAATTAATGAGCTAAAACGAAGCATTGCAAGTAAACCACTATAAATTTATCGGTCTCCTATATGCCTTGGCAACCGGACTCTTATGCTCTATTTTTTCTATGAATTGATGGTTACTCGGTTACTGTTTCAGTAGCTGCTGCTGCTAACGCCATTATGTTTAGTCTTTTGTGATCTCTTGCCGTACTTTGATCGAAGTTAAGTATGTCTATATCTGCTCCATATTTCCTCCGACGTGGTTTAGTCCTATCAATTCTGGTAGCCAGATGAACTCAGATTATTGAGCGCATTAGTGAATATACTAACAAGGTTCATAATCCGAAAGGCCCCAAAACTGAGAATTAAAAACGCTTAATATTCTGAAATACATTATTGACTTGAGCAATGTTTGCTGGAGACATAATCATAAGCGCCGTCGATAAATGTGTTGGAGTAAAAATATTAGTCGGTCTATTCAAAAAAGTCACTCGCCGTATTTTGTAACTCGACTCCATTCGTTCGCTAGCTAATAAGCTAACCTCGACAAAATGCGCAAGCAGCCTTTGAATGGATTAGAAGATCGTTTGCTAGTTGCGCACTTTTAATTAAAATCGGCACGGACTATTGCACTTCTGCCATATCGAATTGTATCCGAATGGGACTATTTGAGCGGCAAGAGCTGTCTGCAACATTAACTATCCGATTCGGAAAAATTCTATGAAGCTTTCATAGCCATTACATTTTCGACCTATACGTCACTTGTACTTTGGCCGATTATCCACTATTCTATGCATTAATTATCGCAGCCTGAGGATACTCTTGACAAAAAACGCCGATGCGCTTCTGTTCAAATTTTGGCTCTGGAGAGTGCTGCGAATCTAAAATCACTCCATCAATGCTTAAATTGATTTGTGTAGGAAAGGAACGTGTAAAACCTTGAAGCACTTCGCCTGTTTTGTCGTTGAAAGGTAATTTAAACTGGTACTTAGCGCTCGTCGGTTCTTTCTTTTGAATACTTGGCTAAGTCTACGACGGCCTCGGTCATCTAAGACAACATAGTAGTCTACAGAGTCTACGATCTGGCGCTAAAATCTTTTAAACCCGGAAGGTTTACTTAACAAGCTCTGATCCGGTCCTAGGAAAATGTGCCATGCTAATTTGTTTGATCGACTTTGCTGCTCATTAGTTATCCGCAGCTACAGCGAGTTGGGTTGTCTTATAATTATTATGGATATTTTTGCAACGGGTACGTTCGTCCTTTTTCAATTTATTCATATCAGATCTTGAAAAATATTCTAGTATGTGTGCTTCTTACGCGTATTTTCTCTTTTATCCTTTGCACATCTCCTTTGGCTTTTAAATATTGTCTTTTTCTTCCCTAGGTATTTCTTTTTTGCAATTGGAATAGTCACAATACTACTAACAAAGGACGGTTTTTATCATTTTTTATCCGTTTGTATGTATGTATTTTTTAAGTCAGGCCGGCAATTCTCTAATTCTGATAATTAGAGTCAAGAGATCACATGTAGCTCACAACATCATTAATGCATAAATTCAGTATAGATTGTGTATGACAATTATTAAATATATTCTAGATCTTGCGTATTAATTATTAAGCTCGCTCACAAGAGCAGATACAAATCGAATCTGCTTATCTTTTTTTCTGATTTTGAAGTAGAGAAGTCATCTGTTATCGATTTTCTGCCATTTCAGATTATTCTGATTTTACAGCTACTTTTCGCTATTCCGTTTATGTTCGTTTTATGCAAAATTCCTATCGTTTTCTAGTGGAAAACTACATTCACGAATATAAGTGGAATCAAGATCTTATGCAAGACCTGGTCGATGACTATGAAGTCGTATATCCATTCCAAATTCGTGATCGAAGTCGCGTAGGCATCGATACCAGGAATCATTTCTATCAAAATTCAGTAAGTAATTCAATTCGATTAGCTTCAGATTGAGGGTGTAATTCATCAGAATATACAATTTGAACTTACTTTTACACTGCTTATATTAAAATCTTTGATTCATAGTATCTGGACATGTGCTTAAGGTCAAATGTGTTTCAAGTGGCTTGACACTGACCGCTCTTACATGCAGCTCAGTGACGAGCCACTGAACACCAAAAGGGTCACTTGATCCTGGCAAGTTCGGGCGTGCACACTGCAGATGCTTGGAGCATCTGTTTGTTTCTAAGTAAATGTTCGCGATTTATTTCTAAATTTGATGCATCAATCAAAATTATAGGATACAAAGATTTAATCGTTGAAATTAGCATGTTGGTGAGTTGCTGAAACAATCTCAGCCTAACTTCTCATCGTTCTTGCCTCATGAAAATATTCACGATGGAGGCAATGCATTTAACGCATACATGCACACGGTCAAAAGCACAGTGTGCATGTGTGATTTACTACTTTCCTAAAATTAACGTTATTATGAATTCGATGATTTTTCACAACTTACCTAGTCATCTCTGCTACTTGCGGTTGACATGTGCATTTGCGCATGGGCGCTTTGCATTTACGGGAGTTGATAAGTTTTTGTAGTGATTTTCGGCCATAGTTTATCGTAATTTATAAAATTTTCTGGCGCTTCGCGTCAAACCAACTATTGATTATGTACATTTATTTACTTTCTTTACGACTTCGAATCCGTATTTTTGCGTCAGGAATAGATTTAATAGCGAAGAAGGTATTTATGACTGTTGAAATTATTTCGGGACTATTGATAATTATTTCAGTATAGTTTTCCTCCATTTCAAATATAAATTCTATAAATTTTCAGCGCTTCACGTCAGATGCTTCAAAAGTCTTGCGCATATCAGGAAACCAAGCAGTAATTTGAATATCTTTTAGTTATTTATTCATTTATTTAAATATTTAATTCTAACTTTGATCTTTTGTAGAAATAAAAGCATTTTTTCGCACAAAATTGCTTGAAATTTAAAAATTTTTCGAAAAAATCGAGCCTCCAGAAATGATAATTAAAGTAGACAATGTAAAACGAAACGACGGAAAAGACGCTATTTTGCGCGTATTCAAATAACTAATTTTGAACCTATTTTGACTGTTTGGCAAATGGTGTACCGCCACACATTCCCATAGGGGGTTGAGGGGGGTATTACCGCCTCTCAGGGTCCAAGACTCAGGTCACTGTCAGACGATTTTTGGTGAAAACCTTTTTGAATTTTATTGAACTTAATTTTTAGTATGGCAAAAGTGCACTTAACTATTTGAATTTCACTATGTGAGTGATACAGTATTTTTGAATGTAAGCAAGAGTAAATAGAGCAACATGTAATGGCTTAAAATTTTTGGAGGGTGTCCTCGGCATACATGTAACAGCTGGAAATCTAGGGTAGAGTTCCCTGGCCAATTAAAGAAGGAAGGGGTTGGCAACTCCAATTATCCAAAAATGGCGATAACACCTGAAAATAGCCAAAAAAAGCGCAAGTTTTCGCAAAAAATGGGTGAGGATGGTCAAAAATTTTCTGACTTTGGAGGGGTTCGGGGCTTGAAAGCGTGGGTGGGGGATGGCTGAAACCTCCTTTTACATGTATATTCCTCGGCCATTTTCAGGGGGGTAAGCGGATCCGATTTTTGTCCAAAAGTTGCAAAAACACCAAAAAATAGCCAAAAAGCGCAAGTTTTCGCCAAAAATGGATGAGGGTGGGTCAAAATTTTCTGACCTTGGGGAAGGGTGTGGGGAGGACGTCCAACCCTGGGTGGGGAATACTCCAAAGCCCCCTCTTACACGTATGGTTTTCAGCCATTTTTATGGGGGAGGGGCATAAATGACAACCTATTTTTGACCGAAAATCGCAAAAACGCACCTAAAAATGACCAAAAAATTCAGGTTTTCGCCAAAAATTGATTTCGGCTCGTGCATTTATTTTTGGAACCATGTTTATATAATGTTAAATTACTTTCTGGGCAAAGTGATTTTAATTTTAACGTTTTTCAGTATTTTTTGGAAAATTTCAAAAAATTTTCGGCGCTTCGTGCAAAATATCGCTAATATACTGTATTTAGATTCAAGCAGGGGCATTAAACACTCAAAAATCAATCTTTGTGTAATCTAGGCATCTTTATGCAGATTCAAATATCCTTTGTATCTATTTCTACTGTTTTTAAAAATTTTATGCAAAAATAAGTACTATTTAATAACTTTGCACTTTTTTTGCCGTTCAAAGATAAAATTGACTAATTTATCTTGATGTTGTATTGGATTTATAAGCGCAGTGGTGCTTATTACAAGATTTAATTGGCATATTACAATTTCTGTCATATTTCCGATTTTGTAGTACAAGTTGTTTTAGCTTTCTCAGTCGAGTTTTATGGGTAAATTCCATCAAAAGCTCATCAAAATTTTGGCGCTTCGCGCCGAACTAATATTATCAACTAAATTCAGGCCGGATTATCACTTTTAGGACCACGGTTTTTTTTGTATTCGGCAAAGATTTTTCCCGATGTACAAAGCTTTCGAGGACCGTCTTTGTACACGTACAAAGATTTTTGGGAAGACAAAAACTGTAAAATGGTGTAATATTCCCAAAAATTCTCGGCGTTCGCGCCGAAATCAGTAATTGTCTGTCCTATATATATTTAAAATGGTAGAATTTGCATTTAGTATGGAAAAATGTCAAATATTCAGAAACCCTGAAATTAGCTGAAACACATTACCAAAGGTCGAAAAATCTACTCTAACCACACTAAAATCGCTACTGTACGATATTATAGTACGCAAAAATTTGCATGTACAAAATGTACAAAGACTTTTGGGTACCATCTTTGTACATGTACAAGGATACCTTGTACAAATAACCCTGTTTAGGACTGCATGCCGATCGCAGGTCACAAACTGGTGGTATGTAAAAATGTGTATGTTCAAAAATATATTTGTTTAATATATCTACAAAAATTTGTTCGCTCATACAAAGACCTTTTCGAAGATCTTTGTACATGCACCACAGAGAAGCTCGTACAAAAAATAGTGTCGGCTAATAATAATACACCACATAATTTACCGGTCCCCCATTTTGGGATTCCATCCCTCCCTCAACTCTGGACCTTGGGAAACTCTGGCCGTACCGCCCGTTCTGAAAATCCTGAATCCGCCACTGCATTTGCCTATTAATCAATGCGTAATTGCGGAATACGCTTATGCTAAATATTAATAAACGCTTTTTTTGCAGAGTATCCATTTTGACAAATGCAGTTTTGTCATAAAATCTAGCTACGGAAGGTTCAGATTGCACGTTGAATTAAATAGGTATTTGAATCACATCTATTATCGAATTTCTTCCTGAAAATTTCATGTTCAATTTACCTATTTCAGCTTTGTTGTACCCGATTTAGCGATTTTCAAGTATTTCGTTAATGACAGTACGCAATTTACGATCAGAGGTAAAAATATGGAGCGCTGTTTTTATCAGGGAATAGTACATGGCGAAGAAGACTCGAAAGTTACGATTTCAACTTGCCAGGGATTGCTGTATATAAAATGTTATTTGCTTATGTCTTTATTAGTACTTTCATTAATTTTTTATTATTTAGAGGCGCAATAACCGCAAATAATCAAACATACTTCATCGTTCCGATCAAAGGTGGTGATTTGGGCAAAAGACACCCGCATATGCTTATTAAGGCGAAATGGCATCAAAAGTTTAGTTGTGGAAATACCTTGGCTATTTTTTGCTTATTTATTAATTTATCCTATTGTAGCTTGAATATATATCTATACAATCTTTTATGTTTTAGTATGCTTCATTTAATATCAATTTATAGGAATGGAAATTTTTTTGGCGCTATTGATATAAATAACAAATAAACCCTTTCCACTTTTTAGTCTGGTCATTTACGGAAAAATGTATATCAGAGAAGATTTCGGATATTTCTAATGTATCATACATGTTTATGCTTCACTCAATTAATTCTTTGTCCATTTACATCATTTTCGAAAAAAATTTGCCATTTTGATATTTATTTGATCACTCAGACCATTTCATAGGAATATCGCCTAATTTAAGTCAAATTTTGATTTGTTTATTCCTGGTGAGAAGCAGAAGTATTAGCAAGCGATTCTATAAAAATGACAGAATCTTCAGTTGCCAAATGCCGGAATAATACTTTAAATGGCGAGCTAGAATTTTCATATCCTGTTTTATTATTTTATCCTTCTTTTCTGAAATATGTTTGATCACTAAGAGGTACTTCCTATGTACAGCCTCTTTTAAACTCAAAATGATATGTTTGGTGCGCAAGCTGATGATTTTGTAGTAAAACTAAAGATTTTAATTAATTTGAATACTTTACATAATTCAGCTTGCTTTGCGATGGCCATTAAAGTTCTATCCAGTCAAATCTTTCCAAACTCAACAATTTCTGTTCATAAATATTTCAATATTTTTTTCTAATTTTTATTTCTGTGCCTTTAATCAGGAAATAGCGGTTCGACAGAATGGAGTAATAGTGGAATACTCAGCACCTCAAAACACTTTGTAAGCTGCCACTTTGTTTAATTACTCCTGGCGAATTTATATAAGCTTTTTTATAGGTCAAACGAGACGTTTCAACAGACACAAAATACTTAGAATTAGCCGTTGTACTTGACTTTAGTACAGTAAGTCGAATATTTTATAATTTAAGCTGGACAGGAATCTGTTTTTGGCTTAAGGAGAACGAAGCTGATTCAAAATAATTCGTCAGGCTCTTAAAAACCTAAACTAAAATTTTCACGATCTTGTTTACTTCATCCTAATCTTGATCTTGCTATACCTGTTTAAAATAGAAATAAAATTTTACATCCGTTGTTATCTGCTCATAAAATTTAACTTGTCAGCTTTTCATGTTTTTATTCATTCTTTTTCTTCATTTTTTCATTTTTTTCCATTTTAATTCTTTTTTCATTTTTTTCATATTTTTATATTTTTTATATCAACCATGTTAACCGTTTAATTCATGAAATTTAACCCTTTGATGAAGACTCGTACGTACATATTTTAACGATTTCACTTATTTGTAGTAAACATAGGCTTTCATTCAATCATGAATCAGGAAAATAAATAACTCAGCTCATTAGTATTAACGGGTGGTGACTAAAATTTGAGACAAACGTTTTAAAGTACACAACTTTAGTCAAAAAGCCAATCATTCAATTCAACGAAAAAGCTATAATAACTGATCAATCCAGGCTACTTTTGCAGCAGGTTATATAAAGATTCCACGTCTTTCAGACAGACGCTGCCCAATTAACTAGGGATGCCTTTAATGATTATGTGGATTACACTCCTTTCCACTTTCTCGATCAGTTAATCCATCGTTTTTACTCTTGGTCAGTCATTTTTGGCCTCTTATCCACCACACTTACAAGACTTTTTCAAAGTTGCCCAAAAGTTTTAAATTGGAAGTCATTCATGCTCAGATGAAAGGTTACCATGATTTTTGTTGAAATAATATCGTTTTCGTGCGAGTGGTTGACGACTTATTTTGCATAATGAGACGATGTCAGGTTTGTTAAATAAATGATATTTTAAAGTAAGAGGTACTAATCTGTTTATAAAACAATCTTCTAAATGTGTACACGCTCTGGCTGATAGCCATTTTTGAAGGAGCAATGAATGGATCGTGAAATTCTGCGGTATTTTTGAAACCTTAAACTTAACGCTTTATCATGGAGCATATTTGACATTTGCCAAGATCTTATGATGCGATGGAAAGTTGCCCTGGGAACCGATTCAGTCGTAAAATGTTTGGCAATAAAAGATTTATTGCTGTCCTGATGTGCGGAAAAACAGAACTTATACACAAGCTTCCATAAGGCTGCTGATGTCAGTTTAATCAGCTTCAATCAAATTACATGGAAGAGCAAGAAAATTTCACACATACATTCATAATATATTACGCCACAGTAACCCACTTGGATTTGCAAATCACTTCACTTGTTTGCGAAATAGAGCTGGATAAACTTTGTCTCAAATTTTTGTCACCACTCCTTTATGTACCTTGAGTTTCTTGCAAATAATCTCACTTCGATCTTTATAGTTTTTACAAATTTCTCATAATCTTATAATATGTTTACGTAGTCGTAGATAGTTTCTTGTTCAGTTCTGAGACTACGATTTAGAAGAAGAAATTTTATTACTAATAAACCAAACTGATAAAATACAAAATGACGAGACACATAATAGATAAATTACGAATTAGTGACATTTTTTAGTAATAATAATAATAATAATAATAATAATAATAATAATATTAATAATTAATTACATTTTTTAGCGCTTTGTTTACGCTATTTTGAATATTTTCCTTAGATAACTGGCTCCAATTTTAATTTATTTTTGAATGAAATCACTCGGATTAATCAATCTCTGCCAATTTCAAGTGTGAAATCATGATTGAAAGTACAGAAATAGATTTTTTGTGAAATAGGTGAAGATTTTTTGAATTTCCACAATAAAATCGGTTTACGGACATTTCGCCCCCCACATTTAGCCCCCCCCACAATTCGCCCCCCCCACATTTCGCCCCCCCACATTTCGCCTCCCACATTTCGCCCCCCCCCCCCCACATTTCGCCCCCGGACATTTCGTCCCCCACGTTTCGCCCCCGGACATTTCGCCCCCCCACATTTTGCCCCCAGACATGTCACTACCCCCCACACATTTCGCCCTCCCCCATATTCACTGTACATAGGGGGTGTAAACTTTAAAATGAATTAGATTAGGTCCTTGAGCAGACAAGCGTATACTTCATAAAACCCCTGGGCCCACGTGCTCTTATGATTCAAATTTTAGTCATTGTTTTTTCTTATTTGTGAAAAGTATTGCTTAGTCATTTATTATGCATATTATGTTCTGTTTTGAATAAGCGAAGAAATCTTGATAAAAAATTTAACTTCGCATCAAATGTATGGTGTCTCACATTACTTCATTTTTTGAAGTTTTTTTAGTTAAGGGTAGCACAAAAGTGTACCGGATAAATCTGGGGGTGAAATGTTCTGCAGGATGAAATGGGTTTACGGACATTTCGCCCCCCACATTTCGCCCCCCCCCACAATTCGCCCCCCATAGGCACAAAGCCGGCCCTCCTATTTTGGGAGACCAACATCAATTTTGGGGGGGGTCTAAACCAAAAATAGCACAAAATAACGTGTAAAAAGTCCTATTTTTCCGGTTTACCTTTGAAAAATCTTGCACCACCCCCAGAATTTTGGTGCTGCCCACGTATGGTCCGGACCCCCATTCCCCCCACAGCTGTGTGCCTGATGTGGGGGAGACGAAATGTCCTGGGGGCGAAATGCCCGGGGGCGAAATGTGGGGTGGGGGAGCGAATTGTGGGGGGCGAATTGTGAAGGGGGCGAAATGTCCGGGGCGAAGTGGGGGCGAAATGTGGGGGGCGAAATGTGGGGGGCGAAACGTCCGCATCCCATAAAATCAAGATACGTACAATTATACGTGTAATGGCTTGAAATTTCGGGTGGGGGTTCCTGGCTATTTATAGGGGGAGGGGTAAATGACCTCCAATTTTTGGCCAAAAACTTCAATTTTTTCCAAAAATGGGGGGGTGTAAAATGTTCTGACTTTGGGTGGGGAATGAGGGACGACCAAGTTTGGGTGGGGGATCTCCCCTTCCCCTTGCATGTATGCCTATCAGCAGGCCCGTATCCAGGATTCGGCCAAGGGGGGGGCGGACCCAGCATAAATTGGTCTATATCTCGGGAAATTCGTCGGGATAGATCGCAAAAACCGCATTTTTCGACGTTTTTCAATATGCTCTATCTATTAAGATCATAAAATTAAAAATTTTTGAAGAAAATTTTTTATTACTCAAAATACTATAAAAAGTGTCATTTTTTCGGTCGTGCCTGAGCCAAAATTATGGAAAATACTTCATATCTGGCGCGAAGCGCCGAAAATTTGAAGATTTTACGTCAAAGACGGGCAATTTTTCCATCTTTCCATGCACTATCTTCCCTTTCAAAGTTTTTTGTCCGGGCAAGGGGGCGGCCGCCCCGCCCTTCCCCTGTAAATACGGTCTTGCCTACAAGTATCTGTTTTCCGTTGCGTTTACTACACTTTTAATTTATACCTTCAGTGTGTGCCATTTAGATTTTCTATCCTCTTCAGACTTCGTTATGATTGTTGGTGCTAAATTAATTAACTTAATTCTTTTTAGTTTTCGTACATGGATTTAGATTTTAAATTATTAACGCAGTTTGTTGTCGAAAGTATAAATGGACTAGATCTGGTATGTCGAATTTTTGTTGATTTTTAAATTTACTATTTGTTAATTTGCATATTCTTTTTTTCAGATTTTTAAGCACACTTTTGAGACGAGAGTTTCTTTAGTCTACCTCGAAATTTGGATGCACAAGTCACAAAACTTTTTCTCGCTTAACGACGATATTACGCAGAGCTTATTGAACTTAATCGATTATTCTTCGAAAAAGCTTTATGACGAGCCGAAAGATGTATTATTGTTCATAACGTACGTTTTTTTATTTACTTTAACTTTGTGTTTTTTGCTTAAGGTCCCTTTGTACATGTACAAGGATGGTTCCTGAAAGTCTTTGTACATTTTATACATGAAAATTTTTGGTTCTATAATATGGTATAATAGCGCCTTCGGGGTGATAAAACAGGATTTTTCCACCTTTGGGAGTGTATTTTAGCTAATTTATGTGTTTCTAACGACAAAAATACTAAAAATTGTCTCAAAATTGGCATTTTTTCTTTTTAAATGCAAATTCTGCCATTATAAAGATATATAGAACGGACAATTCTCCATTCGGCGCTAAGCGCCGAAAGTTTTTTTAAAAATTTTTACACCTCTTACAGTTTTTGTCTTCCCAAGAATCTTTGTACGTGTACAAAGATGGTCCCGTAAAGTCTTTATACATCGGAAAAATCTTTATTGAATACAAAAAACCGTGCTTAAACTCATAATCCTGCTCATTGGTTCGCACGGTTAAACTTTTAGGGACTGAAAATCAAAAATTTTGTAGATCGCTAAGCGCTTCGTAAAAAACGAGTCTACAGCGGAAAAACGATAATATCGCTTAAAACCATAGTTTTTCACTATTGGTGGCAAATGTGTAGCCTTTTTGAAGTCTTAAACAGCAATTTAGCCTTCTTGGACTAGAAATAGCTATTCATCCCTTTTTGAAGTTGGGGAAATAGCTTATATATCCTTTTCGAAAATCCGAAAAAATAGCTAAATGGCTTTTCTTAACTTACACGCTATGTTTCTGAGTCTAAAAAGGCTATGTAGCTAGTTTTCTGAGCCGAAAAAATATATATAGTGATGCTTTTTCGGCGAAAATAGCTATCAGTTCTTTAAGGCTCAGGGGCCAATTCATTTCCACTTGGAAATCCAAGTCCCAAGTTCCAAGTTTCCAAGACTTGGTATTTCCAAGTTTCCAAGTGTCAGTTCATTTGCTCAAATAAAAGTCCCAAGTCATTAGCATTTTTCAACTTGGAAAAATGTCGTTTTTTCTCCAAGTCTCCGAGTAAATTTTCCAAGTTTCCAAGTGTTTGTCTTTTTGCTCTTTCCAAGCACTTGGAATTTCCAAGTCGGGCTCGGATAAAAATTTCCAAGTCTAATTAACATAAATCTGTTCACAATGCGCTGCGTTTGAGTTAAGGTACGATAAAAGCAATAAGGAGTGGCACACGCGCGTCTCTCGTGAAAACGCTGTTTTTGGTGGAATGTTATTGTGTTTGCAAACACTGCGCTAAAAATGTCGTGCTGAAAACCACCGAACGATAAAACGCGCGAAAAAAGTAGCGTTTAAGGCAATTGAGGAAAGAAGAGAGGTAATTTCTGGGCATTTTCTGTAAAATTAACGAATAAAGACAAATAAGCGGCGTGCAAAGAAGTGCAAAGAGAAACGCTATCGCGAGGATTAACGAAATATTCAGAAAAATCGTGGAGTAAACTTCGTGATGAATGCTGGCAAGATCTGCGGAAAGCTACATTACGGAAGTTCGACAAGAATCATCAGAGTGGATCCGGTGTAGAGTCGTACTCAGAAGTACGTAGAAATAAGCTGAAAACAAAATACTCTACTATTTAGCCTCCTTGATTTGTTGGAAATTGCATGATTGTTGGATTTAAAAAAGTTGTTTTCAGATATTCATCACAATAAATGAGAACAAAGGAGAACTCCATCCAATTCTTACTATGTAGTAGAAACATGTACATTTATGTACCTACATTATATCTTGCGCGACGCCTGCAAGTCATTGTTGTATGCCTATTTATGCACGATTATCCAATGTATTGCGTGTATGTACTGCAACTTAGCATTATAAGGCTGCATATTTGACAGAATCGTATATTTTTTACTTATTTTGAGTAGCATTCTTTAAAATAACTGAACAGTCTTGCTTGACTCGTAGAACAATTTTTTCATTATGATTGTCGTAATTATTATTGTCGTGATTATTATTATTATTTTTTATCATTATTAATATTGATATTATGAAATCTAAATAATGCTATTCAAAAGAATTTAAATTTCTCGACTTTGCAATATTTGTACTATAGATTTTTAGAAAATTAGCCTTATTTAGAAATTGCTTATAAACTTTTTAAAGAGAAACTTATGCTGATCTAGTCAATTTTCTGCAACATGCAAGAGAGGACGAATTTGCTTTGCAAGCGGCATCTAACAGATCCTGAGATGTGAAAAGCTATTCAGTTAAATCGGAAATAAAATAATTCAAAATGTTTAGACTGTTTTATAAGGTTTTTTGTACGTATATTTAAATCAGGGGCGGATTTAAGGGGAGGGGACAAAAATGTTTGGCTGTTTATGTAATTTTCGATGATTTTTGGCCGTTAGTGATCATAATTTCTCAAATTTATCCTTTTTACTTTTTGAGAAAATAATTACACTCGCATAATGATTTATTTGGATTTTTGAATGTCACAGGTCTATTCCGATAAATTTGAAAAATATAAGATTTATTTATTAATATATTATAATAATTATTATTAATAATTTTATTATTATTTATTTTTGTTATTATTATTATTATTATTATTATTATTATTATTATTATTATTATTATAATTGATTTTTGATTATTCACTAACGCCAAATAATATGTAAAAGATCGACTTAACGCGCTTGGAAAAATTTTTCCAACTGAAAATCGACTGGGGAAAAATAATGCTATTTTCCAAGTAAATTTTCCAAGCCTTGGAATCCAAGTCAAAAAATTCAGAAGCAAATGAACCGACACTTGGAAAAATGCACTTTTACTTGGGAAAAACACTTGGAAATCCCAAGTCTTGGAACTTGGAAAACCGAGCTGCAAATAAATCACAACTTGGAAAAAAAACCGGTTTTCCAAGACTAGGAACTTGGAACTTGGAATTTCAAGGACTTGGAAAATGACGGAGCAAATAAACAAGGACTTGGAAAATTTCACGTTTTTCCAAGACTTAGAACTTGGGACTTGGAATTCCAAGTGGAAATGAATTGGCCTTAGGGGAGTAATAAATACCCTCCCCTCATCCCCATGCTCATGTATGATCCTGATAGAAAAAGAAGTTGCACATAGGGCACACGTTCTGAGGATGATACCTATACATGTGCAGTTTAGGTGTGAGGGTCAGTGCCGTACTTGTAACGCCTCAAAATTTTGGAAGGGGATGGTCAGCCATTGAGAAGGTAAATGACCTATTTTTTGCTCGAAAATGGCAAAAAACTTATAAAAGCGAAGTTCGATTTAGCAGCTTTCTAGAAGCAAGCAAAGCAGCAGAAACTATATGCGGCGCGAAGCGCCGGAAATGTTTGATAGTTTTATTTTTCTAAAGTAAATTTCCCAACTTTCTGAATATGAGCAATTACTGCAGAGCTGGCGCGAGCGTTGGAAATTTTCGATATTTCTATGCTTTTAAGCTCAATTTCACAGCTTTTAAAAGGTAAGCAATGCGATAAAACTATTTCCATTCACGAAGCGTTGGAAACTTTCTATATATTTATCTTTGTAAGTTCATTTTTAAGGATAGGCAATGCGGGAAGTATACGTGGCGCGAATCGCCGGGAAATTTCGATGTTTTTGTTTTCGTAATCTCAATCTTGCATCTTTCTGATGAAAAGAAATGCCAAAAATTTTGTCTGGTGAACAATTTCTGGATGGCTGAAAATTCTGAAAAAATTTGCTATAGGAATCCCTCTATACCCCCCCCACCTTTATACGGGCCTTATTGTAACTATCGTGATCCTAGTAATTAATCGTCTACGACAAAAGTGGAAAATAATTTAGTTTGT
Source organism: Mermis nigrescens (assembly GCA_036768485.1). Taxonomy (NCBI): domain Eukaryota; kingdom Metazoa; phylum Nematoda; class Enoplea; order Mermithida; family Mermithidae; genus Mermis; species Mermis nigrescens. The sequence goes on along the minus strand of JAVLUZ010000157.1, from coordinate 5,045,909 downwards.
TTTCCTCGGTCATTCAAGGTTGACACCATGCGTATAAATTATTAATTGTCGTTTTTGAAGCTGATAAGTTCTGTTTTCACCTACTATGGCGATTATTATGGTCCACTCGTTTTTGAACCGTTTTTTGCTACCTTATTGTTTTTTTCCGTTAAAATCCTCTTTTTAAAATCGACTTTTTAATCACAAAAATTATTGATTTCCTGTAATTATTCAATGCATTTTTTATTCATTAGATTTTAAATTGAAACAAGTGTGGATTTTTCTAGTTCAATCAGGAATGGCGCTTCTTCCGCGTTTCTAATTCAAGTTGTCTGAAATTAAAATTAAAATAAAAACCAAAAAAAATTAAAATTGTAATTAGTGAATCAAAATTTTCTGAAATTAGAAATCACTCAGCCGATTGTCGTCAGCGATATAACTATGTTTACTTTCTATGTCTTCAAGCACTTGCTAAATTTTCAGTTCACACAAATTTCATCGTCAGGAAATTACGATGGCAGTTAGTGGAAATGTTTGCACAAGCAAATCTGCTGGCATTGTTCAGGTACTATGGTCTTTTTCAGTATTTAAACATTTGATCTGAAATGCAGGTTTTTTAGATTACAAGTCGCTTTGAGACTTTTCGGCTGAGTGTACAAATGTCTCATAATGTTGCACATATCTTGGGAGTGAGACATGATGAAGACGGTAAGAGCTAATCTTATTTCATAACTCGTTTCATCTCAAATCGCCTTTTGCGTATTCTTATAATCAGTAGTCTGACTAAAAAACATTGGTCATACCTTTAAGTATTAAAAGTCAATAAAGCCCAAGACACGGCGTTTCTTCATGTTAATCAATAATACACTACGTTTACGCACCTATTTGCTGTCTTATTTATTCTTAGACGCATTTGTTGTCTTATTTATTCCCAGCTATTGTTTTAGTTTGTTGAAGTAATGAAGACAAAGATCCGCTCGAGAAAAAACATTCCTGTTGATTTTTACAACGATAAGGCATTTCCGCAAAATTTTACAGTTTGGAATAGGCAACCAAAAACTTGGAAAAAAACGATTACAAAATTAATGGACTTTTCTAAAGCTTTAATACTGGTTAATGCTTTTATACGAGTGTAAGTGGATGATGATGAGAACCATCTATGTAACGGCTCGAAATTCTGGGTGGGGCCTCCGGCCATTTTTAGGGGGGGAGTAAATGACCTCCAATTTTGGCCAAAAAAGGCCAAAAAAACACCTAGAAATGGCCAAATAATTTGATTTTTTTTCAAATTCGGGGGTGGGTTGAAAATTTTCTGGCATTGAGGGGACGACCGACTTTGGGTGGGGGGATTCCTTATCCCCCTCTTACATGTATGATGGGAACTGTAGAAAAATGTAAATAATTGGTCAGAAATTTATTATTTATTATGAGTATTTATGTGCATCAAATAAATTAGAATGTACGTGCTATTAAAAGTTGCGAATAGGACAGACTGCATTAGCATATGTATGTATTTTAGGTCAATGTTGACTAGTAGGTACATACATACATATATCTACAAATGTACGTAGTAATGCATTTTATGCATGCTCTGCACCTTTTGGACTCAAAAAGCCCCATTTTTGAAAGTGGAATGTTAGCAATAGAAAAACGCGAAAACCTCACTATGAATGACGAATAAAATGAAAAAATTGAATAGTTTCGTAAAATACTTTAAAATATAGTTGGAGTATAACGTCTTTGCCCTATCTAAAACATGAAAAAATCGATCCTTTTAATCCTTTTCTCCTCGTAAAAAAGTCATTTTTTTATTCTAGTGAAGTATTCATCTGTTGCGAACTGCGATTGCTCACAGCGTAATGGCTGTTTAATGAACGGAAGATCAATAAGGTAGGCTCAATTATGAAATTATGCAATTGCTTAAAAACTAGAATCAGTGAATTTCAGGAAAGCTAGTCTTCTTAAATTATAACGTTCATATTTTTTTATAATTCTAGTGGGAAACGGAGTCGGTTTTCCACCGAATTCTCCCGCTGTTCGATTGACGACTACACAAATGCCTTAAGAAGTGGACAAGCGTCTTGCTTGTTTAATAAGCCATTGCAGGTATAAATATGTTGCACTTCATTTTGCTCTATTTACCCCAGAGGTCTGTAACCCAAACCCCCTCACGTGCATTTCTGGTCATTTCACTGTTGCTAATCAATGCTTTTCGTTATTTTATCATCGGAAATTTCATTTTGAAACGACGACTAGATTTTTCATGTTGTTCCATAAAACAATCAGATGTGCGATACTTTTTTGGAACTTGCTTACTTATTGAAACAATTGTCGTTTTGTGAAAAGATACTATTCTTGTACCATTATTTTAACGAGTCTGGTACTCGATGAAGCCACTACCTTGCTTAGGTGTGTCTCACTTGTATATTTACCTGATATTTACATATTATATAATATTAGGTAATTTATAGAACAGTACTGCACTTGCGTAATATAAAGATAATTTAAATACAAATAATTGTTTCAAAAATATGATTAATACATTAACGATTCATATAGAGCGATTTTGAGGAATGAACATGATTACTCGAATATTTGAAATTTTGAATTACCTAAAGGTTCTTGTACAGGATTCGCCTGAAGGGGCGACCATAGATGCACTATTGACCGATCTGAATGGTCAGTTAGTGAGCATTTTTGGGTCTAAATGTCCGAAACAATTGTTGTAAATGCTAAAGTAGCGTTGAAACTACGTTATTCCACAGTTTCTGGTCAATTTCAAGTGCTTTTGAAGAAAATTTTCATTTATTTTTGGTCTTCATTGTCAGGGTACCCCAACCCCCGCGCGTATATCTGGACGTGAACCTCAGATACTTAGCCTAATCTTCATATTCAAAACTTTTCGGTTGTTAAAGAATTGAAATAAAAAGCATATTTTGAAGTTTTTGAACCTGCTCTTGGTATCCCTTGAAGTCACTAAAAATACAAACTTCTTGATAAATACATTCTGTGTTTTAGCTAACGATAAATCATGATGATAGCAATGCGCGGTGCATAAAAATGTATGATACTGTAAAACGAAGCAATTTAGTCATTTACGCTCTGATGCAGTTTTCAGCATCTCATTAAAGTTTTTGAGGTCCATATCCTACATTTTTCAATAAATAATATAGCTTTTATATTTTCCTCGGAGCAATGTGAATAGAGTGCTACACATTTCATCTGAAGCAAACATTAAGGGATCATTATTAATTTAAAATTTTTTGTCGAAAATACGATGAAAGTTTAGTGATTCCATGCATCATTCTACCTTTTAAGAGTTTTTTGACGGTAAAGCGTATGGTCGCATCCCTCGTGTCCTCGTCCCCTCTAGACACGGCCTTACCAATGCATTTTGTACCCGTGAATTTTTATTGTAAACGGATTTTGTAACATACAATAGAAAAATCGATATCATTTGATTATGTACAAGTTTTCTCTAATATTCGGTAGAGAATTCAGCTATTTTAAGTTTTTGATCGTAATGGAAAATTTGATACTGTATTTTCTAAAATTGAATGTAAACCTTTTGATTGCTTGTTGCACTATTAGTAATCACACATGGGCACGCTCAGATTTTTCAGGGTCAAATGACTCCCCTGGGACTTGTGGGGTTGGTTATGACCATACAAACTGCGCTACAATATTCCACAGTTTCTGGCCAATTTCAAGCGCTTTGGAAGAAAATTTTCAATTTTTATCCATTTTCGACCTTGATTTTGCCTTATTTTCTCCAGGACATTTTCAAAACTCCTGCGGGATCGGTCAGTTTTCTCCTGCGGGGTTGCGGGGTCGCTCATCCGCCAGGGTCAAGTCACTTGATCCTATATTGATCCTGTGCCCGTGTATGTTAGTAAACAGTTCATATTTCGCGGATGGCTTGAATGCAATGCAGCTGAATAGCCAAGCTCGCTATATACATTAGAATTGTAATGATCGCATTTGCAAAAGGGAAAGGGATCCTCATATGAAGTCACCGATTTCTATCATCCGTAACTAATAAGAATATAAGGTTGTTCCCCCGAAGAATGGCCAACAATCAATCCCACCAAGTACTTTGAGCCGCTAAACGTATATGGTAGAATTAGCAATGCATTAATGCATTAAGCGTAAGGATGGCTCGAGGGTTTAACATAATGGCCAACGAAATTGGACGCCATGCCTGGTTTATCAAAAAATTTTCGTTTTTCACGTTTAGCAGTTTTGTGGTGTAAATTCAGCTAGAAATAAAAAATTAGAAAGTCCATTAGAGCTGAAACGGCTGTCTCCCTTAATATAATGAGCAGCTCTCACTTTTGTTACAATGTGTGCATATTTATGTCTTATTGCATTCGTAAGCGCTATTCAGGCCAGTCAACTTCTTTTATGCGGAAATAAGAAAGTCGATCCGGGCGAAATTTGTGATTGCGGAAGTTCCGAGGTAAAAATCATTCGAAATACGAGTATTAACTGAACTCATAAATTTGCGTTCGCGAGCTAATGCAAAAGACTTTAAATCCAGGCATGTATCTCTGGGGGAACGGGGGGTCCGGACTCCCTCAAAATGCAGAAATATCGAAAAAATAGGACTTTTTACATGGCATTTTGTGCTTTTTTGGGCTTAGTCCCCCCAAAAATTGGTGTTGGTCCCCCCAAAATAGGAAGGCCAGCTACGTGTCTGTTTTTGTCGGTATAGCGATTTGAAAAGTTCAGCATAAATGCATAAGCGTACTCGTACTTTCTACAGCGCGTTATGAGCATAGTACTTTAGGTGGCATAAATTGACAGTCTCATTCAGTGTGACAACCGATCGAAAATTTTCAGTCGGGACGACTATTTTTAGGTATTTAAAGACGAATCATAAGCTGTCATCAACGTTTTTATGTAAAAAAGGTATGAGCAAAATTTCTAGAACTGCTCTTTCCATTTCGCTTGGCGCACGGTTTATCAAGATGCTAATTATTAGAATCCGGTCTACGACGTTTTGGTGCCGCTGTTTTGGCGCCAGCAACTTACTTATAAATTGTTCTAATTGTATCAATTTTGAAGCAATTCTAAAATAAATTATATATTCAGAAAGCAGGTTCTACAAGCTACAAAATAGCAAATTATTCTTTTCGATTCGATGAGTGTTTATTTGTGTACGACTGAAAAACTGTAGAAAATCCAGTGTATTTTTAGATGCATTTAATTATCACTAAATTCAGAGATATTCTATTAGTAATTTATACCATTACGTAGAGAATTGAATGGGCTTTCAAAATCTGTATTGTACTTCAATAATAAAGGAAATGTAAATAATTAATAATATTACAAAGAGTGTGGAGCCAAAACGGCGGCGCCAAAACGTCCCATTCCGATTAGAATTGGACCATGGTTTTCTCAATTTTCGGGTGCCATTGGACATGGTGGTCAAGTTCATGAATTTTTAATACACAACAAATGGATCAATAAAATAAAAAGATACGTGCGAAAGATTTAGAAACTGTGTATTGATAGCGCTTGTATATGACACACTTAAGCTTATGATGTACATGAGAATGTCAATTAAGGCCGCTGAGAGCACTATGCTCATAACGCGCTGTAGAAAGTACGGGTCCGCGATTGTGCATTTATGCCATAAATTCTTTATTTAAATGACTTACATGTAGCTGTCTTATTGAGTGCTAATTATTCCAAACTTCGACACTATTTTGCACAACACGCATTTTTATCGACATGTACTGTAGTTTTCGTTTACCATTCGAAATTTTTGTTCATTTTATTATCATTTTTATTATTATTGGTTTTCGAAAAGTCCTTATTTACGTATTGAGTTTTAAATGAGAGGCCGGATTGTTTGTGTGAAAAGGAAAACAAAACATTTTTATAAATGAAGTACTGGATTACGAGCTATTTTGCATAATTTTTCGTTTTGCATTTTCATTAGTGCATGGAGCTAATTTATCAAGTCTAAGACACGGAACACCAAAAAATTTCAGTATTTTTCTGAAGTATGTGGAGAGTCATAGATTATGTTGTTTGTCTTTATTCCCTTTTACAGCTTAGGAAAAACATCTGTTGGAGAAAGCTAAAAATTGGGGGGGGGGGTGGTGGACGATCGACTTAGGGTGGAAGGACCTCTGAGTCAGAAAATTTTCGACCCTCCCATTTTGGTAAAATTTTCCTTTTTTTCAGATGATTTTTGTCATTTTCGGCCAAAAATTGGATCATTTCACCCCTCCCCTTAAAATGGCCCGGGACCCCCTCCCAAAATCTGAGCCGTCATATGTACATATGGTCCTGTCTGGTATATATTATTAGTATTCGTCTGATTTTTCGACAAATTTAATTAGGAATGTGATCTCGTTGACCCGTGCTGCGATCCTATCACGTGCACTCTGAGGCAAGGAGCCGAATGCGGAGCTGGCGAATGTTGTGAAGGCTGTAAAGTACACGCTCATTAACTCTTTTGTTTACAATATTTTCGAGTTTAAAGTCCATCTTCGTCTGAACCTCAGATAATTACAATAGCGAAGATGTGCAGACCAGCTGCGGATGATTGCGACGTTCCTGAATTTTGCTCCGGTTCTTCTGGACAAGTTAATAGAAATCCAAATCTTTCATTATATAACTACTTGATTACTGTTTACATACATCATAAAGGTCCTTTTGCGTTGCTGTTGTATTTAATCACGAAATTTCGCACTGAGATAATTGTCCAAAAATGATTGACCTGTAGAATTTTTCGAGAACACGAGTTGTACATCAATTTTATCTCGAAAGCATGCCAGACAATTTTCACTAAGGCCTCGCGATTCGGTTCTAGTATCGACATTTATATGTAATTGACGTATGTACACGTATTTTTAGTGGAAATTAGCCCAACAACGTAGTCGATTGAAGTCGAAAAAGTAAATTTTTATGTAAATAAAATGAGTTCTAAAGATTTTATTTCAGGTCATAAATGACTCGTCCGCCGTAATTTTTATTCTATATTCCTCCGAATTACTAGCATTTTTCAAACGGTGCCCCTGCGTTATAGGTTAAGTTGAGCTAAAACCAAAAATTTTCAAATGCAAATTATATATAAATGCTAAAGGATATTACAAAAGAGAAATAATTTAAATTCTCGAAAAAACCGCTAAAATAGGTATTTCGGCCACTTTCGAGCTAGCAAACCTGAATCTACCGAGCGCTAAGCGACGTGTATGATTTTTTGTTGCTTTTTCCGAAGCTCAAAAATTGAGTGGATTCTTCAATTCAAAATTTACTGTATATTTTAAGCGATGTATTTTCATTGAGGGGTTTATAGGTCTTTTTTATAGTGCCCTCCTGACGCTCACAAGCTTGATGGTGTTGACTGTGGAGAAGTTTCCGATGGTTATTGCTATGTAGGTCGTTGTCAAACGTTGAACAAGCAATGCAAGTTGTTATGGGGACCAGGTAATAATTATTTCTGCATCCAATTAGGAATTATTTAGCTGAATTATATTCGTTGTCTGTGATTTTGATGTGCTTTCGGCTCTTGATGTAATCGTGCTCCCTTGAGGGGAGGTAGGTTTAAATTTCCTAGAATGAATGCTATTCGCCATATAGCGCCGTCGACTACACAGGATTTTTATTTTACAAAAAAAGAAATGAGCTACTTTTAGCGTTTTTCTCGTCTAGGGCCCTTCGCTCAACACGTTCTCATTTTTTTCGGTGTCAAACACTGACCGTTTCATAAGCTTTATAAATGTGCACGCCTTTGCCGCATAATCGCTTTTGCCCTGGAAGTCGCTTCCGAAAAAGCCGTACCTGTTGCCAGTGGATCCCGCGTTGCTAAGGTGTTGCTCGCCACGGGGCTCTGAATATCAAAAAGGATATCTTATAGCAATGTTAATAGGAAGAGTCCTCCCAGGTAGAAGTATAATGAAAAGGTTTGTGTTGTGTTGCCTAGGTCCCAGGGAAATAACTAAAAGAAAACTGAGCATTCCCACAAATTCTTTGTGATGCATTCAGTTGTTGAGTAGCAACGTTATTCATATTTGGAATATGGGAAATGTTTGTCATAGCTAGCTTTGAACAGCTTTGAAGTAATCTTCATTGGAATCTTTGATAGTAGACATGCATATTAGCTTTCAATTGAGATGCCAAACAGACAATGGGATAGTAGCCATGTGAGTTTCTGAGAAGCACATATGCAACTGTTCTGTTGGTAGACCATATCAGGCAGGTCATGAAGAAAATTACTGTAGCTTTTCCTGTCTTGATTTTCTGCTGCTTTTAATTGCCTTCTTGCTATCACTTGCTCTGCCCATCAGGTTATTTAGCCATCAGGCATTTAATGAAGTTCACTTGACTTGATCGTCCTTGATGAATAGTCCCATGTCATTATCAGATGTGAATTTGAATATCAATGTGAATTTTAATGTGAATGATTTTTGTCTGATGGGTTCCTAAAATTCTGAGTTCAATTATCTGTAATTTTTGTTTATTGAGGATCTTAATGCCTATAATGTCAATCTGAATTGGTTTGGGTGTTAAATGCAATTATTCGACTTCCAGAATTGAACATCCTTCGAGCAACTGCATTCCAGCTTGAGTATTCTTATGATATTGTTCTTCGTGCAGGCCGATTTTTGGTGATTGTGTTAGTGTGAATCATTTCTTGATTTGTTTTTGTTCCCATTCTGTTGATTTTCCTTCCTGCCTTATCCTCTACCCATGGATTGACTTTCCTTTTCTGCATCAGTAAATTGCCTTTATTAAGATGTGCCCTCAAATTCACATGAATTATGGGTGCTGGAAGCTACGAGCATCCGTTGTGGTAGTTTGTCTGTGTCTATTCATTGTCCAATTTTTCAACTTGATTTTTGTTTATTTTTTCTGCTATTCAAGAACATGAATTCTTGGTCCTGAGTATGTTAGAACTGTATCAAATACAGATTTGGGTTGTGTGTATCCAATGCTTTGTTGAGTCTGTGTCCTTTGTGGTGTCTGACAGAGACGTGCAGAGCTCTTGATGGCGTTGATATGCCGATCATGAGATCATAGTCCACCTTTGTGTGTTCTTTTCTGCGAGGAAAGACAGGTGTGGCGCTTTCCCTGCTCTGCACCAGTTTCTGCTGTTAGTCACTTGCAATGGGTATGAGTTTTTTCTGAAAATTCTGGAGATTCTATATCAGTAGCGGAGTGGCCTGCCCCTTCCAGCTTGTTTTTCCCTCACTGGCTGTTTGGCAGGATAGTGCTGCCACCTCGAACCCGTTGCCAGTTGAAAGTCTGAGAGAGATGGCCAAAGGGGTATCCAGTGAATGGGTTGATTTCTCCAATCTATCTGTAGTTTCAGTACCATGAAGTGCCATCCCTGTTTTCTGTCAATGGGGTTGAAGAGTATCATCACAATATTAGCATCAGAGCACCAATGGTGAAGGCACCAGTACCTCATCAAGGTTTTGTATATTGATGAAGTTGTTGTATAGTTCACATTTATTTTCAGATATCTGTTGTCAATGGTTTTAGCATCAGGATGATTTCCAATTTATCGTCAATGCCTGCTTTTCTGTATTTTCTGTAGTTTGTTATTCAGCTCATATGCACACCATCAGATATCATTTGTTGGAAGCTGAAATGTCTAGGTCAATGTTTACAATTTTAAGGCCTGGCTGAGCAAATCATTTGGAAATCATGGAAAGGTTGTTATCAGAAATTAGGCTGTTTTAACTGCCCAAGGATAATGGATTCATGCTGAACAGAAAATTTGTTTTTCTTTGCTCTTTAAATCATCTAAAAATGCCAACATATACAGAATAGAGGAAAATTGTGTGTATGCTAGAAAATTGAAATTTAACTTTTACCTTTCTGCCCTCCTAAAAATCTCTTTCAACATGAAACGAGGATACTGTACCATGGGGTCTGGGGTGCGCGCTCGCGCCACTCAGCGAGGTCCAGAGCAGAACCCTGAAAAGTTTGTAAAAAAACACTTAATTTAAATTAGTAATGCGTTGAAATTTTCGCAAATTGGCAAAAATCTCGGTTCTGAATTGAGTCCAAAAAAACTTTAAATTGCCAGATTAACACCCACACCGCACAAACTTCTCGAGCTGAAATGCGTTTTTCGACCTTCTCATATATGGGGAAGGCAGCAATGGATCGTAAGCAATAAGTCATTGAAAGATGTATCAATGAGAATTTTTTTACTATTTTCAGGCCCATTTGTGGCTTTATTAACTACTAGCGAGAAACAGAAAATGCGCAAAAAACACAAGAAAATTTGGGCTCTTCCTTTCATTTAAAGGACAGGAATTATGTCCTTGTAAAGCAGCGCAGCAGTGGAGAGATAAAATTGCGTGCAACATTTTCGCACTTTTACGGATATGTTCAACAAGCATGTGCAGTTTCATTCAATGAACTAATAGTGCATTAAATCACTAAAGTGCTGCGAAGTGCCGGATTATTTAAACAGATTCAAGCTTTTAAATTCATAACGGAGCGATAACTTTTCCAAAGACAGTCAAGAAAAAAGGTCCAAAAATTTGCCCTTAACGCGCGAATGGCGTTTATTCGGGTGTTTTACATTGTATACTTTTACATAAAATCACTTTTGACGCACATTTTTCTGAGATTTTAAAATTTTCTACAATTTTCGTGCTAAAAATCACAAATTTCCTTGATTTTTAGCAAAAATCTGGCGCGAACGCCGGAAAATTTCTAAAATTAAGGCGGATAGACGTCTAGGAGCCTAATTTACTGCTTGATTTCGGTATTTATCGCATTTAATGTGCAATATCGAAATTTTAATTAAAAATAGAAGAAAACTATGCAAAAATAGCTGTTTCTACCAAAATTGTTTTTGGAACCTACATGAACAGCAGGGGTATAATCATCCGGGTGCGTAGCAAGGAAAAATTTACGGGTCATATTACCGACGGCCAAAAATCATTGCAAGTTGCATATCCATTATTTACCTCGCCAAATATGAGCTTTTAGAATGAGGGCGGCCGCCCCCCCCCCCTCAGCCCTTAAATCCGCCCTGAGCATACTCTTTAGGTCTCCGGCAACTAGGTCGTGAAAAGGCGTTCGTAAGTAAAACTCAATCGATTCTTTATTGTTCATATTTCGTGTCGAGAACTGTACACATATAATTCCCCAAAACAAATTATAGGAGGGGGCTATTTTTGCCCGTGTAATTATAGAAATATTTTTGTCCAAACTCCGATCACACTAAACAGTTGGGATCATGAGCTATTTCGGTCAAAGCTAGTGATAAGAAAAAACAATCTCCGGAATTGATTCCCGAAACACGACGCAATAAATTGCTGAAATTCGATTCAGATCAAAGAAACGGATACGGAAATGAATAAAAATAAATAAAAAACAATAAATCAAGGAAAATAGATAAATTAAATAATGAGCGTTTTAACTTTAAATATAACTTTTTTATATCTGAATCAATTTAAAAATAAACTACACACCTATATAAATATTATATAGTTTAAAGTCTAAATACATAAATACAAAGTAAATCCAGGCACTATATATAGCTGGCCGTCCTATTCTCTGGGGGGGACCAACCAGTGGCGGATCTAGGATTTTTCCTAAGTGGAAGGCGGTACCCCTAGGGGAAGGCGGGAACCCTGATCTTGGACGGAAAAACTAGCCGTTTTAACCCGAAAATCGCTAAAAAAATCGTTTCTCAAAAATGCTCAATTTTGCAAGCACCCATTTCGGCGCCCAAGGGGGGAGAGGCGGCCTCCCCCCCGCCCCCCCTTATTCTGCCCCTGGGACCAACACCAATGACGGGGAAGACTGAGCCCAAAAAGGCCAAAACTAGCACATAAATAACTGGTCCTGCGTCATATTTTTCGATTTCTCTGAATTCGTGGGGAGGGGTCCGGTTTACGTCCCCCATCCCCCCGAGAGACGTACCTCGAGCGGAAGGTCAAAAACTTGTACGTAATTTTTCATTTGGCTCTGGTCGAATTCTTCAGGAAAAATTAACAATCGCAACGTTGTATCGCAGCTGGCTCCAGTCTTGTATCTCAATAATGATTCTGCACATCTGTTTCCAGACTCATGAATGGCATTTGGCAACGCTGCGGCGATAGTCAAACAAATCAACAGCAATCTTCAAATGTAAGCAAATTATCCAAAGGCTCGAATTTTTTGGCAAAAATTATGGCCCGGCGATTTTGATTCGATTATCGATTGATTCATCGAAATTTCATTGAGCAGAATCAAAAATTTGTCTTCCGATTTCGTGCAAGATTCGAATCGAGCGAATGAACCTGAAAATGAACACTTGCTTGCGTCCTTTGCCGCTATATCCAAAACAAGACTGATCAGAGGCTCGTATTTTACCTCTTCCTATTTGACCTGGGGGGGGGGTAATTTCGTCCCTCTCCAGAAAAATTTTCACTCCCCCAGAAAAATACGACTTTTTTGAAAGTTCCCTAAAATTTTCTAAAAATTTGTAGAGAAGATGCTTTTTAAGCGTTGCTTAAAAGTGCCAGAATTTTCGGCGCTTCTGCGCCATTATGCTCATGTTTGACTATATTTTGTTCAATTTGTTTCGACTTTTCTGATTTTTTGAAATCTTTGTTGTTTACGCTCTAAAAAGATAGAGCATCGTTAGAAACGCTGAAAAAACGATGTTTTGACGCGTACCTACCATTTTGGACCCAGTAACCATCTCTTCTACAGATTTCAGCCCCTCCCCACTAATCCTCATGCTGCGCATATATAGTTTAAGAGCTCCAGGAAGTGGTAAACCGGCTTGATAACTCGATGAATTCCGACAACGCTTTCTTGGGATTTTAGCAAGCTGTGTACACCAACCAGACCTGGAATTCGGTCGCTGCACCATGTATGGTTCTGGGGCGCGCATCATGAATTTACATACTGAGAGGTTAGAGATGGTGTAACCCCCGCCGAGAGTCCAAAGAAGTTAGATAGTATGGATCGAGCAGTTGAGACCCGAAAGACAGCTACTAGCAAAGCATTTCGAAGTAAATAATGGCCAAAACGCAATCTGCAGTAAAAACCAGGATTTTACTCCTTTAGAGACCAAAGTCACTCTCGATTGGTTCAATGATTTCGATCGTCCTTTGAAAGAACCTGACCACAGATGCAACCCGGTCCGCAAGGTCTGGGAGGGCAGTAAACCGAGCTTCCCTGGGGGATGGGTGCGAACGATTGACATGTATGGCTATTTATGGCGCTAAGGAATCCAGAGTTTACATTGATGTGCCACATATTTGTGTCGTTCCCAACCCCCGCCCCTACCCCCGCCAAAACCCGCAAAATGGCTGTAATTCGTCCTATTTTAGTCTTCTGCAGTCTCGTGATCCAAGTTTGCAAAGGAAAACAAACGATACATAAGAATGATGTGAATGACTCGGACTACCAAACATGCACAAAATAACGGAGATAAAGCGGCCCAGAATCATACAAGAGCATGGGAGTAGCAGGGGTGGATTTACGGTAAAAGGGCGGCCCCCCTCCCTCCATTGGCCAAAGATATTTGGCGATATAATGAATGGATATGCAATTCGCAATGATTTTTGGCCGTCAGTGACCATAATTTCTCAAAATTTTCCGACGCTACGCGCCGGATGACACCTATTAATGACATTTATTTACTTTTCTTGGCGACCTGGAAGCTACATATTTTCTGTTCATGTAGGTTTTCAAAACAATTTTAACAGCAGAAGCAGCTATTTTTGCATAGTTTTCCTCTCATTTTCAATCAAAAATTTCGATGTTTCGCATTAAATGCTATGAATACAAGTAATCAAGCAGGTAAATCATGCTTCTAGACGTCTATCCGCCTTAATTTCACAAATTTTCCGACGCTTCGCGCCGTGATTTTTGTTGAAGTCAAAGCCCATTTATTCATTTCTCACAAAATTGTCGAAAAATTTTAAAATTTTATGAAAAAAAACTGAGTCAAACGTAATTTTATGTAAAAAATATACAATGTAAAAATACCGAAAAAAGAAACGCTATTTCTGCGCGTAGCGTAAAAATGCCGAAAAAAACGCTATTTCGCGCGTTAAGTGCAAATTTTTGGACCTACTTTCGACTCTTCTGGAAAAGGTGGGATACCGCCTCTCTTTCCCCGTAGGAAAATCCCAGATCCGCCACTCGGTGAGAGGGTGGTATTACTCCCCTGAGCTCTGGAAAACTGATTGCTGTGCAGCCATTTTTTGCCGAAAAAATCATTGTCATATGCCATTTTTCGGAGCGCTCGTGGAAATTAGCTATGTAGCGCGCGACTCAGAAAAACTAGTTATATAGCCTTTTTTGGAATCATAAACATCCAAAATGAGCCAGAAATGCTATATAGTTGTCTTTTCTGAGTTTCAAAAGAATATATAGCTATTTTCTCGACTCCAAAAAGGGCTAAATAGCTATCGTTGGTCCAAAAGCTATATAGCTATGTTTTTGAGTCCAAAAAGGCTGTATAGCTAATTTTCCGAGCCCAAAGGCAATATAATCGTTTTTACGAAGCGCTTAGCTATCTACCAATCTTTAGCTTTCACATTCCCCTCTCTGAACGTTTGATCTTGTGCACCTATGGTCTGAATGAATGAGTGTTAAGTCTACTACTCAGAAAATACCTTAGATTATACTGCTGGGCATTGTTTGTGCGCTCTTTTATATTTCCAACAATAGGTCTTGGTCTGCAAATGGCCTAAGAGGGGTATGCTTTTCAAAAGTTGTGGTAGGTAGGTAGGGGGATACGCCCAATACCCCCAGTTTGCATGTATGAACCTGACCATGTGCATATATGGTTTTCTTCATCTACAACCCCCCCACTCCATCAAATTTATTCACCCCATCCAGAATTTTTGATTTTCCATGACTTGAAATCTGTATTACTTCGTGTTCTAGAAAAGGAAGACGTCAAATCAGAGACATAAGAAACCAATGACTATGGGTTAACATGCGTTTTTAGGCCATTTTCGGCGTTTTTGTGCCATTTTTTAACGTTTTTGTGCCATCTTTGACCGAAAAATTCAAGTTCATATAGCCCCTCCTAAAATTGACCGACTCGATTATAAAACGTGGGCCCATAAAAAAGGCTACATTCCGATTAAACGGTCATAACTTCGGCTCATGTGAACTTTAAACTTTCAAACTGATTGCATTCGATAGAGAAAAGTCTCTCCTTTCACAAAGTGTGTAAAACATTTTGGCAAAGTTGCAGTGCTTCGGCGCTAAGGCAAAGCTACCATTATCACCATACCTGGGCGTGGGGCTTGAGGGGTATGCACCCCCTTCCCTAGAAATTAAAATACCCCCCCCAAGAAACCAAAATTTGTTTACACCCTAGTTTAATATTGTTTAAACGCGATAGCGTCATTGGTCCTGCCATCAATTAGCACCCTCTTTTAACGATATCCTGAAATTTTTGCACTTGGTAGGACGCGTATCTATTCTGGAGATCTAAAAATGTGCTAATTAATTTTTGTGACTGGAACGTGTTGTCGAAAATGTCAAAAAGGGATAGCAACAAACATACACAGTAATGTAATACAATGCAAAAAACCTGGGGTTCAAACAGTAGGTGTAAACAAATTGTCGTATTGCAGGTACCGTTTCAAGCTGGCCAAAATTTTTAACGTTGATCAAATAAAGACATGCTTACCTATCTAATGCAGCTGGTTTTAAAATTTTATTTCCACATCAGCCGAGGTTATGACGTATTAAAAAATGTAGCCTGTATCTTAACACTTACAAAAAAATTCGCGAAAGCCTGACGTTGAACTTGACCGATTCAACACCTTAAGAAACATTAATGCCCGTCGCGGGGATGAGGGGTAACACTCCATTCCGATGAAGGGTCAGCCAGACAGGCGTAGGCGGCGGATTTGAGGGGCGGAAGGTGGGCGGCCGCCCGCCCTTCCCCCCCCATTGACCCAAAATAATGCGCAAAATTAAGGATTTTTGAGCGATTTTTAGCGATATTCGGGTTAAAACGGCTAATTTTTCCGCCCAAGTCAGGGTTCCGCCCCCCCCTCAGAGTTCGCCCCCGTCCCCCTAAGGAAAAGTCCAGGATCCGCCACTGCTGTCAGGCGATTTTAAGTTGAGCTGACGGAACGTTTTCTGCGTGATTTTTGAAGACAAAGCAGTAATAATGTTAAAATTTTTGCAGAGCTTCGCGTCGGATTAATACTTCCGTGTTTTTTTAATCAAAAACCGCCAAAAAATGACCAAATTGTCCATTTTAGTGTCAAAAACGATTGAATGGCAGTCAAAATGGACTAAAAACGCTTTCGATATGCGGTATTAGCACGAGAATTCGTTTTACAGGCAACTTTAACTACTGAAAAAAAATCGTAAACACTATATACATGTACTTACTGTTCAAAGTTCCTAGAACGTAACCCCCTGCTGACCCTGGCCATGTGCATCGAAGCTTAACATTAGCAAGACAATGTAGTATACTAAGCAGACCTGCAGAGAGTTTATATAAGGCATTAACAAGTGGATGTCTATGGGATCCGGACCATTCTCCAGAATCCAATAGACCCCCAGGATTCGAATGACAAGAGAAAGAGTCTTTTTTTCCCTTCTCCCGCCTCCTTTAATGCCAAGGGACAAGAAACGTGCATAAAATGGCCTTTTTCTCCCATAATAATTCACTTTTTTGCCATTTTCAAAACTTCAACAATTTTTAGAACCCACGAAACGCACAGACTTTAGGGTCCTAACTCCTAACCCGTAAATCCTACTAATGAAAAAGATAGGAAGGAAGAAATAGTATGATAAGCATAGGTAACCACACTCGGAGCCAGGAGAAATGGGAGAAACGGCGAAACCATGATAAGCATAGGTAACCACACCCGGAGCCTCAGAAAAACAGCACAAACGGCGGAACCATGACAAGCAAGGTAACCACACCCGGAGCCTGTGAGAAACAGCGAAATCATGATAAGCAAAGGTAACCACACCTGGAGCTTGGGAGAAACGGCGAAAACCATTGATGGGAGAAAGGTTTCTCTCACCGGGGTAAATTTTTGATGGGAGACACGTTTCTCCCTGGTGAAACGTTTCTCCCAACGGGGTAAATTTCGATGAGAGAAACGTTTTCTCCCACCGGGGGAAACACTAGTAGGATTTACGGGTTGGCCCGACTTTAGGTGCCGCTTATATGCGTCTGGCTTGCACAGCTTCAAAGGGCTTTTACAGCCGATACCGAGAATTTTAGACTCCCCAAACATCTTAGAAGAATGTCCTGCTCTGCTTAACTCATTTTGATATGGTATTTTAGCGCAAGAGTACTAATTTTTAGCAATTTATGACTATATTTGGTCGATCCAACTCATTTCCTTTGAAAAAATCTGTTTTTGAGCGCGAAAAATTCACATCGAAAGATATGCTGACATGACATCGCGAAAAATTCCATTCCACGCATTTTTAATTATTGCTAGGTATAAACAAACAGAATATATATTTGCATAAAATGAGAGCCGTAAAATACAATCTAATCGTGAATAAAAATTCAAAAGTATATTGTAACTATATTAAAAATAAAGTATATATTGAAATTTAGTATGCAGAAAAACGAAATTGAACAGAAATTTATTCAAATGTTGAAACGAGAAAAGATTCAATTCATAGAACGATACTTTTATGATACGAAAAAATACTATGAAAAATAAAACCTTAAAACAAGTTACCTATGAAAAACAAATAAATTAAAAAATCATGAAAAACATATTACAAAAATACTAAGTAAAAAGTAAAAATTTTTTATATAAATCGAAATTTAGTCAAATTTCACAAAGCACGAAATCTAAAGTATTAAATCAGAATTTGAGGAAGAAAAAATTTCGATATAATCTAAAATACCGCTTCTGCTTTGTCTGACGTCAGCGGATCCAGATGAACACGCTTTTATGGTCAGTTCATTTCTTTCCCTGATCAGATCAGACTCGAGTTGGGCGAAATCGCACGTGAAATAAGAAGCAACGGCGTTAGATTCGTCTAATTTTGACAAAACGTGCCTAATTTTTGATTGGACCGGGTCAGAAATGACGTTTGAGAATGAATTGGGGCTGAACACCTTTCGAATAAGCAATGGTAACAATGGAAAAATTTCCTCGCCATCGTAACCATTAAAATCCAATTCATTGATAGATTCCAGTAATATGCGTGATAATAAAAAGGTTTTTTGTTTTAGAGCATGTACTCGTAGTTTATTTGACGTCATCTAAGCTAAAAAATTTATGTAGCCCTTAGAAATAAATGTACAACATCAATCAATAATTAGCCAAAGGAACATAAGCAGATATGCACGTGGAGAGAGAAAGGTTTGCGGAGTCCAGACTAGACCACACCTGGGCAATAGCCCATCCCAGCCCGTCCACGGAACGGGCTGGCACAAAAAGCTGGACGGGCTGAAGGGTTCACTTCGATGGGCTAATTTGAAAAAAAAATGTTAAAAAAACAGTCGAAAATCAAAGAAAATTGCCTTTTTCAACCCATTTTCAGCCCAACTAGGGACCAACCAACCTTTAAGAGCCCATGGTTGGACGGGCTGAAGCTTTGGCTATTGCTCAGGTATGGACTAGACCCCAAAATGAGAAAATGCAAAATTATCCGTCTGGGTTGAAGTGAGGCAAAATAAGATGCCAAAAAATGAAAATTGAAAATTTTGTCCAGAAAAGCTTGAGTTTGTCAGAACTGCAAAATAACGTAGATTTAATGCTATCAGCATTTGAACCAGTTTTTGAGTTCATTTTAAGCGTAAAAAGCCCAATTTTTGACCTAACCCGCACCAGATCGGCCATGATGTGCATCAATACAAAGGCTTTACGTTTTTAGAGGATGTCAGCTGGAAGCTGCGAAGCGCCGAAGGAACTATGAGCTTGCTGCAAAATTAATTAGGTACCTGTCGTACATTGAGACCCGTATCTAGGAGGGGATAGGGGCATAGGTGACTAGCACCTAACGTCTGGGGAGGAGGAGGCGCAAGATTTTTCAAAGGTCAAAAACTGGTCTCAAATGGCGAATGGCTAAAAGCACCATTTTTCAACGTTTCTGTTAACATATCCGTTGGCATCAAAAATTGCGGGAAAAAACAAAAAAATTCTCAGCAAATGAATTCTGAGAGGGGGTACTCTGGTTTCTGGGGAAATATTTGGCCTCCTGAGCATAGGTGGGCAGCACCGGAATTCTAGAAGGATGAAAAAATTTTCAAAGGGCAAAAAATGGTCTTAAAAGTGGTCGTATGGCGAAAAAACACGATTTTTCGACGTTTCTCATCGAGCACTATCCAAAGGCATCAAAAAATCGCTAAAACAGCAAAAAAAATTCAAAATTTGAATTCTGGGGGAAGTATTTTGATTTTGGGGGGGGGGAATTTCAACTTCTAGGGGGTGCATGCCCCCCCCCCAAACCCCCACGCCCATGTGTGCTCCTGAGTGCTGCATACCCCCAAACCACCCACGCCCACGAGTGGAAAGAGTGGCACGTGCCCCAGCCCCCCCACCGAAATGAAATACGAGAATGATTTTTTCCTCACTCCCCTGAAATATGTATGAGAGAATTTTTCCTTACTCCCTTTGCTTTTTTTAGCTAAAAGTAGCAGCGAAAAAAATTCAGCGCTTCCCGCCAAATTTCACAATTATTAGCAGTATAGATGCAACAAGGTCAAAGGTTCTAGGAGGGTGGTACATCGGGTTTTCTCGGGGGAAGGGGTAAATGAGTATTTGTTTACCAATTTTAATGTCAAATTTTGACAAATTTCAATATTTTATGCATTTTATTTTATTCTTCATGAACGTTTATGGTTAAATTTGCATGAAAGCAGTAACGATGAGGGCGATTAAATGGCCTGCAACATCAAAAATATACAAAATAATGGAAGAAAATTGTCTGGATGAATCAATTTGACAGTCCACCGCTCTGAAACATTAGTACTTGTACCATGAAACTACTGTGTTAGATGTGATTTAAGGCCTTTTTATAATTTCGAGTAACAGGTTTGGTCCCAAAACGGCCTGAGCGGGGAAGGGCTGTGCCTTCAAAAAGTTGTGGTAGGGGGATACCCCCCATACCTCCCGCCCCCAGTACTCATGTGTGATTATAAGAGTCTATTTAGTCCGAAACGCGCGGTTTAAACACGTCATTTTGTTAAACACGTCATTTTGCAAAGATGTTAAAAATTTTAAAGGCTTTGCGCCGAATAGTACATTTCTGTTTTGTTTACGAATAAAATGCCTAGAATGAAGTTAAAATGATCTGAAAAGTCAAAGTTTTCGATAAAATCCTTATATTTTCTAATTACATACAACAGTGACGAAACTTGTCAGAATTGGACAAATAGTACTTTAAAATGCAGTTTTTCACATTAAAACATGTTATATACGATGTTTTAGCCTTTGTTCATAGTTGACCTGCAAAAAAGGCAAGAACTCTAAATTTAGTGGTCCCAAATTTCAGGATTTAACCTTTCCTGAAGTCTGGACCTGAAGAAACTATGGAAGACATAGATGCAAAATATGCTACAGGCTGTAAACAGACTTAAAAAGGAGTGTTTAAACGCGCGCTAAATATAATTTCAAATTCGGCGCGAAGCGCTGGAAATTTTCCGCTATTTTTGGCTAAAAAAGCAAAGGGGGTAAAGGATAAAATTGTTCACATATTTCGTTTGGGGCATGAGCCCCATAATCCCCTTTGGATACGGGTCTGACCGCATCATATCACCTTTGCCTAGAGGCGTAGCCAGGATTTTGGTTCGGGGAGGGCATCGACAAGAAATTTTTGAGACTGCTTTTGCATTGAATGCTTTCATATGATACATTAACGCATTATATATAGTTTTCGACCTTTAATAGCGTAACCTAGCTGATTTATGGGTTTCTGACGATCGAAAATATAAAAAAGATTTTTACTATTTTCATGCAGAATTAACGGCCTTTTTATTGATAAACAATTCGGAAATCTGGAAATCATGAGTGACTCGGAGCACCGACAAAATCAGTCATTTTTTGCCACCCTTAATATTTTGTAGCTCTGTGAATACTGTCAGTCTGACCGAGCAGAAAATTATCAAATTTGTACAGAAGAATTTTGACATAATGCTATACGTTCAGACTTCTGCCAATAAAACTACGAATTACTAACTTAGTATGAAGCACTGGAATATTGTGACTAAGTCAGGCTTTTAAACGAAATGCTGGCTGCGCTGTGGCACACCACTAAAAACACAGGTCTCATTCGAAAATTTTTAACGATTCTGACTCTCTGAGTTCTATTACTAAGAAAGTTTTTAATCCATTTCAATGCATAACCATGAATGCCGTATTTTGACAAATAACAATATTTTGACTTTTTGCCCATTTGAACTCAATTTTCTGAACACATTTTGTTAAGTATAAAGAGCTGCGAAAAATCTAATTATTCAAAAATTCGATTTGGCAAATTTTGAAGATAGAAAGAGTGTTCAGACTTTGCATAAATCTTAATATCGTTCGCAAAAATAAGCATTTTTGAATAATGATCGGTTAGTAAAGATATACATAGGTAATGTCCTTTATGTAGAACAGAAATAAGATCGGAACCAGGACGCTGCGCTGTGGCACACCACTAAAAACACAAGTCTCATTCGAAAATTTTTAGCGATTCTGACTCTCTAATTCTATTACTAAGAAAGTTTTTAATCCATTTCAATACATAACCATGAATGCCGTATTTTGACAATTTGAGAACCAGTTTACTGTCAGAGATGGAATAAAATCCAAGTATATAGCATCCATAAGTTCTTTTTGTCTACATTGTTAATTATCTTGTTTGGATAGCACAAAACTTGCAACTCACGCGATTTTTTGGAAGAAAACTAGACTATTCAAACAGAATCAAGCTATTTCTTTTAGCATAATCCGGTAAAGAGTTCCAGACATACATAGGTATACTATAAAAATTTTCTTAAAGTTTTCAATGAATAAAGCTATTTTTTGAAAGGAATACTTGGAAGCTCAGAACTCAAACCTTTTATAGCAGCAATAATATGCTGTACACAAAATATGATCAATAATACTTTCTGTAAAGGGTGTGGATAAATCAGGTAAAATGTCATTATCGACGGTGAAAGTAGAAGAGAGAAAACCAGGTTAGCTTTTTAAGATTCGTCAAAAATGCATCTACCATTTTCATGTTTCAGGGATGGAGAAAAAATTTTATCCTGTGAATCTTTACATTTGACTTTTCAGCGACTTTTTGTTCGTTTTTACAATAATGCTCATAAACGGCACTTCTGAAGAAGCAGTAATTTGCTGATATTTATGCTTTGATTCAGACGTTTCAAATTTCTTCAGCTTTCTCCACAGGTTTAACTTATTTTGCTTTGTAATTTTTTATGCATAGAGGGTATCCCTTTAGAGATTTGCTTTTGAAAGGGATAAATAGAGATATATGTATCTTCATTTATAACATACAGCAATTTTGTATAAAATTCATCTATATTTGTGCAATCAGAAAAAAGCATCTTCCCAACTAATATAATCAAGGTAAGCGGCAAAGTCAACGTAATTTCCACAATTAAAATCTGTAATTTTTTCAATATTTTTGATTTATTTGTATCTGACAGAAAGTTAAAATCAATGTGACTGTGACCACATGTGCCCATTAATGGTGGTTATAGGTGGTAATCTGGAAATATCGAAGCATAAGCTTATGTTGTTAACAAAAACAAGGCCTAAAATGTTATCAAAACGAGTGGGCTCAGTAGATAATTGATAAAAATTATGACTAGTTTACAGTATTCCAGAAAAGATGTGAGCTTTTGTTAGACAGAATTTCAGTTTCAGACCAATTAATTTAAGAAAAGTTAAAATCACATAGAGGCTCAGTTGGATACTTCTCCCAAAGACAATAATCAGTAAGCTCACATACCATTTTTGTCTCGTTAAAATCGTAATGAGGAGGATGGCAAATTGATATTATTCTCAAAAAGTATTTTTCAAAAAAATCTAGAATTGAGAATTCAGCCAGTACTATATATATACATTTCGTAAACTAACAATGCTAACTTTTATAGAGTTTCTAACCAAAGGAGAAACATCACCTCCTTCATAAGCTCTATCCTTCCGAAAAGCTTGAAAGTCTGAATCATAGGAAATGCTACCATCAGGAGTATCTTTATTGAGCCATGCTTCAGTAATAAAAGCAAAATCGTACATCAAGAATCGAATCCAGCGATGCAGTTTTATTGTTTATACTACAAAGATTAATTAAAGTAGCTTTTAAAGAATTTACATAGCTTAATCCCTAGCAGTCAGCAGTGTTTGATCTTGGTTTGGATGTATGAAAATCAACTCTGCGTTTTTTATGCAATTGGCCTTGTAATCAATGAAAAAACCTTCCTTATCAAGCATGTCATTATATTTTTCACGGAGCTTGCGGGTGCATTGACATTGCCAATATAAAAACAATAGGTGTTGCCCGTAACAACAATAATTGGTGATTGCTGGCGTGCCTATAACTGCCTTAGTGACAAAGGATACGAGCACCTAAAAGTGAGTGGTTTCACATGTTTAAAAGCAGGACTAAGCTTAAAACTGTAAGATGATATATGAATTATTATCACACGCTTAGGCTTAGGCTTAGTAATGTGCATTCACATCGGTGCCAGTGCATGAGCTAAGTCTGAGTTCAACAAGGCGAAAATCCCGGAGCAAGCAAAGCGAGCGGAGCAATTACTGCCCCATCTTTACTTAGGCTTAGCTCATGCACTGCAATCGATGTGAATCCTCAAACAGCGCAAACTATTAAAAGCCTTGTAAAAAATCAACTTTTTACATTCATTGTTTTGGGTTGACCATAGCATCATGTTCAAGGACCCAGAAAGTGGCGCACATACCAACTCCATCGAATCCACTTGGCGCGCAGCTAAAGCAGTTTGTACATCATCCGGTCGCAAAAAAGCTCACATACCGGGCAATTTAGCCAAATAAATATTTTTTAAAGTTGTTGTGAGAGGAAGTCGGATCAAACTGTCAAATTTTTGAAACTTGCTTCCCGTTTGTATAATCCGCCATATCCGCATCAACATCATTTCCACTTGATTTTGCTGACAGTGAAGAGGACAATAGTGTGGAATAAGGTAGCAAACCAGCGCTTTTACCGTGTTTCAAGCAGAGATTTTAAATGCAAAAGTTGAAAAAATGAGCTAATAAAACATGAAAAAAATCTTTCCATCCCTTATTCCAACTTTTGCATTAAAGATTTCTGCTTAAAACACAAAAAACACAGTTTCTACAAATTTCACAATTTTTAACTATTTTGAAATCCGTCCAAATATTTAATAAACTAGAAAAGTCATGTTCAGGCAGTTCTTTCTTGAAACCTTACTCCATTTTTAGTCTTTTAAAGAACATAAAGCATATTTTGCACTTATTTCTTCTGTTGTGCACGGGTTTTATACAGAGAATGAGATTTGTTCAAGAGGTTGTCCATTGGATTCTCACCATACTTAAGACATCCTGGTAGCAAAATTTACAGAAAGTACAGATCTAGTGATATTTGTATACTTTAGGACCTGTCAAATTTTTTCCAAGTTTTTTAACATTACGGTTTAGGCAACTTCTTTTCTAGGCAATATTACAGTCAACGGCTTTACTTTGCAACGCTCATGGTTTTAAATTAGCGGATCTTTACTTGCAAGCAACCCCAGATGAAAACACTGCCATACAGTGTAGAGGTGAAAGTTTGGGTCCCAACAACCCGACCCAACCTGAAAACCCAACCTGTGGGTTGGGTCTGGTTGGCAAAATGCAAAACAAGTCGGGTTGCGGGTTGGATAGCATGGGTTGGCATGTTTCCATTGAGTTGAAAATTTTTTCTCTTTTTCGTTACAAGCAATTATTTATACAAAAAGATTCTAACCGGACACCATAATACGCACAAATATAAGTTAAGCAAAATGCATATTTTTACAGGAACGATCTATGCCATCGTATCCTAACAGCCATTGAGACTGTATGGCCAAGTGCATGCTTTAATCGGCTGTGTATCATGCCATTCCCAGAGGGAAAAAATTTTCCAGCATCTCATTAGCATAGTCAACGGCAAGAGGTGCATTGGGTAGCAGCATAAAATTAACAATGTAAGTACAATAGGTACTTATGTACATGGATTATTGAAGGTAAATGTTTCAAAAAGCAGGAAGTACAGTGCATGTACATTTTGTCTGCTCTTGCATCATATTGCTTTGCATACCTAATGCAGCAAAGCGATGCATCAGGTTAGGTTTTCCCTAAACTCTTAAAGCATAAATTCATTTTCATTTGTGCTATTTCAAAAAAGCAGAAAACATGGATAGATTAGGCAGACCTTTTTCATTCTTAAGTTAGGTAAATATAAATGATTTTAGGCTGCAGGTTTTTTTGGGTTGGGTCAGACCGGACAGACCCCTTACATATGCGGGTAGCGGGTTAAACCCTGCAGGCTGGGGAGTCTGAATGGTTGCACATAGTCCCCCAGCTATCCCTGGCCATTTTTCAGCATTCCCGGCCCCGGCTGAGGCAAGGTCAAAAAATGGCTGGGGCCGGGGAAGAATTTAGTGTAATTCGTGTTTTGTACAGGACGTGATACTGCTAGTTATTTATCAATTGGCATTAATTTTGAGAACTGTACTCATTCGACCATATGTATACTTAGTCCTTGTTACATCTTTGCTACTGTGTATAAATGAGCTTCTACTGAATAAATGTTCAGGACAATCTGCATGTTTTCGATTCCTTCACTCAACTAATCAAACCAAATGATACTTTTATCTCATTTATTTTTAGCTAGTGGCTAACAGATTTAGAATTGACAAATACAATCTATTTCTAGGTGGAAATTGTACCTTTTCAAAAAACTATTTTTACAAACAACACTTTTACATTTAATTGAATGGGAACCGCCTGCTTTAAAACACGTTTCTTGTGTAATAGTTATTAGGATAGAAGTTAATTATAAGCGAATGTAAATTGCGCTGCAGAATTGTGTTCGATCCGATAAACTATATATGTCTCATTTATTACATCCGGTACCTTTTCCGCCCAATCGCTACATCTCTGCGATTCCACTACTTCTATTTCTGGTTTTATTAATAACGATTATTACTTCTGTTTTTCATTGGAGCTTTCTCATTTACATTCAAAGTCTTTGTTTCTTATTATAACTTGCTTAGAAAATTTATGCTCTGTTAGGGCACTGACTGTGTGCCATCATTTCTATTCGCTTCAGGGGTGATAAAATCCAAAAAAATTTTAAAGTGCCTTTTTTACCATAAAAATGCTTGATATGCGTTGAGAACAGAATTTTTAAGCATTTCTGATGATGCTCAATCTTTCTAAAACATAAAAACACGAAAAAAATTTCAAAAAATTGCATCAAATTGACCAGAATATAGTCAAAAAGTGACTATTTAATGCCAATTTGGCGCCAAGCACCAAAAATTTGCCAATTTTGAGCCATTTGAATGCTAAAAACGCTTAAGTCTAGACAGTTCCTATGATTTTTCTAAACAAGTGTGAATTCTGATAGGGATGAAAATTTTTTGCGGAACTTTTATTGGGGAGGGGGTGGGTCAAAACCCCCAAACCTCCCATGATCATGTATGCTCGCTTCTATAAGTTAGCTTTCAAAAAAGTATCTCAGCCCACCTATTGAATCTGTGTCCAGCAAACACGAATTCAAGTCAGCTCGTGATTTAGCTAACGGTTCAAGAATTTGATTGAAGCCAGAAAATCTTCAGCTCTAATTTCTAAATCATAATTTGTGAGCAATTGGATTCAATACGTGGAAGCTCCCAAGCACTAAGGCTGATGAACATGTAGAAAGCAGCGCAAGCAGCAGCAGTTGCATTAGTGAAGATTGGAATAATGAGTGTGATAATAGCAGCGACATAGAATTAATAGATGATTCAGACAATGAAACACTGGACTAAATGTTTTGTGTGATATAAATAGTAACAAAACTCGATTTTAAAAGGCGCACCTGACTTTGCGCTTGCCATTCACTACTGAATGGAGCAGTTGCTCATTATCTCTCTTCCTATGCCCACCCCAAGTATTTGGCATGGGCAGTAATTATTTGCAGTCAACTGCAGGTAATATAGCACACAATGTAAAATTATATGCAGTCAAAAACCAGCAGCGTAGACGGCAGGTAATATAGCACACAATGTAAAATTATATATATGCAGTCAAAAACCAGGCGGCCTAGACTGCAGATAATATAGCACACAATGTGATATTATATGCAGATCAAGTTG
Organism: Mermis nigrescens; assembly: GCA_036768485.1. Classification (NCBI taxonomy): domain Eukaryota; kingdom Metazoa; phylum Nematoda; class Enoplea; order Mermithida; family Mermithidae; genus Mermis; species Mermis nigrescens. Next base: position 5,018,677 of record JAVLUZ010000157.1, on the reverse strand, counting down.
AAGGCTTATTGTTATGGGTAGCTGGCACTTCGCTCGCATTTCAACCTGTAGTAGATGATTTTAGAACGAACTTTTATTTGAGATGGTCTGGCAGATTTGCTTCCTCACTAGGGAATATTTTCTGCGCTGCATGGGTAGCACACTCAATAGCTGCCCAGTCACCCATTAGCGCCTGTTGATGGGCCAGCGTAAGCTCTGGGGCAGACCGTTTTTTTCCACTTTTTGTCTATTTGTCAACCAAAATTTTGGGAAATGAAAAAAATTTTTGGGCTTGGTTGGCATTTGTGGAAAATTTTTTGTAATGCTAAGAATGCATTTTAGAGAGTTAAAACTTCAAAAATTTTTCGGAGCTTAGCACAAATTGATTAAATTCTTACTTATTATTAATCTTTAACTACGCCGTGCCAATTGCAGCATTTTTATCGACAATCTGGTCTAGAACTTCACTATGATTTAAAATCCATATCTTCTGCACAGATTTAGTTAGTTTTTGTAATGCAAAAATGCATTTTATAAGAGGTGAAACTACTAACATTTTTCGGCACTTTGCACTGAATTGATTTAATTCTTACTTGTTATTAATCTTTACGCCACGCCGCGTCAATTGCGACATTTTTATCGACAATTTGATCTAGAACTTTACTACGATTTAAAATCTTCATCTTCTGCAGATTCGGTTAGTTTTGTAATGCAAAAATGCACGTTTTAGAGAGGTAAAACTACAAAAAATTTTCGGCACTTCGCACCGAATTGATTTCATTCTTACTTGTTCTGAATGTTTAAACTGTGCGGCGCCAATTGCAGCTTTTTTATCGATAACCTGGTCCTAGAACTCCACTATGATTGAAAATCCTTACCTTCTGCACAGTTTCTGTAATGGAAAAATGATTTAGAGAGTTAAAACTTCAAAATTTTCTGGCACTTTGCGCCATTTGATAAATTAAAAGTTTCAATTGTCAAAAACAACTTCAGAATTGGCTAAAATGCTTTACTGAAGGAAGGAAATTCAAGTTTCAACATAGATAACGTATACTGATCATGATATTTCTTGTAGAGCGCGAAATTTTTATACAAAAAGTGCATCAAGTACCGCTATTGCATGTGTACATAAAATTTTCTACACAAAAAACACTGATTTTTCAACACAGGCGCTCTATGTTTAACGTTTATAGACCTCCCAAAAAACGTGGAAAAAGGTCGGAAAAAATAGGCAAAAAATTTTGGGTCAGGTCCAAATGTCAACCAAATCGCTGAGGAAAAACGGTACTGGGGCATATATTATACTAGGGATGCAACGGGTACCCGAACCCGAACCCGAATACTCGGGTACCCGAATAAAATTCAGGACCCGAACCCGAACCCGGACCCGAATAAAGTGATTTTGACTACCCGAACTCGAACCCGAACCCGAATAAAATTATTATAACTACTCGAACCCGAACCCGAACCCGAATGTTTATGGATTTTATTCGGGTTTATTCGGGTATTTTTAAGCTCTAAAATCCCAAAATGGTATGTCAAATATTCAAAAATTTTCGGCTTTCTGCGCCGTTTTCAGTTTGCTCGACCCTAAAACGCTGAATTTCATTTAGTTATCAAGTAAACATAAATGGCTATGTAATTAAGTGGTATATTTCAATCGATTCGATTGGATTTTTAATCTTTTAATTTCACAAAACGGTTGCCAAATGATATCGTATAAAATGCTAAACATTGCTTCTTTGGTCGAAATTAAACTTATTTCTATCAAATTAAGCTTAACGAATAACAGTTTTTCGGCAGTTTCTCCATGCAAGAAATTTCGTTGTTAATGCTATATTGTAGGTGTATATCAAACACAATACACAGAGCGCTACCTCTCATTTACATTAGCGTTCTTGCACACTGAGAGGAGGAAGGAAAATCACTGGAAACTTGAGTGAAACATTTTGAATAATTAAGCACTAGGCAGCTAATAATAATAAAAATTGTAACATCTGGCTTACATGTACCCAGTGTTTTTTGTACTCGGCAAAGATTTTTACCGATGTACAAAGACTTTTTGAGAAGACAAAAATTGAAAAAAGGTCTGAAACTCGCAAAAATTTTTGGCGCTTCACACCGAAATGATAATAGCAGAAATTGCATTTCAAATAGGGATTGTTGCCCTAAGAGACCCAGAAATTAGCTAAAATACACTACCAAAAGTCGAACAACTCTGTTTTTACCACACTGAAATCACTACTGTACCATATTATAATACCCAAAATTTGTGTGTACAAAATGTGCAAAGATTTTTGGGAGGATAAAAACTGTAAAAGGGTGGAAAATTCCAAAAAAATTTCGGGGCTTCGCGTCGAAACGAGTAATTGTTTGTCCTATATATCTCTAAAATGGCAGAATTTGCATTTACAATGGAAAAATGTCAAATTTTTCGGCGCTTCGCGCCGTTTTCAAGACAATTCTTAGTGATTTTGCCTTTAGAGATCCAGAAATCAGCTAAAATACACTACCAAAAGTCGAACAACTCTGTTTTTACCACACTAACATCGCTACTGCACCATATTATAGTACCTAAAAATTTGTGTGTACAAAATGTGCAACGATTTTTGGGAAGACAAAGACTGTAAAAAGGTGGAAAATTCCGAAAAATTTTCAGGGCTTCGCGTCGAAATGAGTAATTGTTTGTCCTATACATACATGATCTTGGGGGGAATTTTGGGGGGGTTTCATCCCCCGCAGAATCATTTTTTACCCCCCCCCCCGCAAAAAATTTTTCACCCTTCCCCAGAATTGGCGATTTTTCAAAAGTTTCCTAAACTTACTTGAAAATTGGTAGAAAAAGAGTCTTTTTAAGGGTTTTTGGCTATCTATTTGCTCAAAATAGCCAAATTTTCAGCGCTTCGCGCCATATACTCATGTTTTAAACGGTATATTGGTCAATTTATTCGACTTTTTTCGAAATTTTTTTCATGATTTTATGCTCTAGAATGATAGAGTATCGTCAGAAACGCCAAAAAACGATGTTTTTTAACGCGTACCGGCCATTTTTGGGCCCAAAAAAGGCACTTTAGGTTTTCACCCCCCAGAATTCCCATACTGTGCATGTATGTATGGTCCTATATATCTTTAAAATGGCAGAATTTGCATTTACAATACAAAAATGTCAAATTTTTCAGCACTTCGCGCTGTTTTAGCACAATTCTTAGTGATTTTGCTCTTAGGGACCCAGAAATTAGCTAAAATACACAACCAAAAGTCGACTCTGTTTTTACCACACTGAACTCGCTACTGTACCATATTATAATACCCAAAATTTGTGTGTACAAAATGTGCAAAGATTTTTGGGAAGATAAAAACTGTAAAAAGGTGGAAAATTCCAAAAAAATTTCGGGGCTTCGCGTCGAAATGAGTAATTGTTTGTCCTATATATCTCTAAAATGGCAGAATTTGCATTTACAATGGAAAAATGTCAAAGTTTTCGGCGCTTCGCGCCGTTTTCAAGACAATTCTTAGTGATTTTGCCTTTAGAGATCCAGAAATTAGCTAAAATACACAACCAAAAGTCGAACAACTCTGTTTTTACCATACTAAAATTGCTCCTGTACCATATTATAGTACCCAAAAATTTGTGTGTACAAAATATGCAACGATTTTTGGGAAGACAAAAACTGTAAAAAGGTGGCAAATTCCTGAAAAATTTTCGGGGCTTCGCGTCGCAATGAGTAATTGTTTGTCCTGTATATCTTTAAAATGGCATAATTTGCATTTAGAATGAAAAAAATGTCAGATTTTTCGGCGCTTCGCGCCGTTTTAAGACAATTTTTAGTGATTTCGCCCTTATAGACCCAGAAATTAGCTATAATACACTACCAAAAGTCGAACAACTCTGTTTTTACCACATTAAAATCGCTACTGTACCATATTATAGTACCCAAAAATTTGCGTGTACAAAATGTACAAAGATTTTTGGGAAGACAAAAACTGTAAAAAGGCGTAAAATTCCCGAAAATTTTCGGCGCTTCGCGCCGAAATGAGTAATTGTTTGTCCTACATATCTTTAAAATGGCAGAATTTGCATATTATAGTACACAAAAATTTGCATGTACAAAATGTACAAAGACTTTTGGGGACCATCTTTGTACATGTACAAACGGACCTTGTACAAAAAAAGAAACACTGCATGTACCTAAGAAATTCGCTATACACTGGTATTCTTATATACTCACTGAAATACCCGAACCCGAACCCGGATCGGGTATTGATTTTGATACCCGAACCCGAACCCGAACCCGAATAAATTGAAGTAGACTACCCGAACCCGAGCCCGAACCCGAATAAACTTGGATGAACTACCCGAACCCGAACCCGAACCCGAATACACCAAAATTTACTACCCGTTGCATCCCTAATACATACACACATATTTGATCAATCCGGAATAAAGTTATAATTGCACAATTACAGGGTGGTTCAAACAGAGCAAATAAGATCATAATAAACAGGCTAGCACTATCACAGCCAATTAATCTTATGATGTCAAATCATGTCCAATAATTGACACAATGGTTGTTCAACCAGCTATAAAATTACATTTAAACGCAAGAAAAGGGCAAAAAATGCTAAAAATAAAGTATGTAGACAGCATAGGCATGTACCTTACTTTCATATTGGTACGTACCTACATATTTCCGAAGCATTTTATTTCCACTACTGTACAACAATTCCCCAGAATGGGACAAGAACAGCAAAAAGCTACTCAATATCTATCACGCAGGACCAAAGCTCACGCTGGCCCGTTAACGTGCGCTAATGGGTGACTGGGCAGCTATTGAGTCTACTACCCATGAAGTGCAAAACCATTCCCTAGTGAGGAAGCAAATCTGCCAGACGATCTCAAATAAAAGTGCCTTCTAAAACCATCTACTACAGGTTGGAATGCGAGCGAAGCGTCAGCTTTCCATATCAATAAGCATTCAACTTGACTGCATATAATATCACATGGTGTACCATATTACCTGCAGTCCAGGCCGCTGGTTTTTGACTGCATATAATTTTAAATTGTGTACCACATTACCTGCAGTCCAGGCTGCTGGTTTTTGACTGCATATAATTTTACATTGTGTGCTATATTACCTGCAGTCTAGGCCGCTGGTTTTTGACTGCATATAATTTTACGTTGTGTGCTATATTACCTGAAGTCTAGGCCGCTGGTTTTTGACTGCATATAATTTTACATTGTGTGCTAGATTACCTGCAGTTGACTGCAAATAATTACTGCCTTTGGCATGCAATAATATTTTCTTTGTCTGACTGCGGCCCCCGGCCCAGGATTTTTTTCAGCCCGGTACCGTCCTGGCTCCCGGCAAAAGTTGCCCCGGTCGATCACCAGTTTCATGAGTCAGGTGCGAGCCGAAAAGGTCGGGTATTTTGCACTTTACCGATATTTTTTATTTTTTCACGTTAAAATAACTTTTTCTGGTATTTTAAAGGTCGGTGATTCCGAAAAAACCAATCATTTTGCGCGGAAACTATTTTTTTTCTGCTTGAAATTTTAAGAAACTTTAGAAAAATTTTCATTTTTTCATGTTTTTTGGTTTTACTTGATAAGATGTAGGAAAATCTAAGTTTTTGCTTCTAATATAATTAGGCTTAGGGCTTAGTATATCTGAAAAGGTGTTTTAAGCTGCTTGTCGATGTATAGATGCTTAGGTCGATGTATAGATGCTTATATCGACGTAAGAATGGTTATTAAATACATAAGATTTCCATATTTAGTGTTGAAAATTTTCATGACACAGTGTTTTTGCGAGAAATGATTGATTTTTTTGGAGTCGGCGACCTTTAAAATGGCAGAAAAAGTTATTTTCAGGAAAAAACAAAAAATTTCGGTAAAGTGCAAAAATTTCAAAGGTCAACCCCATCTTCATCAGTGGTTGCCAGGACCGTGATTTGTTATGGCAATATCCGCAGTGCCAAATTTATGGTGCGCTTATGATTTTCAGAGGTCCTCCACCAAAAAAACATTTTTCGCTGTCAGCCATGCGGATTCTCTCATTCACTTAGATCGGATGCCTTCTTTGACAACGCGCATTTGTCAAAATCTCAAATTCTTCGGCACTGATTATTGGCCAATGTTGGCCCCGAATTTTTCGTTAAAGGCCAATATTGGCCAATAACGCGTGCATTAGGGGCCAATATTATTAAAACTACAGTATATAATGATAAACATATTATGTAGAAAAATTAGAACCTGCTGAAAAAATACTATTTACATTCAAGTAAATGTTTAACTGAGTCTCAACCTACTGTAAAGTGTAAGATATCACACGCCGAATCTGTATGACCAGAATTAAGTATAGTCTGTTTCGTTTATTGGAAAGCTTTTCCGCTGAATTTAGTCCGCATAAACCAGGCCACTAAAGTTGACCTATAAGTACATACCTTATATGATGCAGTCTTGCCTCTTAGCAGTATCAAAGATCATAATGCAACTCGATATTCTATAGAATATAGGTACCTATTTGCTGTCGCATTAGTATAAAACACTTTTGTAGCCACTTTAAACTTTTCAAAAAACCCTCGATCAAATGAAACACACTATAGTTGCGTAGGTACCTTTATACGTATAGTCTGTTTCATTTATCCGAGAGCTTTTTCAGTGAATAATTTCGACGGCTACAGTAATCCTTTTTTCTTATTTACTGTAGGTCGCTAGATGTCACTGTAGCTACGTAGCAAAGAAGGGTTTTTCAATTACATTTTTAGCGGCATAATTAATTCTCGTCCTCCAGCAGATCAATCAACTTACAGATAAAATCACGTATTCAGCTAATCCTAAGTTGACATTTTAAACACAATAGACTAAGATGCTAAGAAACGCCGCGAACTTCCGCATGGCTCAGTGGTAGAACGTCCGCTTGTCGTCGAAGCAACCCGGCTTCGATTCCAGCCGACAGCTTTTTATTCAGCGCACTTACTGTAGCATGTCCAAGCGCTGATTAAATGCCTAAATTAAATTTATATGGACGGATTAGTGCATTTAAAATGGAAGAATTCCAGCCACTCGCCCTCACTGAGCTGATTTGCCCAATTACAGTAAATCGTCTTGTTTCGCTTACTGTAGCCCTTAAAAAATTGACTAAAAAGCTCTCGAATAAATGAAACAGACTATACCTATTGTCCTGCTACATAGGTAGGTAACCTCTACCTAGCTATTTGAAATCGCATACTGACATGCACACCTGGGCGTGGGGGGTTTGGGGGGTATGCACCCCCCCCAGAAACCAAAATACTCCCCAGAAATCAAAATAACCCCCCCCAGAATTCAATTTTTGAAAATTTTTTTCGTTTTTTCGGAATTTTTTGATTCCAATGGATAGTGCTTGATGAGAAACGTCGAAAAATGGTGTTTTATCGCCAAACCACCATTTTTAAGGCCATTTTTTGACCTTCAAAAAATCTTGCACACCCCCCCCCCGGAATTTTCTTGCTGCCCACTATGCTGACATGGCATTATAATATTTATGCACACATGTACGTACATATGTATTTATGTAGGTACATACAGTCAAGACCACAAGTAACGTTGCTCAAGCGCAGGCACGACAGGCAACAGGCGCCTGTGACCTGCCTGTGAATCAGCCAAAATTTTATATTAGTAAACACGCGCGTCGAAAGAAAATTGCCTGTGCGATGCCTGTCACTTTGACTGCCAGGCGCCTGTAGGACATGCGCTTGAGCGACGTTACTTGTGGTCTTGACTGTATGTAGGATTTTGCAATATGTACGTTAGGCAAACCAACGACAATTAGAAATACCTACCATACAATTCAAACTACTTAGGCATAAAAGATAGCATAAGCAATCTCTTTCAAACAGAAAATAGCAACTGCGTATACATAGGTACTGTATATAACAGATAGCATTAGTATCATTCTTCAGACACTGATCACAGTTTCGCTATGGCGCAGTGTGCGCACGTGAGTTTACCAACACGAAAGTACGGGGTTCGAAACCCACGGATGTGCAGCTTTTTAAGAATTTTAAATCTTGCAAAAATTGGCCCCTAATGCACGCGTTATTGGCCAATATTGGCCTTTAACGAAAAATTCGGGGCCAACATTGGCCAATAATCAGTGCCAAATTCTTCGCTTCGTTCATTTTCTAGTCTTTAAACAATTTCCAACAAGCAGAATATATGGAGCACTTAGGAATTGTATGCAGAACAGAAGCACAGTAGTCGATTTAGAATGCTATTGCTTTATGCGTTTCAATGCAATGATGAAATAGCAATAAAGTGTTATAAGTCACATCATTTTTGTCCAAATGAGGTGGCATGGCTATAACCGAAATGTCTGATTTAGTAGCCGTAAAGCGCCTTTTCTGATTCATCCTTTCTGTGGTCTCTCTTATGTTTTTAAAAAATTTCGGTCGCGCCCCGCCCATGAAACAAAATCCGGCACTGGCTATTTGCACGGCCGTGCGGGGAAGGTAGCCATCGGTCCTTCGCACAGATATCTACAGTAAAGATAATATGCTCTTCATTTGGCAAAAGCATCAGCTTGCATAGAGAAACGGAAATGATAATGTGATTATAACCGTAGATGTAACAATGTCCTACTGTTATCTGCTATAGCCTGTTCCATTCAAAATGGCCTATTTTTTTGCTAAAGTCTTATTACTGGAAAAGATTTTCACTGCACAAACAGCTTCTTCAATTATGCTTTCGTAACAGCTGGCTGCTTTAAATAATTTGTATTGATGTTCAATATGCTTAGTTCAATATGTGGCGCACCTGTCAGACTGCCGTACCAAATTAAGCTGTCAAATATTAGGATACAGTAATAAGCCGTAAAGCGAAAATGGGCCGATTAGAATGGAACAGACTTTTGTATAAAATTGAATTATGCATGCTGTATACGAGCGTCTAAATGTAGATGGTGCGGCTACAGGCAGCTCGCTTTTTCGAGCTTGCCATTTTTTACTGCTTCGAAAACGATCAAGTATTCGCGAAGTTATGAACGTTTGCATTGGTCATATCGAATTCGGCGCAGTAGCCGAAAAATTTGCGAATTTTTGTTGCCAGACCAGACGATCGTCCCTGATAGAGGGAGCCAATCCGTCTACCTCACATTTATTGTGTAACGAGCGGCGCCGCATACCTTCCGTTACGTGAGCAAAATTTTACCCGCACCGGTTTCCGGATCTTCCGCTCTGTATCGCGTGTACATATTTCTACTATCTCTGGCCACAAATTGGAAGTCATTTCCTCCTCACCCTAAAAATGGAGTAGGTAACTCGTCTTTAAATTTCGAGCCCCTTATGGTCAGGGGCCATAGGTGCACAACATGGTCAGCAAAGGAGGTCAAATATGTAGATGGTTTTTAGGTTTAAATGACCTCAAAAACTGGTAGGTATAGTTTGTATGTTGCAATCAAAAATAGGATATCACAATAACTGCATTGTTTCACAAATTCTGATAAATTTAAAGCACTTCAAAAGACAATTTCCGATTTTATTATTCTGATTTTCTCAGACAAGCCGACTCCACTCCCATGCATTACTGGTCCGGCTCTACCCCTTCTCGAGAATATGTTAGATCCGTCAACCAATGGACCACCATACTTTGGTTTTTTATGATTTTGACCCTAGTAGGTCGCATGCAGGCTAGTATAATACATGGAAACTGAATTCACCTCCCAGTGTTTCACTACGCCTAAGCATAACTGACGTTTCTCAAAAGGTTCATTTTTCAACCGGCTTGTTTTTCTAATTATTCTCAATTCAATATTTTCCAGAATTTTCTACAACGCTATATCGAAAAATAATGAATTTTACTTGTATGCAACTACAAACTAAGTTTGAGTGATCGGATCAGTTGCTACCCGATCGAACTATTTAGAATTCCGTTATCAGAAGGCAACCAACTTTAAAAATTATAGGTTAAAGAAAAAATAAACCGATAAAAAAATCGTTTACATCTCAACAACTGCATAAAATTGGTTTACGAAGGGTGACGACGACCATACACGGGCAGCAGTCCGATTCTAGCGGGTCTAGGTAGCGTACTTTCGGCGAAAATCTCCAAAAAAACCATGCCAAAAATTTAACTCTGGTCTTCTATTAATGTGTAATGGGTCTACCGGATTCTTGGGGACCCCTCGCCCTTTGGGTGGCCGGTGCCGGCTATTCTCTTCCAAGTGGTCCATCCTCCACTTCAGCAGCGTTACAGACTTATCGTAAGCATAGGTGGGCAGCATCAAGACTCCGAGGGGGGGGGGGGGTGGGGCAGGGTGCAACATTTTCAAAGCTCAAAAGATGGTCTTAAAAATGGTGGTGTGGCGAAAATACCGTTATTCAACGTTTCTTATCGAGCACTATCCATTGGCATCAAAAAATTTCAAAAATCGAAAAAAATTTCGAAAATTGATTTCTGGAGGATATTTTGGTTTCTGGGGCGGGGGTATTCGGCATTTTGGGGATGCATACCCCCACTTCCATGTGTGATCGTAAGCGTTTGATCTCGAGACCTTTGTGCAGTAGATTTAATGTAATAAGTGTTTGCAGTATACGATTGGTTTTTAAAAGTTAAAAATGCTATCAATAGCTAAGCATTTCCATTTATTTTCTACCGCGCACGAAAATACGCTACGACATAAATAAATGTAAATATATACAGTAGCCACAATAGTGCATGTGAATTTATAAACAAGACTTAAGACACGGAACCAGATTGCTCCTTCTTAAACAATTACTTAGCGTTAAAGTAGTCAGGAGCTATAAGATAAGAATTTATTATGTTGAACAGATGCCTAGAAAACTTTATAAAGTTTATGAATTATGTTGGAATCAGAGAAGGAGAAAGTGTAGGCATTTTTTATGTCTGGTAATAAAGCAGTTCATGTTAAATTTTACCATTTTACACACTAAGGTGATCATTGCAAAACGCAACTTCATTAATAAAGCGAGACATATCAGCTAAGCTTCATGAAAAAATTGATCAGAAATTAAGGTATTTTTTAAACATTACCCTTCAGCAACAGAAGTTAGACAGGTCATTCTTGAAGTTGAGATATTAATCAAAAAATTATACTGATTGGGTTTAAATATTAAAATTAAAATTCGGAAATTAAATTTAAATTAATTTATTCCGACACTGTTCTCCATAAGTTCCACAGCGTGAACAGTTTAGGGTGTATTAACGATGAGCTTTTTTGGGCCGAAATGCTCAGTAACTGGTTAGCTAAAATAGCGTGGAAAGTATGGCGCACAATTTAGAAATTTTATTTTGTCGAAAATTTCCCAATTTTTTATTCTGGGGGTCCTGCCTAAACCCCTTATGTTAACGAGTGTTAGTTTTCTGTTCATAGAGCTAATAAGTACTTCCCGATACGTCTGAAACCGAATTTGATTTCGACTGAATATTCTCGTAATGACATTGGAGAAATTTTTCGATTTTAATCCCGCATCTAAAATGTTTTACGCCTAATTTGACAACTTGTCCAACACCATGTGGATTGCAAAACGGGAAACAATAGTCGGTTTCCTTGGAAGCCAGTCCCTCTTTTGAACAACATGGAAGCACCGATTCTTTCATTTTACTCGCGCATTTCAAATAATCCAGAAGATATTTTCTTGGATCGCATATCTTAAAATTTTCGATGAATATAGTCCGTGCCTAAAATATTAAAACCGATTTTATTATATAAAAACACACCTTTGTTAAAATAAAATAGATATGTAAATAGATATATTCATATACTGAAAATCTAAGAATTTTAAGTTTCGAAATTATATAAAGATTACTTTGACTTTGAGGGATTCATTACATTTCATGAGATTATACATATAAGTTGGAATATATGTTTATTAAGAACATTAATAATTATTTCATTGAATTAGGTATTTTATATACTTTTGTATATCCTTTTTAGTTATTTAATGAGTAAATCTAAAAATCAAGTGTTTCGGTTCCAAAAAAATAGTATTTTGTCAAAAGATTTTTGTGCGCAACTATTTTGTCTGGAAAAAACGACAATTTTGATACTTTTAGTACACCACATTGTCCGAAATCAGCGAAATTTTTTTTAGGCTCTCACTCAAAATATATTGTAGGAAGCTTGAATCTAGTAAAATAGTTGAGACCGTAGATGCACAGTATGACCCACGGGAGTCAGCCGAATAGGGTTCAAAAATGGGGCATTTTTTGACCGGAATGAGCTCATAAACTGATATAAGCGCTAAAATAGCATTATAACTACTTTATTACACATTTTATAGTAAATTTAAAGCCTTGTGAAGAACATATTAGATTTTCATCCATTTTTGGCCTTCATTTTGCCTCGTTTTTATGTAAAAATTCTCCATTTTAACTTTCTGAGGGCTCTAATCCACATAAGTGCGTAAGGAGGACTTTGGGGGCTACACCATGCAGAATCTGAAAAACACCCCTCCGTATCGATAAACCCAGAATTGAATGTTTGTCATGTTTTTTTAAGATTTTAGCCTGTTTTGAGCCTTTAGAATTCGGCAGCTCCCCACGTATGTTCTAGAACTTAATATTGCTCCAACATGTATAATTGAGAAGCCTAAACACTGGGCAGGTCCGAAGACCCGCCACTGCGCAGTGTTCAGTCGCGTTTGCGGCTGAACCAGTGCTCAATTACCTAAAAATTTGCGCTATCTATTCCGGAGATGAATCGTCATCTCGACGGGCTAGAGCGCAAACCGATAATCACATCCGAACAGCGAAACGAGCTGACGGGAAAGTAACAGCGCATGAGCTCGATGAGTGTGTATGTGCACCGCACTTACACATGCATGTCTGGTTGCAAATGGATTTTTTGAACACAACCTGCGATAGCCTCCATTTGCCGTGACCTAGGACGGCGTCCTTGTGAATCGCTCTACTGGCATTTTTTCTTATCTTCCTTATCTCTGTGTCTAGAACCTTGTCTAGCCTCGTTTTGGCTCCACTTACATCTTTTTAAATGGTTAAGCTACATGAGAAGTTATAGAGCAGTAATAATTGAGCATTTTCTGGCCTAATTACAGTAATATCACAGAAAATCAAAATAAGGAAATAGGGTCCTGATAAACAGTTAGTCTCTTTTTTCTTTTTAGCTTTTCAAATGCCTGGTTGCTCTTCTCACAACAGAAATCTACTTTTTCTTGCTTTTGCGTGGATGTGCACTAGGTGCCCATTGTTAGGTATAGTATATAACAGTTGTTTAGTTGTAACTCTTCCAAAAATATTTCTCATGCAAATTACCATACGTTTTTAGAAAGTGCATAAAAAATTGCATAAAATAAGATGGACTAGAACGGCGTCATATGATGGTACCCTTTGAGCGCAAAAACCTAATGGCGAAAAAAGAGGATTCGATGATTCTTTCGAGCTGTTCAGAAAAATGTTTTTGCAAAAAAAGGCAGCCGTCTTGAAGAGATGCTCAGCCTGTAGCTGTTCAAATACTACTTTATATTGAGCGCGCAACGAAACTGCGCGCAAAAAGAGCTTTCAAATATCCACTAGCTTATTTGATTTTGATGATCAGAAAAAGCTCAACGTGACTGCTATGCAGACTTCCACATTAAAAAATTGCATTTCTTACACTCATGAGTAACACTCTTTATCTGTTTTAATATTGTCAAAACTTTACAAGTTCGAATAAATTTATAAGCTTTCTAATTAGCTTGTTAGTTTATTATCTTGCGTTTTAAATCTGAAATCATTAACAAAAGGGGCAACTTTAGTTAAGTATTTCACCACGTAATTTGATTCATTTGCTTTCACTTTCTAATATTTGTAAAAAAAGTAACTTTGAAATACTCAAGTGTTCCCTTAGGAAAAATCCATTAGAATAAATTCATTGCCTAAAGTATTTTTCCATAAATTAAGTCAAGCGTTTCTTAGAGCTTCAGTGCTTTATGACCTACCATTATGCCAGCGAGCATATCAAGCAAATCCAGGGTAGGTATTTATATAAAGTTTTATGTAATAAAAGGTCACTTTGCGAAAAATTTCTTTAAACTTTTAATACTTTAGAATCCAAGCGGTTTTAAAGAAACTCGTTTTAGGCCTTTTGAGGGAATCACTTTTTCGATATGCAGAAATCTATTATTTGTCTAGTTGACCCGAATAAGAAAAATAAAGCAGAGAAACAACGACGCTTTATGAGGTCGAAAATTAAGTCAACATTTGGCTAAGCCTAGTTTTTACTCACTTATAAGAATCACGGCATATTAGCGAGGCAGAAGCTAATTTCTAGCATTGCTATCACGCTTTTATCTTTTTGTTTTTAAATTTGACATCGACAGGCAATCTATTAATTATTCTGCAAAATATAAAACAGCTTAAGTTATGAATGAAAAACTAAGACAAAGCCGTTAAGATTCAAGAAGCCAAGAATGATGTTCCTAGAAAAATCTGAATTTTTTTAAATATTCAAAGAAACAACCAATCAACAAATGTAGTCATGTTAAATTTTATCAGATAGATCGCATCACAGCGTGACTATTTTCTTAGATTCTAGATACGTATCGTTAAAAACTGATCATTTAATTCAATGGGAAGTAGTAATCTTAAAATATGTAATTTTGTTGGTAGCTAAACAGTCGGAAAATTTTAGGTTCTATTGTTTGAACCGTGTCCTCATAACTTCTAACACCTTCTGGTTCACTTTGGGCACGTAGCTGACCGTCCTATTTTGGGGGACCAACACAAATTTTTGGGGGACTAAGCCCAAAAAGGACAAAAATAGCGCAAAATAAGGTTTAAAAGTTCTATTTTTCAGATTTTGTCAGGTTCACTCTGCTAAAAAGATATATGGAATTCATAATTTACGAATCAGAAATGAAATAGCAATATCGAGTGAAAACGGTATGTCATCTTCTAACCTCGAATCTTATGTGTCAACGCTTTCCAGCGCAGGTTGGCGTGTGGAGGGATGTTGAGAACCATGGGGGTTGTGGGGGTTTAAACTCCCTCTGAGAATGCGCTGGACCCTTGGATAGACCTCCAGAATTGCATTTTTGGCTTTTTTAGATTTTTGCCAGTTTAACACCACCCAGACCTCCAGATCTTGGTCGCTGCCCATGCATGGTTAGAACCCGAGAGTTTAATATACGCCCAGCTGAGTAAATTCTCAGAATAAAGTTTTTGACACCGTTTTTGTGATTTTTTGGAGGTTTATTCCATTCAGACCCGCAGAACTTGTTTGCAGTTCATTTTATGCCTACCAGTGCTAAAGTTGTATTATACGCGCAGGGTAAAATACAATTTCGTGGCAAACTGGCTTGACAACATCGACGAAAATCTTCGTTTGCCTTTGCCATATGAGCAGATACGGGTCCCGATGGTTGGACGCCCACTTCGATTTCCTTGATATGCGCATCGGGCTCTCCACCAAGTGAAATTGAATCATCCTTATGAAGCGTCGGATAGAAGTCGTCGATAAAATAAAAGCACGACAAAATGAGGACAATGAGCGTTAATATAATGGCGTAAGTATTATTGATACTTCGAAACCTAATTTGCATTATTAATTTCTATAGAAAAGAAATAATTACTACGACACTGATACGGGAGCGATTTGACGTTTGTCGCGCAGAAAATTCGATCTATTATCAAAAGGCGAGCGAAAAAAGGTCATTGTGTTAAATTTCTTTCACCGTTTTCAAACATAATGCGTGAATTTCATTGTGAACCAGATTTGCTAAGTTGTAGAAATGGTAAAATAGATGTTTGCCCTTCACAAAAGACATTAATGCTCCTGTATTCCATAACAACAATCCAACGTGCACATTTGATATTAAAGTAAAAATGGTAGCACGAAATCAATAAAAAAAGTCACATTCATCTCTTTGAAAAATATTAGTCGCTGATTCTTTGATTGAAGGGATCTTTCTAGAGAAAGACAAAAAAGTTGGAGATGCTCAAATTTAGGCATGATTTGGTTATCATTTCGCTTCTTAAACTCGTTAAACTCGGGATCTGTGAGACGAAATCCGTCAGGATTTCCACCACTTTTTATTCATCGTGTACCTAATAGGAATTGGAAAATATAGATCAAGTCAAACTCCTGCTGAATTCGAAATTTGACGATGAGAAGCACGGCTGGTCTGAAGCTTTTCCGGTTTCCTCAGTGATGCTAAATAGCGGAGAAAGTGCAATCATTGACAGATTCTGATTTACTCCAATCGCTCTAGCAAAAAGGTTTCGATTTTTAGCCATTAGTATTAATTTTGTCCAATTTTTACGAAAAAAATTTACTGCTAGTCGTCCGAATGCCTAATGGCATTCAGATCAGCTGTAATGTCTTGACCGACCACAAAAATGCCTAAATTTCCAGAAAAGACTCCATCCTTCGTCTCTTGATTAGCATAACATCGTGGATTGCAAATCTATGTCACTTTCACAGCAGTTTTACGTCGGTCAACAACGGATGGAAAAAACGGTTCGGAAGAAGATACGTATAAAATATGCCCAAATTGCTCAGTTATGCTCATAATGACAGAAATGCATCTTTGAATAGCTGGTTAAGTTCTCGGAGACATTAAGGGAGAAACGAGAAAGTTGTTGCTGCAAGAGTTTATTCCTGACGCAAAAAAATAACTAGTTTATATGCCGTCTAGAAAGTAAACAAATGTCAATAAAAGGCAGAATTTGACACGAAGCGCCGGAAACTTTTAGAAATCACGATCAACGATTGTCAATAATCATTAAAAATCATATCCTTTTTCTATCTCGCCTTCTATGTCAGGAAATAGAGGAGAACCATCCTTAGACCCTGGCTCAAATTTTGCGATCTAGCGCGACAGCGCGTACTTTACTTGAGTATCACTACAAAGTGACTTATCCCTTTACTGCTTCGAGGGGACCTATCTGGGAGGTGTGTTTTTTGAAGAGATAATAAAAAAGATTATTTGGAGGTCGTTTTTTGTTTACATTCAATACCGAATTCATAATGAGCGTGTAAAATTTTGGCGCAACGACCTCTGACAGGTTTTCGTCTAGCAAAATTGTGTTTTTTCGGCGTTTTATGTTGTCTTATTTTATTTGAAATCCCTTTCGGCGCAACAATTTCTCAAAAAATTTCAAAACTTCAAACAAATTTGTTAAAAAAAAAATGCTTAATTTTCTTTGATATTAGCGGAAATGCGGCGGAGGACATTTAAAGATTTGAAATTAAACTGTATTTCCTGGTTTTGTAGCATTTGACGCGAAGCTTCAAAAGTTTTTAAAATTTATGCCCAAGAATGGAAGAGAGTTATGTTGAAATAGCTCTTTCTGTCCCAGAAATCGTTTCAGGAGTCATGCATAAACCTATTGCAGGCGCCAAAATATGTTTTCTAGGTCCCAAGAAAGCAAATAAATGGCATTTAACCCTCATAATACCAACAAGGTGAACTGCGTTCACCGTGCATGGTTCTGAGTAAATTTTTTTTGAAGAAATGCCATTCAGAAATTAAAATTGTTTCTATCTGCTATTCTGCCCTTCTTAAACATGTTTTTCCAAAAAACGGAATAAAAGTCGAACTTGCATGTAAAGTTTAAGCATTTCTCTACATGACTCCGAAAATTGCAATGCTATAAAGTAGGTTCCACACGCATTTGGTGCAATTTGTCTTTTCTTTGAATCTGTCAGAAAAAAATCACATTCCGTTCAAAATTGTTGAAAAGTATGTTTTTTACCAAACAAGAAATAGGCTCTCTTCCGGACATTGTATTATGTCCATGTGTATTGCTGTAATACTGTAATTTGCCAGATGAATGAATTTCGCCCAGTTGGTCGTTGGACAATTTTTTCAGTGGGTTAAAAAGAATCATCCTTATGGTCACCGATGGCAAAAAATCGTCGCAAACCACGTTGAAAAATCAATTTTATCAATAAAGTTTTAGCGATGATTCTCATGAGCACGTGAACTGAGTAATAAAATAATAATTTATATACTTTTGTCAATTTTTTCATGAAAATTTCCGTGATCCTCGGTTCACAAAACAATAGATAACATAGAAAAAGCTCTTACAGATCCGCAAAAGAGGAAGGCTTTCACATAAGCTGGGCTATCTTTTAGCAAAAAAAGGATCATTGGAATTTTATTATTAAACTTTTAGCGATTATTCTAATGTGCTCGTGAACTGAGTAATAAATAATAATTCATATACTTTTGTCAATTTTTTCATGAAAATTTTCGTGATCCCCGGTTCACAAAACAATAGATAACATAGAAAAAGCTCTTACAGATCCGCAAAAGAGGAAGGCTTTCACATAAGCTGGGCTATCTTTTAGCAAAAAAAGGATCATTGGAATTTTATTATTAAACTTTTAGCGATTATTCTAATGTGCTCGTGAACTGAGTAATAAATAGTAATTTATTTACTTTTGTCACTTTTTTCATGAAAATTTCCGTGATCCTCGGTTCACAAAACAATAGATAACATAGAAAAAGCTCTTACAGATCCGCAAAAGAATAAGGCTTTCACATAAGCTGGGCTATCTTTTAGCAAAAAAAGGATCATTGGAATTTTATTATTAAACTTTTAGCGATTATTCTCATTTGCTCGTGAACTGAGTAATAAATAGTAATTTATTTACTTTTGTCACTTTTTTCATGAAAATTTCCGTGATCCTCGGTTCACAAAACAATAGATAACATAGAAAAAGCTCTTACAGATCCGCAAAAGAGGAAGGCTTTCACATAAGCTGGGCTATCTTTTAGCAAAAAAAAGGATCATTAGAATTTTATTATTAAACTTTTAGCGATTATTCTAATGTGCTCGTGAACTGAGTAATAAATAATAATTTATATACTTTTGTCACTTTTTTCATGAAAATTTCCGTGATCCTCGGTTCACAAAACAATAGATAACATAGAAAAAGCTCTTACAGATCCGCAAAAGAGGAAGGCTTTCACATAAGCTGGGCTATCTTTTAGCAAAAAAAAGGATCATTGGAATTTTATTATTAAACTTTTAGCGATTATTCTCAAGTGCTCGTGAACTGAGTAATAAATAGTAATTTATATACTTTTGTCACTTTTTTCATGAAAATTTCCGTGATCCTCGGTTCACAAAACAATAGATAACATAGAAAAAGCTATTACAGATCCGCAAAGGAGGAAGGCTTCCACATAAGCTGGGCTATCTTTTAGCAAAAAAAGGATCTTTGGAATTTTATTAAGAAACTTCGAGCGATTATTCTCATGTGCTCGTGAACTGATCTTTTAGCAAAAAAAAGGATCATTGGAATTGTATTAAGAAAGTTTTAGCGATTATTCTCATGTGTTCGTGAACTGAGTAAAAAATAATAATTTATATACTTTTGTCACTTTTTTCATGAAAATTTCCGTGATCCTCGGTTCACAAAACAATAGATAACATAGAAAAAGCTCTTACAGATCCGCAAAAGAGGAAGGCTTTCACATAAGCTGGGCTATCTTTTAGCAAAAAAAGGATCATTGGAATTTTATTATTAAACTTTTAGCGATTATTCTAATGTGCTCGTGAACTGAGTAATAAATAATAATTCATATACTTTTGTCACTTTTTTCATGAAAATTTCCGTGATCCTCGGTTCACAAAACAATAGATAGCATAGAAAAAGCTATTACAGATCCGCAAAGGAGGAAGGCTTTCACATAAGCTGGGCTATCTTTTAGCAAAAAAAGGATCATTGGAATTTTATTAAGAAACTTTTAGCGATTATTCTCATGTGCTCGTGAACTGAGTAATAAATAGTAATTTATATACTTTTGTCACTTTTTTCATGAAAATTTCCGTGATCCTCGGTTCACAAAACAATAGATAACATAGAAAAAGCTCTTACAGATCCGCAAAAGAGGAAGGCTTTCACATAAGCTGGGCTATCTTTTAGCAAAAAAAGGATCATTGGAATTTTATTATTAAACTTATAGCGATTATTCTAATGTGCTCGTGAACTGAGTAATAAATAATAATTTTATATACTTTTGTCACTTTTTTCATGAAAATTTCCGTGATCCTCGGTTCACAAAACAATAGATAACATAGAAAAAGCTCTTACAGATCCGCAAAAGAGGAAGGCTTTCACATAAGCTGGGCTATCTTTTAGCAAAAAAAAGGATCATTGAAATTTTATTATTAAACTTTTAGCGATTATTCTCAAGTGCTCGTGAACTGAGTAATAAATAGTAATTTATATACTTTTGTCACTTTTTTCATGAAAATTTCCGTGATCCTCGGTTCACAAAACAATAGATAACATAGAAAAAGCTATTACAGATCCGCAAAGGAGGAAGGCTTCCACATAAGCTGGGCTATCTTTTAGCAAAAAAAGGATCTTTGTAATTTTATTAAGAAACTTCGAGCGATTATTCTCATGTGCTCGTGAACTGATCTTTTAGCAAAAAAAAGGATCATTGGAATTGTATTAAGAAAGTTTTAGCGATTATTCTCATGTGTTCATGAAGTGAGTAAAAAATAATAATTTATATACTTTTGTCACTTTTTTCATGAAAATTTCCGTGATCCTCGGTTCACAAAACAATAGATAACATAGAAAAAGCTCTTACAGATCCGCAAAAGAGGAAGGCTTTCACATAAGCTGGGCTATCTTTTAGCAAAAAAAAGGATCATTGGAATTTTATTATTAAACTTATAGCGATTATTCTAATGTGCTCGTGAACTGAGTAATAAATAATAATTTTATATACTTTTGTCACTTTTTTCATTAAAATTTCCGTGATCCTCGGTTCACAAAACAATAGATAGCATAGAAAATACTATTACAGATCCGCAAAGGAGGAAGGCTTTCACATAAGCTGGGCTATCTTTTAGCAAAAAAAGGATCATTGGAATTTTATTATTAAACTTTTAGCGATTATTCTAATGTGCTCGTGAACTGAGTAATAAATAATAATTCATATACTTTTGTCAATTTTTTCATGAAAATTTCCGTGATCCCCGGTTCACAAAACAATAGATAACATAGAAAAAGCTATTACAGGTCCCCAAAAAGGAGGAAGGCTTTCACATAAGCTGGGCTATCTTTTAGCAAAAAAAGGATCATTGGAATTTTATTAAGAAACTTTTAGCGATTATTCTCATGTGCTCGTGAACTGAGTAATAAATAGTAATTTATTTACTTTTGTCACTTTTTTCATGAAAATTTCCGTGATCCTCGGTTCACAAAACAATAGATAACATAGAAAAAGCTCTTACAGATCCGCAAAAGAGGAAGGCTTTCACGTAAGCTGGGCTATCTTTTAGCAAAAAAAGGATCATTGGAATTTTATTATTAAACTTTTAGCGATTATTCTCATTTGCTCGTGAACTGAGTAATAAATAGTAATTTATTTACTTTTGTCACTTTTTTCATGAAAATTTCCGTGATCCTCGGTTCACAAAACAATAGATAACATAGAAAAAGCTCTTACAGATCCGCAAAAGAGGAAGGCTTTCACATAAGCTGGGCTATCTTTTAGCAAAAAAAGGATCATTGGAATTTTATTATTGAAACTTTTAGCGATTATTCTCATGTGCTCGTGAACTGAGTAATAAATAATAATTTATATACTTTTGTCACTTTTTTCATGAAAATTTCCGTGATCCTCGGTTCACAAAACAATAGATAGCATAGAAAATAGCTATTACAGATCCGCAAAGGAGGAAGGCTTTCACATAAGCTGGGCTATCTTTTAGCAAAAAAAAGGATCATTGGAATTTTATTATGAAACTTTTAGCGATTATTCTCATGTGCTCGTGAACTGAGTAATAAATAGTAATTTATATACTTTTGTCACTTTTTTCATGAAAATTTCCGTGATCCTCGGTTCACAAAACAATAGATAACATAGAAAAAGCTCTTACAGATCCGCAAAAGAGGAAGGCTTTCACATAAGCTGGGCTATCTTTTAGCAAAAAAAGGATCATTGGAATTTTATTATTAAACTTTTAGCGATTATTCTCATGTGCTCGTGAACTGAGTAATAAATAGTAATTTATATACTTTTGTCACTTTTTTCATGAAAATTTCCGTGATCCTCGGTTCACAAAACAATAGATAACATAGAAAAAGCTCTTACAGATCCGCAAAAGAGGAAGGCTTCCACATAAGCTGGGCTATCTTTTAGCAAAAAAAGGATCTTTGGAATTTTATTAAGAAACTTCGAGCGATTATTCTCATGTGCTCGTGAACTGATCTTTTAGCAAAAAAAGGATCATTGGAATTGTATTAAGAAAGTTTTAGCGATTATTCTCATGTGCTCGTGAACTGAGTAAAAAATAATAATTTATATACTTTTGTCAATTTTTTCATGAAAATTTCCGTGATCCTCGGTTCACAAAACAATAGATAACATAGTAAAAGCTATTGCAGATCCGCAAAGGAGGAAGTCTTTCACATAAGCTGGGCTATCTTTTAGCAAAAAAAGGATCATTGGAATTTTATTAAGAAACTTCTAGCGGTTATCAGATAGGAAGCGGTAGCTTCCTATATATATGTTTGACTTTAGGTCTGCTCCTATGTTTTCAATTCTCACTTTTTTTCGGTTATTTCTTTAATAAAATCTTTGGATTTGATCGTATTTTGATGATTTTTTCATGATCGATAGTACTAACCAGACCATACTGCCATTTTCAAAGATTTTTGCTAAGCATCAAAATTTACATTTTAATTCAAGTGCAAATTTCAAAGTTAGCAAAAAAGCTGCAACGCTGTTGTAAGTGAACTAATGGATAAAAAATGTACAAATTCTTTTTATGAACCCTCCGAAGGAAAAAAGTCAACACGTGTGCTTGAAAATTTTTTAAAACTAAAATTGAAGGATTTAAAATTAAAATCGAATTTAAAATTGCGGAAAAAATGAATTTTTTTAGTTTTTTATTCCTAGTCATGTGATACCTCATTCTGTTCGCCATGAAAAGTTACATCTAATCGTAGAATATTAGATTTTTTAATCAAATGTGACGCAAATAAATTGCATTTTTTGTTTAGTGAAAAATTTTAAATTTTAAGATTTTGCCATTTATTTCAAGATTTTCAGCGATGACCAGACTTTTTTATGTTGTTTTTATATTATTCTAGTTAGTTGCAATCGCTTTGATGTTAAACTTAAAATTTTTAATTTGTTGGTAATAAATTATTTGAATATGCAAATCGCGGGAGGAATTACATTTCTCTCACCTGTAAACAGGTTCACCTTGCTGTATTATGCATTAATTGATAGAGCGTTTAAAACTACATATTGTCTCAAAATTTTAAGTCACAATCTTGAGTTTGGAACGTTTAGTCGTATAATTTAAATCCTATATTATTAGAAGAATTTCGAGATTTTTTTGCAAGTTGAAAATCGATATCTTGCTTCGTTAGAATCGAACAGAGCTCGTTATTGGGTCAGTAGCATTAGAGCGAAGGTATTCACAAGAGCGAAGTTATGCATAAGAGCGAAGGTAGTCAGAAGAGCGAAGGTATTCACAAGAGCGAAGGTATTCAAGGTATTCAGAAGAGTGACCACACCTCGGTGTGGGGGGTTTGGGGTATGCAGCCCCCCACGAGAAACCAAAATACCCCTCCAGGAAAAAATACCCCCAGAATTCAATTTTTGAAAATTTTTCCTGTTTTTTTCGCAATTTTTTGATGCCAATGGATTGTGCTCGATGAGAAACCTTCGCTCGTGTGAATACCTTCGCTCTTCTGATAAAAATAATAAAACCTTAAATAATCTTTGAAAACCTTCCCGTTCTCCAAATTTTTTTGATACATGGACAAAGCTCGTTGGGAAACGTCGAAAAATTAAGCACGCTATAGGTATATTAATTTCTCTTCTATGTATAATCACGTGTTTTAATTTAAGGATAAATTTCAAGGTGCTTGCATCCCTGTTGTTCATCTAGAAACTCAAGCATTAGTTTATGAAATGAGGGGATGGGTTTGTAACATGGTAGGTACATTATTTGATTGTTCTTACGTCCTGCTCTAACAACTATAATTTTCTAAATTGTCTTTGAATTTTTGGCGAAAAATTGCTATTGAAAGGCTGTTTAGGTGATGTTTTGATACTCAGAAATATTATTTTAGCTTTAACCAAAATATTATTTCAACGCTCAAATAAATTATGGGCATAGATGGGCAGGATGAAAACTCTGGGGGTCTAGCGGAAATTATCAATTTTCGGGGGTCCGCCAGATTCTGGGGTTCCTGAGACCCCCCACGCCCATGTGTGATTATATGCTTCTAAAATTCGGTTTGTACCTTAGCTCTTCTGAATACATTCGCTCTTATGAATACCTTCGCTCATGTGAATACCTTCGCTCTTGTGAATGCTTTCGCTCATTAGAATATCTTCGCTCTTGTGAATACCTTAGCTCTTCTGAACCCCAATCTCGTTATTGCTATCAATGTTATACAACCGAATGTCGGAAATCGTGTCATCGCTGACGAAGCTTTTGTGATTTCTGAATGTGTGGAATTGGAATGACTGAATCAGGATTAATTCGTCAGCAGTTGCGCTTTTATTGCGCATTGTGCTTTCATTAGCGGAAATATTCCAATGTTTAATGCAGTGATTTAATGAACTTACTATTTATCGTAAAGGTGGATGAAATCATGTTGTGCATGTTTGTAATTTTTGATTTCGTTTCGTTTTTCAGTTCAGAATGCATTAAATCGGAAGACTTTGTAATGATTTGTACCTACGTATGTTTTTTGGCTGAAATTAGAACGATAATTCGGCCAATTTTGAGTTTATTTGCATTAAATCAGACTTCATGATACAATATTTTCCAGGGGCCGATTGCAATACTCGAGCTCAAGCTCGAGCTCGCGATCATCCTGACCTAGTTTCGCTAGCCTCGCGCTCATCGGTTGCAATACTTCGGACTTAAGTTGAGCGCGAGCCAGTTGCAATATTTTTTTATTCTGTTACTGAGCTCGACGTCGCTCTCAGTTGTGTGTTATAGTTAAACCTGCTATGTGTCAGGCTTAAGCTCGAGGTGCAAGTTTATTTTATTCTAAACAATAATGTTTTTTAGACAAATGTTAATAGAACAACAATTAGCGAGAGAGCGGGTTTTTCGAGATGGATATAATCCATTAGATACACTGAATGACACATATTCATATGAACGATATCGCTTTGATAGAAGGTCCATCTCGCAAGAGAAACAAACGGAATTTTTAGTCATACTTGTGAACTTAAATCACGAAATTCAAGCAAAATTCAATACAGAAGTCAAATTACATTTCAGGAAAAGTGTACGAGGTACATGTTCAGATTGCAATTTAACCGTTTTTGCACAATAATAACGAATTTGCGCTTCAAGTTTTAATTTTTGCAAGGCGTATATTTCTTTTCAAGCTTAAGGAGCTCCCGTTTTATTTGAAAATTTTCTCGTTCGATTTCGATGAGCTCAGATGACAAATTGTTCGGAAGATCCGAGCGTTTTTTCTTAACGCAAGGCTCATCCATTTCGATTTTGCTCTCTGGGGATTAAAGTAAGAGGCAGTCCGAAGGATATATTCCGCTTTCGAGACCTCCTTTAATGCCGACAAAGCCTGCTGTATTGCCGTAAGTCTCGATTACAGCTTGCGACGAGTCAGAAATGATGCTTTCTGGCGGTCCACTTTAAGCAAACTTATTCTGGCAAAATTTGAGAATCGATCTTTTTTATTTATACCGACATTCAAATCTGACATCAAAGTTTTGGAACAAATCAGTTTCCAATTAAAAATACAAAAAGGGCACTCATTAGCATGATTGTGAAAAAACCTTTTCAATACACCCTTCTGTAGAAAAAATGGTAAAGAAGAGAATCAGAAATCAAGATTCAGATTCAGAAGTATCTCGAATAATGATGTGTGTGTTCCAAAGTTCTGAGGGAGTGCGAAAATTTTTAATAGTCGGAGTTTTGGCCTTAAAAACGATGTTATGGCGAAAAACACTATTTTTGAATGTATCACGTCGAGCTCTACCGATTGGTATAATAAAAAAACCAAAAAAAATTGAATGAAAAGTTTAAAAAAAATGAAATTATGGGGAGTATTGTTGGGTATTTGCCATTTTTGTTGGGTATTTTGCCCCTGAGGGATGCATATCCCCAAACCCACCACGTCCAGGTATGGTTGTTACTCAATTTGTTGTGCACTTTTTGAAATCCCGATGTAATCTGTTATACACGACATTAAAAGTCATTATATACCACATATGGCGTGAATAGTAAAATATTGTTCTGTCTGGATATTCAGAACTCTATGCTATTCCGGAAATAAGCTTGTGTTGCCTTAGGCCCCACGATCTCACAAGATCAACTATGGACCAGGCCATTTTCGGTAGTAGCTTTTTTGAACTTTGTAAATTTGTGCATCAGTATGTAAACTTTTATTCAATTATTCATTAGCACCCGCTTAATTAGCAAATCGAAGAAAGTTTTGATGTAAAATAGTTGTCTATTACATAGAACATGATATCGGCAACCGGGCCCATATCCAGGATAGGGCCAAGGGGGAGGGCGGACCAAACTAAAATGGTCTATATCTGGGGAAAATCGCCGGTATAGCTCGCAAAAACCGCATTTTTCAGTGTTTCTCGACATCCTCTATGCACTAAGATAATAAAATTCGAACTTAAAAAAATTTTTTTCCACTCTAAAACCGATATAAAATATGTCATTTATGGTGGCGCTTGAGTTAAAATGATGGAAAAAATATGAAGTTGTACGGCAAATACGTTCGATTTTTCGATCTTTGCGTGGATTATCTTGCCTTTCAAACTATTTTTACGGCTTACCGGGGCAGTCGCTCCCCGCCCCCTTGGATACAACCCTGTCGGCAACATAATCTATGTTACAATGTTTTTAGTAATTTTTGTTGTTTTCCTCCCTTATTTCTGCCTAAGCTCTGATTAAATCTCGTTTCTTTTGCTTATTAACTTATGCAGACCCATACCTATCATAGGGCCTAACGGGTGTGAACCATTCATGGGCAGCATGGAAATTTTGGGCAGTCCAAATCGGATAAGTACAAGAAATGGGGAAAAAGTCTAATTTTAGTGGTCAATGGCAATTATCGATTTTTGACACAGTACGCCAAGTTCTCGGCGGCAAATCTTGACCTCCTCAATCATACCTATATTCATGTGAAATACAGATACAGTATTAAATCGTCTATATCTTGGGAAGTTCATTGGGGCAAAGCGAGAAACTCATACTTTTCTACGTTCTATTCTTTGTTTTATCCATTTAGATCATAAAATTCAATTTTTCTGGCAAAACTTTTTATATAGTTCTTGCTATAAAAAACCTCAGATTTTTATCCGTGACTTAGGCAAATTATAGTAATATTATAGATTATAATTATGAATTATGATATATAAAATCATCATAGGTGCACAATGTCCGGGTCGGCAGGGGGGTTAAATCTCAGAAATCCAAAAAAACAGTAAATTTTCAAAAATGTTTTTGTTGCTTAAACGACCAAAGTGGTCAAAATAGCTTATAAAACGTCTTTTTGGGGTAATTTCGCATTTTTAAAGCCTTCATTTTGACTATATTTCATGACTTTTTGCACCAAGAAATACAGAAATTGATAAATTTTTTACGATTTCTGGGTAAAAAAAGTGTATAAAAGTACTAATCCGGCTCAAAGCGCAAGAAAAATTTCACATTTTCACTAATTTTTCACTCAAAATCGCCGGACAGTACCTGTCTAGCTGACATCTAAGCGAGGTGCATGTGTGAAAATCATTCTGATTGATTGATCTGTAGTGCAACGGTTGGTCTAAAGAAAGTGGGATGGTCGGTATTGCAGCGGTACTTCAAAAACAATTTAAAAGTCTCACCTTTCTTCTAAAATTATATTTCGTTATCGAAAACAGCTTATGAAAACCCTGAGCCCGTTTGAATTCCACACAATGATCAATTTTTCATCTCTTTGAGGCGCCAAAAATTGTGGGGTCCAAATCGGGCAATATTCAAAAATACCAGCTTATGATAACTTTCATCAGAAAAAATTATTGGATTAAACGTACATAAGTATTACAATTGGCATATTTATGTTCAGTTATTATCTTATGTTCTTTTAATCGAATTCAGATTATGGTTATCGGGGAAGAAGTTATGCTTGTACGATACGGAACGATATTCAATTACTGTTGTTACAAAAACGACAAAACGGTCGCAGCATTACAGCTTTATCCGCTGATTTAGATTAATGATCTTTTGTTTTGTATGTTATTGACTAATTGCTTCGTTAATTACGATTACAGCAATTATCCGTATTTTTGGCTCTGAATCATGTATTTCGTACTAACAGCACACTCAAAATAAATCAATTAGTTAAATACCGATAGTTTAATGCTATTTATAAATTATTTCAATGTACTGCGGTACCACTGATGACCATACCACTTGATCCATTCTGCGCTTCTCTTTATGGAAATAGGAAATTGATCAGTGACTCAAATCAGAATGACTAGTATTCTTGACCCTTTTTACCTGTGAAAATACCACTGGCGGATTTAAAGCAAGGGCGGGAGGCTGCCCCTGTCGTCAAATGATTATCAGGCTCAATGAAGATCAGATATGTATTCTTGGATGATTTTAGCCATTTTTATCATCTTGTTTTCAATTTTTTCCGGTGTTTTGTGCCAGAAGTAGTGTTATTTTGATATACCAAAAATGAATTTTGGTATGATTTTGGTAGGCACTTGTTGGACTACCAATATCATATTTTTATTCTGAGAATTTTGGTATATCATATTCTTATCATATTAAAACTCCAAAAATGTGAATATAATTTTGGTATAAAGTGGTCGCATTTTTTACTTGTTTCGCTCTACATTTATCTTACCTGCAAACTTTGGAACATGATGCAGTAGGTTGTACATACATACAATTAGCACGGTGTAGTATGAGTGAGTGACATCCTGTCGATGTTGATAAATAACTTATGACGAGTTCAGCTCATTAACCCTCCGTTTACCGTGTCCTAGGCTGGAGGCATTTTGTGGCATTTTTTTCTGCACTACCTTATCCACGTGTCCAAAACTTTTTCTAACCTCATTTTGACTTCAGTTACATCGTTTTTAATGGTTTAGCTTGAATAGGAGTTATAGAGTAATAGATGAGAAATAGGAATTTTTTGGTCTATTGAATTGTATGTACACTGGCGCTGAGTTCATCGCACTCCCCAGATAGACAAATATCCAAATAAAACGAAAATATCCAACAAGACCTTCCTCCAAAATTTCGTTTTCAATGCACATTTTATGATGTACGAGGAAGATTCTTTCTTAAATTGCAATAAGCTTCAAAAAGGTATCCATTTTGATAATACGTTTTTCTTAATCTCGTACGAGATAGTCAAAAGTCGGTAACTAGTTGGAAAAATACTCAAAGAGCACTGGAAAGTTGTATGTTTTTGCTCTTTTAAAGAGTCAAAAGTGGAGCACAAGCTGCTCAAAACTACGTTGATACCACAATGAAAATCAAAATGGACTGAAGCATCTTGATATTCACCCATAAGCAAACATATCTCCGCCTTTTTTTCGTATGTCATGTAACATTGCCAAATCGTGTAGTTATGTACCTATGTATACATGAATCAAGTTTTGTAAATCTTAAACTTGAATCGCGAATATTGTAATGGCCAAACTTGTCCGTTGGGACTGTGGGAATCTGTATAGTATATTTCACGAAACCTTGGCATGGAAATCAATTTTCAGCGATAAACGAGCAGTTACAAAGGTAGTTTCCATGCAGATTACTGTAATGCAACTTTGCACAGTAAAACTTCATAAATTTCCTCATTTCTTTGCACCAGTATCGCCATTGTTGCTTCAGGTTTTTGTAGTCGATTTACATCGTCTAAAGAACTACTGTCCATGCACGAGGTATGTTGAAATAGACTAAAGGCTTTCTGTAAGTGAAGAAAATGAGAAATTGTGGCTTAGATAAATGAAAATTCGGATTTGTTTTCAAGTCACTCGAAATTTTTTTAATCCTAATTTAGTGTTTACAATTATGAAGAAAAAATTTCAATCAAAAATAATAAAAACACAATCAAAAAGCTTAGTTTTAAACATACGTTTCTTTGTCAGAATATAAGTCAATAATAAATAATTATTTCCATGAAAACCATTTAATTGTGACTATAGTCTGTTTCACGGAACCATTTGCAGGGATTTTAATTTTAAAGTGAATTTAAATCGATTACAAAAGCGATTTAAAGTGAAGCAGCAAGCATGATATTGCTCACAGCAATCGATAAGCAAAGAAAATTTTATTTTACAAAATTTTATTACAGTAAGCTGCCTAGAAACCACTTTTGTAGCTCCTCGCTAGATCGTTGAAAATTGATTTCCATGCACAAAGTTTCGTGAAACAGACTATAGCATGACAAGTACAGTAAGTCGATGGATCAGAAACTGTAATGAAAACTTAGAGTTCAGAAACTGTTTTGAAAAGTCTTAGTAAGGAAGCAAACTATCAGGCTACCTACATACACACACCTATCTACTTATGTAAGTATCTTATATGACCGTCGCTTTAAATACGTACTAACCATACCTGGGCGTGGGGGTATGCACCCCCTAGAAGGCAAAATACACAACGAAAAATGGCGAAAACCCAGCTACTCCCCCCAGAATTTCATATTTTAAAATGTTTTTTGCTTTTTTCGAGTTTTTTATGTCAATCAATTGAGCTCGACGAGAAACGTTCAAAAATGGTGTTTTTTCCGCCATAGCACCATTTTTAAGGTCCATATTTGACTATGAAAAAATTTTGCACCCCCAGACCTTTGGAGCCGCCCACCTATGGTACTAACTGTACAACATTAAAATAAGTTCGAAACTGCTACAAGTTTCAAGGGACAACGGTTCAATTTGTGTTCCTTATGTAAATCAAAGAAAAAAAGGCGGAGATATGTTTGCTTATGGGTGAATATCAAGATGCTTCAGTCCATTTTGATTTTCATTGTGGTATCAACGTAGTTTAGAGCAGCTTGTGCTCCACTTTTGACTCTTTAAGAGCAAAAACATATAACTTTCCAGTGCTCTTCGAGCATTTTTCCAACTAGTTAAATTAATGCTTGACAAAGGATTTGAAAACGGCTATTCACGGTTTACAAACCATCAAGTTACTGTAACTAATATGTAGTGTATTTAATAATCGTGTTGGTTTGATCGTCATTCTACCTTTTCGACTTAATATAAAAAGTCGCAACTCTCAATTAACGAATATTCGCTCGATAACAAACTACTTTAAGTTCAGTTTAAAAAATGAATATAAATTTACACATAACTTTAATGGAATCGCTCATTTGGTATTCACGCATCGGTCGGTTCGCTCAATTCTGCGCTCCATGGACCGCTTTGACGACGTGCTGTAAAAATAAGGTTAGATTTTTACATTTTAAATCTTTCGTTAAAGTAGGGAAGCGTGGCAAATAGATACTTGTTGGCATGTGACTGTTCGTGAGAGTATGTATGTACGTATATTAGTTTTATTGCTCTTTTGACCAGTGCCAAAAGAAGATGAAAAGTCTCGATTTGCGGCTTTACAAGCACAGCATGGGATTTCTGGCGGGGAGCATGCCTGGTCCAAAAAATTCAAAAAGTGCCTTTTTGGACTTTGAAACGATGAGTACAAGTCAAAAACATTGTTTATTGATGTTTTGGACAATGCTCGTTCTTTCTAGAATATTGAAACATGAAAAATTTCGAAAAGGATTGAAAAAATCCTGGAACTTGAACAAAATATAATCAAAAAATGTGTATTTGAGCCGAGAACAGCCTAAAAACGTTTAAAAAGGCACACTTTTTACTATTTTCACGAAAACCCGACAGTTCTGATAGGTCGCTCGCAGTCATTTTTGCGGGTAGGGGGGTCAGTTGCCATTCAAAGAATCAACCATCCCCCGAATAACACGTACATATGTTTGCCGCTATAGTGTATTTCTGGCAATTTTTTGTTTTGGAAATTTTCAAAAAAAGCACCAGGCTAGATAAGTACGTCATCAGCACAATTATCTGCACAGTTCGTTGTTAAATTAAGTGACATTTTCCTTTTGTGTATGCATTTCACATTTTAAAAATATTTGAAAAAAAATCAATAAATGTGATTCAAACTTGGATTGAAATTTGACCTATACTCGTATATATACAACATGGGCAGCAACCAAAACCAAATTCTGGGGGTCGGTCCGATGGCTCAATTTGTTCAAAATGTAGAGATCGCTCTACACCCTGTTTCGCCGCGTTGCTTCAACGCGAAATTCCATTTGTTTTGCGCTACGTTGTACCTACATTCCCATGACTGTTTGGCCCAGATGTGCATTTTCGTGCTCAATTTCCATACGCACGTACGCGACCGCTAAGCGCAATGCTATAGTGTGTCGCCCGGGACCACCTTCCCTCCAAAAATTATCACATCTTCATTTCATTTCCCATACATATTTTCAATAAAAATCCGGAATAGGAAAAAAGGGCACTCGGGCTTAATGCGACTTGAGTACGAATTGGTACGTGTGCTATCATATTTTACGTGTACCTAACGTCATATGTGTCTCTTATATTTGTGCCTATTCCGTTTGTACATTCTTTACCGTAAGCTTTGCCCAAAGGCCTATTGTTATTCTCGTAGATCCATTCCGCGTTTCTTTGTCCGCGTTGATACGCCTCTTTTTCGTATCGTTTAAAACTGCGACGATCATTCCTCCACTTTAAGACTTTTTCGTTTTACATTGAGCTTTTGAGCCTCGCGCGCCAGCTTGTACGCTGAGCGTTGTTTTTCTTTTTCCGTGCGTCGAGTAGTCTCCGCACGTTGTCCCTGTTGTTTCCCCTGCGTGGCTACAGGGAAATCTCGTCGTTTTCTCGTCGCGCATTGGGCATTCTTTTCGCCCGTGCGCCTTTCTTATATTATTTGTGCGCCAATTGGCATTTATTTGTATGCCTTTGGTGGGGCTCTGCGCCCTTGTTAAATATATTGTTTGATTTTAACCGATTAGCGTAACAGGACAGTCGGCAGCATGCATCCTTCATGCTGTCGCATTTTTTATTACTTCACAATTTTCTGTCCAAAAATATTGTAAACATTAATTATTTAATTAACGATGTTGGGCTCGGTTGAATTTCCGTGCTGTTG
The DNA here is from genome assembly GCA_036768485.1 of Mermis nigrescens. Taxonomy (NCBI): domain Eukaryota; kingdom Metazoa; phylum Nematoda; class Enoplea; order Mermithida; family Mermithidae; genus Mermis; species Mermis nigrescens. The sequence continues at coordinate 4,985,577 of JAVLUZ010000157.1, read as the reverse complement.
AAATTCTGTCCTTGTGCTACGCTATACTTAGGAACCCTCAATATTTTCAAGCACCGGAATTCGGTCCAAAACAAGTTAAATAAAAATCTTTTTGAGCCCTCAATTAGGTTTCCGGGGAACTTATATTAATTAGGTACTTAATCTCAAGGGGTTAAGTAAGTAAGTTTCACTAGGTGCGTGCGTAGAGGGCCGCCCGGGCCACTTACCCCCGAGTCGCCGGTTGGTGATCGACCCCCTAAAAAGGGCGATTACCGCCAGTGCGAGCGCGTAAGCTTAAGTTTTCGGGCGTAAGTAAGCGAAGTAAACGTACCTTCGCTCTACGTTTACAAAAACGGCACCAAAAATTTAGGTCTGTAGGTTTATTGATTTTTGCGGGTCTTTCAGATTCTCGGGGTCTAGATCGTAATTGCGCAGCACGGCCGATCTGGAAGGGGTAAGTCGGTCTCGGGATCGAATCGAACATTAAGCTTTTTGGAGTAAATGTCTCCGAAAACTGATATACAAATGTCAAGATGGCATTAAAACTACGTATTTCATGGTTTCTGGCCAATTTCAAGCAGTTTCAAGGAGAAATTTTGATTTTCATCCATTTTTGGTCTGTTTCGTCTCTATCCCACAAAATTATCCATTTTACCATTTGGGTTTAATAATTTTCTGGCTTAAGGGTATGGTGGATGACCAACTTCGGGTGGGGATCACACGTTGGCGTGGGGGGTTTGGGCCCCCCACAGAATTCAAATTTCCGATTTTTTTGTTTTTTTTTTCGTAATTTTTTTATGCCAATGGATAGTTCTCGATGAGAAACGTTGAAAAATTGTGTTTTTTTGCCATACCACTAATTTTAAGAGCACTTTTTGGCCTTTGAAAAAGCTTGCACCCCCAACCCCCAGAACTTTGCGGCTGCTCCCCATCCTATCTGTACACGTAAGCTATCTGTCTTTGCTTTGCAGCTTCATTTATAGTTCCAGGTAGACATAGCAGCAAGAAAATTCTGATACTAAAAATAGAATTCTGGGGACTACAGTAATCTGTGGGGTTGCAAACATGAAGCCCTCGCGTGCATGTCTGATCCAGAGCCCCGCGCCCATTTGTAATTGCATTGAATAGCTCAAATCAAAGCCAATTCACGCTCTCATTAACCCTAACCCACGTCCGCACAAATTTGGCCGTTCCTCATCCTCCTTTACCAAGCATCTGCTTGCCCTTGTCACCTGTTTAGCTGGTTTCTTGGCGTTTTCGACCGAATGTAAATGGTGATTTAGTCTCTTTTTCTTATGGAAAGGCTAAATAATCTCATCAGAAGTATTGTAGTATATCGCAATTAAGACTAAAATTTTGGCATGGGCATTTCTGACGCCTAGTCTGTATAATTAAAGAGTATATAATTAAAGTCTAAATCGAATCAAACATTTGGTATCAAAAATCCAATAAATGTAAATTCAATTCGAATTAGCATAATTATAATTTAAAAATTAAATATTTTCTTTTGACCTGCTAAATAGTAGGACTATCATGGCCACCATACATAGTACTGAGATGAAGCATTCGAATTATGCGCGGGTAGGGGGTGGTGTAGCGAAAAGTTTTTAAAGTTTTTGGCCATAAATGTAGAAAAAACACCTAATAATGGCAAAAATCGCAAGTTTTTGCTAAAAATCGTTGGGGGGGCAAAAAAATTTTCTGGCCTAAGGGGCTGGAATATGACCATCTTCGGGTGGGCATCCCCATTTTCACTGTACATGTATGCTATGTGTTTTTGCATTAGACCTTTATTTCTCAGTTCTCAATTGGAATTAATTGAAGAAGCCGTAAGTGATGGTTGTTTCAACTCACGTTTTCGTAGAAAATGGTTGGCGTTCCCCTGGGCGAGGTTTCAGATTTTTCTTTTACGCATCAATTTTAACTCTGCTGTCACCGTTTTTTCAGCATTCGGACAAGGAATTCTGTTAACACGCCCTCATTTTGCTATATGGAAGAAATTTTTGGCTTGGTTCTAATTGTCCTAAATTTTTGATGAAATTTTGTCCACAAAATGCGCTCTAAAAAGGCTAAGTTTGAAATTTATTAACAGGAAAAGAATTTTTAGGCCGGCCTGGTTCTAATTTACATAAAGTTTTCCTGGAACTTTCACCAGAAAAATGCGTCCTGAATTGGCTGGATTTTAAATTTTTTTAGTGCTTTATATTGCTGACCATTTATTTAATTACCTTCTGCTGTGTTGTCGGCGATTTACGAAGCTGGCTGATATGCATTCATGTAACGACCGATTTTTGGAAAAATCGAATTTTTCAGCTGTTTTCAGGCGTTTTTTGGCTGTTTTTGACCAAGACTTGGAGGTCATTTACACCCCCCCTAAACTGTCCGGGACCCCCAATTGCGAGCCGTTATATGCAGGCGTGTATCTCTGGGGGGGATGTAGGGTCCGAATCACCCAAAATTCAGGAAAATCTGAAAAAAATAGGACTTTTTAAACGTTATTTTGTGCTATTTTTGGCCTTGTTGGGCCTAGTCACCCCAAAATTGAACGGCCAGCTACGTGCCTGCTTACATGTATAGTAATATGGGAACGTTCGGAAATCCCGCAAACGACTTCAGATGCTCCAATATTTTGCCGAA
>JAVLUZ010000157.1:4764446-4982944 GCA_036768485.1 Mermis nigrescens | reverse complement strand
GCAATTATTTACTTGAATTATATTAGTTGTTTGTCATTTGTGTGCTATGTAAAAAATGTAAAAAATTGCCTTTTTGTCGCATAATCATGCTTTTTTTAGCCCCGAAAAAAACGCTTTTGAAAAAAGTTTGTGGCTGGCTGCCAGGATCCGCATGCTATATGTCAGTTCCCGCTACGAAATTTGAACATTTAAAAGTTATTAATATTTTTTTGACACAGCAATGCAAGACATACAAACGGCGTTATAGCATAAGCCGAAAATTTCTTAGGGAATATAAAGTGTTCAAATTTCGTGGAAGTGAACTGTATGCAGGCAACTGATGATTTGCTTGCAAATTTTTTTAGCATTATATGTTTAGTACGATAGAAGGGAACAAGAATCTAAGAAGAGAAATATGTATAAAGCTGTTTCATAACTTTGCTTAAATTACTTTTAAGTTATTCCTTCTTACAAATGCTGCGAGGTATTACGATGTACATATTAATATGTAAATATTATTAATTGAGAACATTAGCATTCTATTGTTTGTAGATGCTAGTGTAGCCGAAAAAGAGTGCTTTGAGAAAATGAATATGGCAAATTTAGAGCCCGGAGTTGCAAAGACCGTCGGGTAAGTATATACATACAGAATGTAAATTATTCACATTTTTCTGTTTCTTCGTTTTTTAAGTTTTAATTTTGTACGGTTCAATTTCTATTTATTACAGCTATTGGATATCGTTATATGCACATTTATTACATGCCCATTTTAAGTTAAACGTCTTTTTTACTTAAATTTAAACAACATTATTCTTCTTATTTTTCGTTTCTATGCATGCTAGCCTTTACAATGAATATTTTGGTTCGGTTAGCCGCTTATAATCCTCGATTAAAACTTTTTTTCAAATCGGAGTTCAGTCTTTTGATTTTTAATTTTTAATTGAGTTAATGACCTATACGGTCATAAATAATCATGAGGATTTGGGTTTTGGGGGTTTTCAATTTCGGTAAAATTTGTTCTCTCCCAGAATTAACGATTTTTCGAGAAAAAAAACTTTAAAAAATTCCCTATTTTGAGCCTTTTTATCGGCTTGTTGTCTCAAAAGGTGTCAATTTTTTCGGCGCATCGTGCGTGTTAAAGAATCATTTTTGATGATATTTTTGTTCAATTTCGTTAGATTTTCCTTCAAAATTTTTAATCTTTTATCCCATGCTAAGAAAGAGCTTCATCAAAAACGTCTTTTATTTAGTTGACGTTCCCCACCACTAAATTAGTAAAAAATAGTAAAAAATGGAGATTTTCATCGAAATAATCCCAGCTCAAAGAAAGGTTCGTTCTAAATTGACATTCTCGCTCATCCAATTTTTTCTCAATCTGATTTCTGTTGTAGTTTTTCTTATGATCTGGGTATCACGAATTTATCCTACTACATGCATACAGAACCGTATCCAGGATTCGGCCAAGGGGGCGGACCCAACGTAAATTGGTCTATATCTTGGGAAATTCGTCGGGATAACTCGCAAAAATTGCATTTTTCGACGTTTTTCGACATGCTCTGTCCATTAAGATCATAAAATCCAATCTTTTCGTGGAAAATTTTTTCAAGTGAAAAGGTGATGAAAAGTGTCGTTTATTCGGTCGCACTTGGGCCAAAATTATGGAACGTACTTCATATCTAGCGCGAAACGCCGAAAAATTGAAAATTTTACATCAAGAACATGCAATTTTTCCATCTTTCCGTGCGTTTTCTCACCTTTCAAATTTTTTTTCCGGTTAAGGAGAGGGGCGGCCGCTGCTCCTGTCCCACGTTAAATATAGCCTTGGATGCATACATATGTATGTACATCAGTGATCGTACGGGGTCAGATTTTCAACCCTGATCGGGGTCGGGGTCGGGGATGAAAAACCCCGGTTTTCGGGAGTCGGGGTCAGGGTTGAAGATAAACAATTAACATTGCATGATTACATACCAATTTGAAAAGGATAAAAACGATACCTTCACTTGTTTGTAGAGCATACTAATAAAGCTGGTTATGTTCAACATTTTATTTTCATTCCAAGTTCAAGCATGGTTTTAGCAATTTAGCATTACTTCCAATTTTAATCACTAATCGCTCTCGCTTTTTCGTATTCTTCCACAGTTTTTTCATAACGGTTTTCTATGGCGCACTGATTGTAGAGGGAGCCAATGGCGCGAAGCGCCGAAAATGTTCGAAATTTTTACCGTTTTCATGTAGACTTTATGCCTTTTTATTGACAAACGGTTCGGAAATCATAAGTGGCGCAAAGCATCAAGAAATTCAGTCATATTTTACCGCCTCTAAGACAATGATCGGCGGTGCTAAACGCAGGAAAATTTTGACGTTTTTACTCTTTAAACTCAATTTATAACGCTTAAATCATACAGAACAGATAAAGTAATTGCGGCGCGAAGCGCCGAAAATTTTTAAAAATTCCTAATCCTTTTACCTTTTCTGTCCTCCTAAAAATCTCTTTCAACATGTAGAACGAGATTGTACGGCTGAGGAGTCTGGGGTGGCGCGCTCAAGCGCCACCAGCGAGGTCCAGAGCAGAACCCCCGAAAAGTTTGTAAAAAACACTCTAATTTTAAATTAGTAATGTTGAAATTTTCGCAAATTGGCAAAATCTCGGTTCTGAATTGAGTCCAAAAAAACTTTAAATTGATTAACACCTACACTGCACAAAACTTCTGAGCTGAAATGCGTTTTTTCGACCTCTGCTAAGTATGTAGCGCAGCAACGGATCGCAAGCAATAAGTCATTGAAAGATGTATCAATGAGAATTTTTTTTTACTATTTTCAGGCCCATTTGTGGCCTTCTTATTAACCAGTTTAGAAAACAGAAAATGCGCAAAAACACAAGAAAATTTGGCCTTTCCTTTCATTTAAAATAGAATTATGTGTCCTTGTAAAGAAAAATAAACAAAGCAGAGGATAGATAAATTGGTGCGCAAACATTTTCGCACTTTTACTATTATGTTCAACAAGCATGTGCAGTTTCATTCAATGAACTAATAGTGCATTAAATCACTAAAGTGCTGCGAAGTGCTGGATTATTTAAACAGATTCAAGCTTTTAAATTCATTGGATCTGTATAACAAATAATAATGACTCGGCGCGAAGCGCCGGAAAATATTGACGTTTGTGCCTTTTTTAAACTCAATGTTCTGGACAAATTGCGCCAGAAAAATCAACATAATTTCTGAAAAATTCCGGGGGTCATGTGCCTCCATTTTCCCCCGGCTACGCCTGTGATTCCGCCGTAATTTCAGCGCACTTCATAATGGAAAATATGCGAACATGTATGTACATGTGTTAACAACATGGCGACCAGGCGTACTTTTTATGAAATATCGCGAGTGTCGAGTTTAACATATTAATTTTGCTGGTGAATGAATCGTCCTTGTTCCGAATTTATTTGCTATTTATACAACTCTTCTATGAACCAACAAATAAAATGCTATATTTCACCCCCGAAAAAAGGTTCAACCCCGACTCGAAAAATCATGCCCCCGGTCGAAGGTCGGGGTCGGGGTTTAGGCCGGGGTTTTTCGGGGTCGGGGTCGGGGTCCCCGTACGATCACTGATGTACATATTTTTAGGTGCTGTATGTACTTAGTATGTACCTATGTAGTATGACATTCACCGATTTGTACACAATTTACATTACGGTAGTTAGCTGTTATGCATTCCGATCACACATGTAACTATGGGTTCAAAGCACGGTTTTGTGTATGCGGCAAAAATTTTTCCCGATGTACGAAGACTTTTGCAGGATCGTCTTTTTACATCTACAAAGATTTTAGAGGAGACAAAAACTGTAAAAAAGCCGACAATTGCAGAAAATTTTCGGCTTTTCGCGCTGAAATTAGCAATTGCCTTTTCTATACGTCATTATAATGGCAAAAATTGCTTTTAAAAACCCAAAATCGTCAAATTTTTCGAGCTACGCGCCGTTTTATGAAATAATTAGTATTTTTCACCGTCAAAAATTCAGAAATTGGCTTTACTACGTAACAAAGATTGAAAGATCCAGTTTTACCGCATAAAAAGCGTCATTGTAATATATTGTAGTGCCCTAAAATTTACAAGGTACAAAGATTTTTGGAGACCATCTTTACTTGTACAAAGGGACCTTGTACAAAAAACGTTCCCACCCGCCCCTCATTTCTACCTAAGAAATGTTTGACTTTTGGTACCCAACTGAGTTGCTTTTTATTGTTTGCTTTAATACATGTACGCCATTTGTATGTATGTATATGTATATATTTTGATGCTGTTGTCGAGCTTTGGTTAGATATTGTCTATTGCCGGTCATGTCTACTCGTCTTTTTCAACTTTCTTTAGCAAGATTTTACTCTTAGCCCTATTCTAATCATTTGATCTTATATTTATTTATTAATTAAGCTGACAATTTTTCAGCAATTCGATGTGCTCTTATATTCATTGTCGAGGTGGCTGGGAGGTTCCGACGTTGCCCGTGTATTCAAAGACGGAATTTGCGGAGCATAAGAAGGTTTTTGAGTGCAAGTGAGCACTTGAGCCATAATTATATATCTGAATAATTAAATTTTTCGATACAAAGCGGAAAATGTTTATCATTTATGCAGCACTAAATCAAAGTTAGTGAAGAATAAACTTCTATAAAAGCTTTTCGAGCACTTCAATAAAATTAATAGAATCTTAATATTTATAGCGAATTTTTAAATTCTTGCATCTTGATTTTAGATGAAGGTTGCATAAGGGTATCAGCTTTATCTATCTTAAACGATTTTTTGAATAAATGTTGGAATTGAAGCTACTAAGACTAATAGAAACCGATATAAGGCTTGCATGTATGCATGCAATATACTTATTCACACAAGGATAAAAATAAAATATCGGACCATACATACATGATCTGGGGGTTAAGAGGTTTTCAACCCCGGAAAAATTTTCACCGTCCTCCCCAGAATCCGCGATTTTTCGAAAGTTTCCAAAAATTTGCTAGAAATTCGTAGAAATGGTTATTTTTTTAAGCGTTTTAGCTATCTATTTGCTTGAAGGTGTTAATTTTCGGCGCCGCCGTATACTAATGTTTTGACTATGTTTTGTTCAGTTTATTCGACTTTTTTGATATATTTGAAATTTTTCTGTTTTTGTGCTCTATAAAGATAGACCATTGTCAGAAATACCGAAAAACGATGTTTTTGATGCGTACCCACCATTTGTGGGTTCAAAAAAGGCAATATAAATTTCACCCTTCCCCAGAATTCCCATACTGTATGTCTGTATCGGACTATACTTTATTAACTTAATTTTACAGATCTGCATCGAACGGCAATAAAAGTGCGTCAGAAAACAATGGATTAGTGAAAGATGGCACAAAATGCTTACAAAATAGGGTAATTACATATAATCGTTTTAGCTAGGAATATTATTTTTTGTATCCATTAAGAAAGCTGAGGTTCTCATCTCTAGGATAATGTTATGCACATGCATGTAACGGCTCGAAATTCAGTGAGGGGTCCCCGGTCAAATTTGGGGGGGGGTTAATGACCTCAATTTTTGGCCAAAAACGACCAAAAAACAACTTAAAATGGCCAAAAATAGAAAATTTTTCCAAAAATTGGGAAGATTGTCAAAAAATTTTTAACTTTGGGAGGCTGCAGGAAGACCGATTCGGGTGGGGCATCCCCTTCCATTCCCATGTTAAGATGTCTGGTTATGCAACTCTTGTTTTTTGCGATCCATTTATTTACTTGTTTACGTTTGCTTATGTATTGAATAAATTGTACGTATTCGTACCGTTTTTCAAGATATGTGTCGACAGCTTGTGCGTGCACTTGAATGCCATAGCCGTAGATCCAAAATGCCCAAGCAATCACGTAGCTTGGCCGTGCTCGGGACATGGGGTAGTTAATTATGATTTGAATTGAATCTTTAAGTATGATATAATTTGAATAGTAAGTTGAAATTTATTTGGATAAAGAGCTGCTATTTGCGTTCTAGTTGACGTTTGGAACATTCTTTTCATGCGTAAAGCGCAAAATAAATCACAAAACGTACATTACTCCGGATTTCAAAAGCAGCCGCGTCTAACCTTCTGAATTTAAGAGAGGGTGAAAATTTTGAAGTCAGATATCTCTGAAAATTATTTGGAGATATGTATATAGGCAAAAATAATCGTATTTTTAAGCGTTTAGTTTAAATCTTTTAAACGATTGAGAAGGAAAATTTAACAAAAAATCGAAACTAGTTTATCCTATAAAATTTATAGCACTGTGCAAAAAGTCGTTCTGAATAGATAGCAACAACACAAGTGATTTCTCAACATTCGTGCGTGATTCTAAAAATTACTCGTATTTAACTCTTGTCTTAATACTCGCGTATTACGATGTAAATCAATGCAGAGACGGGGCTGGGGTTGAGGAATTTCTGGGGTGGAAACCCCTTTCAGCACCCTTCCAGATCACACTTCATTAGGAATCTTTAAAATACGTCCAATCTGTAGTTGCGTTTTCATTTTATATGCTGCGTCATACCATTGCAATATTTCTTATTAAATCGCAAAATGCATTAAGTAGACCTACAAATGTCATACTTTGCTAGTCTTTATGTCCGAATCGTTCAAACGAATTCTCTTTAACAGACATATGTACACAGCATGGAAATTCTGGGGTGACATATGATGGGTACCCGTCAAACACCGTTTTTTGGCAGTTGTGACGATGTTCTATCTATAGAAAGAACATACATAGATAAAAAATTCCGAAAACAATCGAAAAAATCGGATAAACTGAAGAAAATATAGTCAAAACATGAGGCGCGAAACGTCGAAGATTTGACACTTTTCAGCAAATAAATAGCTAAAAATGCTTAATAGAGCACCTCTTCTACGAATTTTTAGCAGATTTCTGAAACTTCAAAAAAATTGTGAATTTTGGGGGTGTGGGGTGAAAATTTTTCTGGGGGATGACCCCTAACCCCCATAAGATCACGTATGCTCATTGCTATCCTCTATAGGTGTGTACTAATTTGCACTGGTGCTATTGCAACGCTGGTTGGTCCAGTGAAGATTGCAGTGTAAAATCGTACGACATACAATCGACGACTCAAGATGCTTATAGCGCTTCTTCCATCATGTCGTACAGTACACCTAAAACCATTGCGCCTTCCTTCGAGCCTTTGGACAATATGACTTCTAGTCTGGACAATTTATTCTCGTCACTGCGTAAGCTGCTTCTTATGTTTTAAACTAATTTTTTAAGAATTTTGATTTATTTTATGTTCTTTTGATACAGTCGAACCTCGCTAACAAATACCCGGATAGTAGACACTCCCGCTTAATAAATACCCATTCGTTCGGTCCCTGCCAAACTGCTATGCTTTATCGCACTTAGAAACGTGCTTAATAAGCACTCGATTAACGGTTAATAAACACGGCTCCATAAGACCGTGGCTAAGTGACAATGCACTAATCACCTCGTTTAATAAACACTTTATCAGAATGCGCGGCTGAACGACACTAAACTCCATTTTCAGTTGAGTAAACCTGGTTAGTAAACACGTCGTTTCGGATATTACACATGCGCTGTAAACATTGGAGGTTTAAACCCCTAATCTTCAAAGGTATGCAAGAATGTCCTGCTGTATTACAGTAAGTTCTTTGGACTATAACAATGTTGTATGATATTCAGAAGTAAATAATTGTCAACTCGCTTAATAAAGATACTAGGCTAATAAGCAAGAAACTCCTAAGTCCCCTCAGGGATGTCTGTAATCGCGGCTATTGCACATATGAAAATTAATCATTATTCTACCTGTAATATTTTGCTCAAAGTAGGAATATTAACAATTAATCTCTATGCTACCTCATATATTCTGTATGATCGATCTTTCTCCTCTCTTCCATTTCATTTGTGGGCCATGCATGCTTGTGTATTAGATTGTCAAATGTGCTAAAATTAGTCGGGACATCTTCCCGTGTAGTTCCATCCTTCAAAGAGCTCAAGTATAGTTTAATTATAAGTACAAATTTAGTAAAGGATAATAATATAAATTACTCAAAAAAGTCAAACAGCTGAAATGAAGTCGAGAATCGAAACGCACGTTGAATACAATTCCTATGTATCTTGACATTGCGCGTACCTTTTTTCCATATTACATATGTACATTTGTATACCTGTATTTATAAAATCTGAGGAAAGTACAAAAGTAAAGTTTTCAAGCAGATGGATGAGACTAATGCATGTATTCGTGACTTTTTATTTTTGCCGCATAGATTATCGAATTATTTTGTGTCATTCTTATTGTTTAAATATTTTTTATCACTGCTCACATTGCGATAAATAAAAGTCGGCTACAGAGTACAATACATGCGTGTTGCGTTGTTTTCAAGCATTCTCTCTTCGTCTCGACACGTACACTATGTTGGTCATTTTGGGTGGCGTAGCCGGTGGCATTATGTTGCTGCTTCTTTTCTTGGCTTTATGCTACAGGTATACAAACTTATTGCATGCGCGTATGACCAGTTTTGATTTTTTTGTAAGTGGCATTTACTTAACAATTAGGCTTTTACTTAAGTATGTACTCTTCAAATGAATTTTACACAGTTATTTGTGTATGCACGTGCATAATGTACTTAAAAAGTTATTCCTTTGTTTCAAGGACGAACTCAGTCAACCAAGTTGTTTTTAAAAGAAAATTTTAAACGAAAAGCTCATATTCTAATTAGAAAATTTACAAATAAATGATGTACCAGTAAGTAGTCATCGACCGGAGCGCCTAAATTGGCCGGAGCCGGAGATCCGGCCGGAGCCGAATTGGACCATGTTGCTCCGGCCGGAGCCGGAGAAATATAATTTCTTACGTGTGGATAGATAGGAAATCTTTGTGACCAAGACCTAGACCATAGTGCACATGCATCTTAACTGCATATCAGCTAGTTAGATATGTAAAATACGGGGGAGGATTTAAGGGGACGGGGGGCGGCTGCCCCCCATTGGCCAAAAATATTTGGCGAGATAAAGAATGCAGGGGCGGATTTAGAGGGGAGGGGGGGGCGGCCGCCCCCCCCATTGGCCAAAAATATTTGGCGAGATAAAGAATAGATATGCAATTTGCAATGACTTTTGGCCATCAGTGATCATAATTTATCAAATTTTTCCGGCGCTATGCGTTGGATGATATGTGCCTATTAATGAGATTCATTTACTTTCCTGGCGACCTGGAAGCCATTATCTGTTCATGTACGTTTAAAAACAATTTTAACAGCAGAACCAGCTATTTTTGCATAGTTTTCTTCTATTTTTAATTAAAAATTTCGATGTTTCGCATCAAATGCTATAAATACAAGAAATCAAGCAGTAAATCATGCTTCAAGATACGATTTTTTTTCGTATTCGGCAAAAATTTTCCCGATGCACAAAGACTTTTCGGGGCCGTCTTTGTACATGTACAAAGATTATAGGGAAGACAAAAATTGCAAAAAAGGTTTAAAACTCGAAAAAAATTTTCGGTGCTTCGCGCCGAAATGAGCGATTGCGTGTTCAATACATCTTTATAATAGCAGAAATTACACTTCAAAAGGAAAAATGTCCAATTTTTCGGCGCTTCGCGCCTTTTTACGACGATTCTTAGTGATTTTTGCCTTATGAGTCTCAGAAATTAGCTAAAATACACTACCAAAAGTCGGACAACTCTGTTTTTGCCACACTAAAATCGCTACTGTACCATACGATAGTACCTACAAATTTGTGTGCAAAAATGTACAAAGACTTTTGGGGGCGATCTTTGTACATGTACAAACGAGATCTTGTAGAAATAAAACTGCTTCTAGACGTCTATCCGCCTTAATCTCACAAACTTTCCGGCGTCGCGCACCAGATTTTTATTGAAGTCAAAGAAAGTTAATGATTTTCTCGCACAAAATTGTCGAAAATTTTATGTTTAGAAAAAATATTGCATCAAAAGTGATTTTATGTAAAAGTATACAATGTAAAACACCGAAAAAACGCTATTTCGCACATCAAGGGCAAATTTTTGGACCTATTTTTTGACTGTTTTTGGAAAAGTTGAGATACCCCCTTAGGAAAATCCTAGATCCGCCACTGAAAGAATGGATATGCAATTTGCAATGATTTCTGGCCGTCAGTGACCAAATTTCTCAAATTTTTCCTGCGCTAAGCCCCGGACGATACCTATTAATGACTTTATTTACTTTCTTGGCGACCTGGAAGCACGGTTTTTTATGTTCGGCAAAGATTTTTCCCGATGTACAAAGACTTTTCAGGACACAAAAACTGCTAAAAAGGTCTAAAATTCGCATTAAGCAGTAAATCATGCTTCTTGACATCTATCCACTTTAATTTCCTGAATTTTTCGGCGCTTCGCGCCATGTTTTTGTTAAAGTCAAAGAAATTTAATGATTTTTTTCAGACAAAATTGTCTAAACTTTTCAAATTTTTAGAAAAAATATTGCGTCAAAAGGGATTTTATGTAAAAGCATACTATGTAAAACACCGAAAAAACGCTACGTTGCGCGTTAAGGGCAAATTTTTGGACCTATTTTTGGCTGTTTTTCGAAAAGTTCGGATACCGCCCCCTCTAGGAAAATTCTGGATCCGCAACTGGTAAAATAGACTACATTCAACAAAATATTTTTCAGTGCTTTTATTTAAAAAAAGCTGTCGTCTCCATAGCTTGCAATAAATATATAAAGAGTCAATAGGCAATATTTGATGTCAAAGCATGATTGTGTGTGATACTACGTTACATACTATACTATATTCAGTGAACCGCGAATATGACGTACAGAATGGACAGCAACATTATCTGGAAAATCAGTATAGCATGTGCAGTGCAGGCCAGACTGCATCATATGCAACTCTATGAGTTTCAGTCTTAACAGGAATTCCCTGCTGCGATTTTCACAATTTTTTTCATTTTAATTTTCGTATTTTTTCCGAAAAATAAATATTCTACGATTGTGGTGGTGATAGACACTCTATGTGGTGTTATTTCCTTTTTCTGCTATTATATTGTGCTCTGAGTAAATTTAATAAACGTAATGTCAGCAATTAGCACGTTCGGTCATTATGCAAAAAACGAAAAAATTCTCCGGCCGATTTTTGGATGTCCTCCGGCCGGAGCACCGGAGTGGAAAAAATGGCCGGATTTGCCGGAGGCCGGAGCCGGAGCCGGATCTCCGGTCGATCACTACCAGTAAGTGTTATTTTTGAAATACAAGTTGAAAAACTTGATGAGAATTCAAAGTTATGAGAAACCAACCGTTTTGATACCGGGCTGATCTTTGACGCGATCATTTTTTTCTTAATTACATATTCATGCAATTATTTATCAAAATAGTAACTTGCCGTTATTCTTGTATCTACATTATTTCCCTTTTTTTAACGAATTTTTGTAGGCGACGCACCAAGTCGAAATTGCGCGGTGCAAAGAGGACTAATAAAGCTCAGTCGTTCAACCGTACATTGGAAAGGCGCAACAGTGAGTCATCCATCGAAACGGCGCATAGAAGCATACGATTTGGAGATATGCCTTCTTACAGGTGAATTTTATTTGCACCTCCATTGTCTTTATACTGATTACTGAGTACAATTCAATCGATACTAATTCGTATTTTCCATCTTTTTTCCTGTAATCTACATGAAATCCGAACATTTAACAATCCTTGAGGATTGTTTGGCCGTTGTATTAGCACAAAGCTTCTCGTATGCTTCTGCATTGTTGTATTAAAACATTAAGTCCTATGTTTTCACATAGGCAAATAATCATTAGCAAAAGTTAAGGACTGTCAAGGGTCCAAATTTCCTGGTTAGAATTGTATTTAGTTTGTTAATACTTTACACGTAAGAATAGGTACATAGGAATAAAATAAAAAATAAGATTATCTACACACATATTAAGCTTAAGTTTACGATATCTCTATTCAGTCTAAAGTTCATTTATAGCATCCTCTTTGGATAAATTCAGTGGCGGATTCAGGATTTTCTGAGATGTGCGGGACCGCAAATTTTCCCAATAATGTCTGGAAGTCTAAAAAATTCGTCCATTGTGCCTATAGTAGTGTTTGATTGTTTTCTTTTGATATGTAGGCAACATCATTTGTGATGTAAAAGCATGGAAAATTTTCGAATTTGTTGAAAGTTTTCTATGAGAAACATACAATTAACCCCAAAGTCAGGACAAAGCTCCGAGAAAGAAAAGCGAAACGCCGTTTTTCTTGACAAATTTCTATGTATTTACTCGAAAAGTCATTAGGAGAACCACAAAATCTTTATTCTGTACAAAAACCACTCTTCCAGTGTTGCCAACCGTGACTTTTTATCTCAAAACGTGAGTTATTATTTTAGCTTGAGTTGCGTTTTTTCGTTAATTTTTTTGAGATTTTTTCTTAATCTGAGATTTTTCACTGAAATGAGTTTTTGTTTCATGCAGTTTTAGATGCTTTTTGACCAAAAACACCTGAAAACGGCCAAAAAAACGCATGTTTTTCCAAAAATCGAGGACTTGATAGCCCGAGCTCAGTGCCGACTTAAGTTATACATTTATTTGTAATGTAACTAACATTTATTTCCATTGCTTGCCTACCTTAATCGAGATTCGCTTTTCTGAATGTCTGATAAAAGCGAAAATTATTGCTTCAATGTATGAAAAAATTAATTTTTCTTTGAAAAAATATTTTGCTTAAATATTTAAACTTTTTATTGGCATTTCTGAGATTTTTTCAATTTTTGAGATTTTTTAGAGCCGGAGGTTGGCGACACTGCACTCTTCTGATACAAAAATAAGGTTTTTAGAGCGCTAAAAAGTAAGTAAACGTCATTATCAAAATTTGAAAAATCATGAAAAAATTGCAAAAATCGTCAAAAATACACATCTTTCCTTTTTACGCCCAGCAATTTTTGACACGTCAGGGGCGGCAACTTCCCACCCCCGCCCCCTAAACCCGCCCTTCAATGAATTATATCACCGTTGTTGCTAAGGGACGAAAAGTACAACAAAAACGGAGACGGCAGCACGAACGGCTGCTGGCTCAGGTCCGATACGCAAATGTGGACTCTAAGACGCCGGATCTGGAACCATTAGACGACTCTCGCACTTCCTACGGTTCTTCGTCCCCGAACGCACCGACAGTTACAGGCTCGATCCATTACGGTATGTGATAATGTTGTGGAACATTGGATTATTTTATTAATAATAAAATTAATAAATCAGTTATATAGAGAATATATATATGCATAATGAATAATCAATTGAATAATGAAGGATCATCACATTATCGTATCATAAGCATACGTGGGCAGCAAGAAAATTCTGGGGGGTGCAAGATTTTTGAAGGTCAAAAAATGGCCTTAAAAATGGTGGTATGGCGATAAAAACACCATTTTTCGACGTTTCTCATCAAGCACTATCCATTGGCATCAAAAAATTGCGAAAAAACAAAAAAAAGTTTTCAAAAGTTGAATTCTGGGGGTATTTTGATTTTGGGGGGGGGGGTATTTTGGTTTTCTGGGGGTGCATACCCCCCAACCCCCACGCCCAGGTGTGATCATAAGGCGGACGTCGATTTTCCTCTCTGGCTTTGGTCTTGGGCTTTTATAGGACTTGCGTTACAGTGGGTGTTTACAAAAAGGCTAAGTCGTTTATGCTACCTTAGCTGCATTGTTTAAAAGTTGTATGTTTCCTATTGAATAGATAAGGTGTTTACTGTGGTCAGCGCGGAGTGTAAACTGGCAAAAAATGTGTTCTGTTTACTACGCATCTTGTAACTTTTGTTGTTTCTGCATGCGGTTCGTTCTTTGTTGTTTTAATATACTTAGTGTATCAATTTTCATTATAGGCACAAATCGGGAACGGTACGGTTCCGACTGCGATCCGTATCGATCCGTTCCAGAATCGTACGATTTTGACCAAAATTTGCAATCAGAAACCGTATCCGTACCAAAACTTTATTCGACCAATCGTAAATCGTTTAAAACGGATTCGGAACAATACGAAAGAACGGCTGTTGTACCCTCAAAGAACATCGTGGCTAACGGCGGCGCGTTTTTCGTTAATCCGAGACCATCGCCCGCTTGTTCGCGCGTTGGGTCTGAGAATGATCCGTACGGAAGGTACGCTGGTCGCGGAGCCGTAAAAGCTGGCGAATATACGATCCGTAATCGATCGATTGGGTAAGAATGGACAATAGTCGAGCATTGTCTAATCCATACAACATACAACGGCTTGAAATTTTGGGTGGCTGGTGGTCCCCGGCCATTTTAAGGGGGATAACCATAGATGCGCAGCATGGTCGATCTGGCGGGTTAGCCGATCTGGGAGGGAGTCGAAAATTTAGCTCTTTGGGCCGAAATGAACTCGAAAAATGGTTTAGGTGCTGAAATACGAATAGCATAACTACTTTATTACACAGTTTCTGATCAATTTTATGTTTAAAGTATTTTGGAAGAAAATTTATTTTCATTTTGCTTCATTTTCCGAGGAAAGTTGCAATTATTCCATTCTGGGGGTACTCTGGACCTTCCAAACCCCCACGTGCTTGTTTGGGGTTCAATTTTTCCCCAAAAAACCTAAGTTTCTTCCAAAAACAAGGTGTGGGGGGTTAAAAATTTCCTGGCTTTGAGGGGAATGGTAACGACCAATTCTAAGTTAGGGGATCCCCCATTTCCCACCGTTACATGTCTTGTTTTATGCTATCCGAGATGCCATGTGTAAAGTGATATTTTGTTTATTTTCATTATTTATTTATTCATGATTTATATTTCTCTACTTAGTTTTAGCTTTTTCAGTTGTAGATTATAAAAACGATCACATTGGCATCTTGCAGTTGCTCATAAGAATTGTCTACTTTTATATATTGCTTTAGGCCGAAATTGGATAGCGGTCTTCTGATACAATTGACCGCGCATGTATACGTAAATGCTGGAAAATTGGGGAAAATACGTCTTTCTGGCACTATGCTTGTACATAGGTGGAACAAAAGCATTTTTTAGTCAAGAGCTGTATTGAGTTTCTCATTATATGTTATTAATAGGTTTTATGTATAAAGTTTGAAATAGTCAAACTAATTCAAGTAGCGAATCTGTAGGTACATAGGTAGCTGAAAAAGCTTGAAGCTACATATCTATCCTATGTGCCGGTTAACCGGAACCGACTGGAACCGTCTATTTTTTGGAACCGGAACCGGGAACCGATTTTTTGATTTTCTAAGAACCGGAACCGATTTCTTGATTTTCTAAGAACCGGAACCGATTTCTTGATTTTTCTAAGAACCGGAACCGATCAATTTTGGAGTCGGTTATCGGTACAGCACAAAAATTCTAAAATGAGTTTATGCGGATTCAAAACTGTGGTATCAAGGCATCGAAGGCAGCAATATTAAAAAAATTCTGGACTATATACTAAAATCGAATGAAATGCACATAGTTTAAAAAGTGATGAATATGAAATGACGAAAATGATTGTCACTTTTGCGCCAAAAGATAACTAGAAACGCGTAAAACAGCATTTTGTCTAGATTTTCCTGGAAATCAAAAAATTCTGCAGAGGTCAGTCAGCAGCATACATGATCTTGGGAAGGGGTTTCACCCCCAGAAAAATTCTCACCTCCCAGAATTGGCGATTTTTTTAAAGTTCCCAAAAACTATCTAAAAATCTGTTGAAGAGATGTTTTTTAAGCATTTTAGCTATCTATTTGCTCAAAAGTGCGAAATTTTCGGCTCTTCGCGCCATTATACTCACGTTTTGACTTTATTTTGTTCAGTTCGTTCCGTATGATTTTTTTCTAAATTTTTTCACGTTTTTACGCTCTAGAAAGATACATAGAGCATCGTCAGAAACGCTGAAAACGATGTTTTATGACGCATACCTATCAGTTTTTAACCCAAAAAAGCACTTTACAATTTCAACCCTCCGGAATTCCCATGCTGTGCATGTATGGTCAGCAGTCATCAAAGCCCCAAGAATTGTTTATCATTGGCTTTCGAATCATCGCTCTCTTTTAAGCTACGGACAGCAAAGCACTCCAATAAAGGAGAAATCGTCTTCGCCACCCTACGCTGCGACCTCGGCGTCATCGTGTTGCGGCGCGTACGATCAGTCGCCGTCTCGCGACTTCGGCTCGCAGCGTCGGAGTCGCGCGACTCGGAACGATAGGCAACCGATCGTCGACGCCGGACGCTACGCCGCCGGCGCTGTTGCTCTGTCTATGCGAGAGCTTGACGCTTGTGATATTGGTAGTAATGATGGTAAATTTTCTAATGTGTTATATAACGATTGCGGTTTGGCATTGAAAGACGGGTTCAAGCGAAAATTTGTCGATGAAAATCATTGCTTTTGAAATCCTCATTTTTAACTGTATTTTCGGAGGCTAGCTTCGTAACCGCGAATTTCGCATAGTTTGAAGAGCGTGCAAACTCGTATGCACACATGCACATAGGGGGTGAGGGGGGTATTACCCCCTGAGGGGTCAGCTAGACCGGTACTGTCCGGTGATTTTGAACAAATAGGTCTTGTTCTGCATCATTTTTGACATCAAAATCAGTAAAAATGTCAAAATTTTTCCGGCGCTCCGCCACGGATTAGTACTTTTTACCCAAAAAACGCTAAAAATTGATTAATTTCTGTATTTTTTAGTGTTAGAAGTGATGTAATGCAGTCAACATGGACTACAAATGCTTTAGAAATGCTAAATTACTACGAAAAAACGTTTTTAGGCTATTTTGACTATTTTGGTCGTTTAGAAAACAGAAAATTTGTGAACGTTAAATTTACTGTTTTGGATTTCTGAGATTTTACCCCCGCCCCCTGCCGACCCTGACCTTGTGCACCTATGCTTGTGTGCTGGCCCGTATTTAGGGGAAGGAGGGATTGGCCCCTCGAAATGAAAAATAATTCCTGAATCTCACAAGGGTCCCCCGAGAGATAAAATTTTGAAGTAGGGTCTAAAACACCACCAAAACGGGTTTCGAGGGTACTTTGAGCCAGGATACGCTAAATTCCTCGTTTATCTATAGTTTCAGTCTTCTATCTCGCTCAGAATCGCTCAAATTTGATTTATATAAATAATGTTAAACATGTCAAATTTTTCCGACGCTTCGTGCACAATTTTCTGTATTGATTTTCTTTGCAAAACACAAAATTTAATGAAAAGACGAAAGTTGATAGATAGTTTGAACGTAAACAAAATGAAAATTTTGTTACTTTTCTCCACCATTCGCCGAGATACGATCTTGACCTCGAATTTTCGTCTCCTCCGCCCAGAAATAAAATCTCAGACTTGGGCCTGCTCGTATGTACTATGTAATTAATTATTTCTCTCTTACCCTCAGGTGGTCAGTCATCACGTAGCGATATGCGAATTATTCACGACGTAGAAAATTTTGGAGACCTCTCTAAAGGTTTGTTTTATGGTGCATGCATGCATCATGCAATAAGTTAAATAATTTTCGAGCCATATGTTATTTAAATCATTTTATTATTTAGTTTGTATATTATATATACATAATTGAATTTATACACATGATTGTGTACGCTCTGCGCTTTTTGCTGTGAAGATGTTATGTACATAAATATGAAAGACATGCTTTCGTTTACATGATGTTGCCCGAGTTCTTTTCCCTTATTGACATACGATAATTATATTGTGATCAGTGATCGTATGGGGTCAGATTTTCACCCCGATCGGGGTCGGGGATGAAAAACGCCGGTTTTCGGGGTCGGGGTTGAAGATTAACAATTAACATTGCATGATCACATACCAATTTGAAAAGGATAAAAACGATACCTTCACTTGTTTGTAGAGCATACTAATAAAGCTGGTTATGATCAACATTTTATTTTCGTTCCAAATTCAAGCATGGTTTTAGCAATTTAGCATTACTTTCAATTTTAATCACTAATCGCTCTCGCTTTTTCGTATTCTTCCACAGTTTTTTCATAACGGTTTTCTATGGCGCACTGATTGTAGAACAGCCAGTGGCGCGAAGCGCCGAAAATTTTCGAAATTTTTACCGTTTTCATGTAGAATTTACGCCTTTTTATTGACAAACAGTTCGGAAATCATAAGTTGCGCAAAGCATCAAGAAATTCAGTCATGTTTTACCGCCCTAAGACAATAATCGGCGGTGCTAAGCGCAGGAAAATTTTGACGTTTTTACTCTTTAAACTCAATTTATACCGCTTAAATCATACAGAACAGATAAACTAATTGCGGCGCGAAGCGCCGAAAATTTTTAAAAATTCCTAATCCTTTTACCTTTTCTGTCCTCCTAAAAATCTCTTTCAACATGTAGAACGAGATTGTACGGCTGAGGGTCTGGGGTGGCGCGCTCAAGCGCCACCAGCGAGGTCCAGAGCAGAACCCCCGAAAATTTTGTAAAAAAGCACTACTAATTTTTAATTAGTAAAGTTAAAATTTTCGCAAATTGGCAAAATCTCGGTTCTGAATTGAGTCCAAAAAAACTCAAAATTGATGAACACCTACACTGCACAAAACTTCTGAGCTGAAATGCGTTTTTCGACCTCTGCTAAGTATGTAGCGCAGCAACGGGTCGCAACCAATAAGTCATTGAAAGATGTATCAATGAGAATTTTGTTCCTACCATTTTCAGGCCCATTTGTTGCCTTCTTATTAACTAGTTCAGAAAACAGAAAATGCGCAAAAACACGAGAAAATTTGGCCTTTCCTTTCATTTAAAATAGAATTATGTGTCCTTGAAAAGAAAGATAAACAAAGCAGAGAATAGATAAATTGGTACGCAAACATTTTCGCACTTTTACTATTATGCTCAACAAGCATATGCAGTTTCATTCAATGAACTAATAGTGCATTAAATCACTAAAATGCTGCGAAGTGCTGGATTATTTTAGCAGATTCAAGCTTTTAAATTCATTGGATCTGCTATAACAATAAATGATAATGACTCGGCGCGAAGCGCCGGAAAATTTGACGTTTGTGCCTTTTTAAACTCAATGTTCTGGACACATTGCGCCAGAAAAATCAACATAATTTCTGAAAAATTCCGGGGGCATGTGCCTCCATTCCCCCCGGCTACGCCTGTGATTCCGCAGTAATTTCGGCGCACTTCATAATGGAAAATATGCGAACATGTACATATGTACGTCTTAACAACATGGCGACCAGGAGTACTTTTTATGGAATATCGCGAGTGTCGAGTTTAACATATTAATTTTGCTGGTGAATGAATCGTCCTTGTTCCGACTTTATTTGCTATTTATACAATTCTTCTATGTACCAACAAATAAAATGCTATATTTCACCCCGAAAAAAGGTTCAACCCCGACTCGAAAAATCATGCCCCCGGTCGGGGGTCGGGGTTTAGGCCGGGGTTTTTCGGGGTTGGGGTCGGGGTCGTTGTAGGGTCCCCGTACGATCACTGATTGTGATATTGTATATCGTATTTCATTATTGCGAATTTCTATACTGATCTTTTAAATATTTTTTATATCTTTTTTACAGCTGATTGAACATTTCTTAACATTCGATCTAGGAAATAAGAATAATGAAATAGCGATGTATGTAATATTATAGTCGGAAATGCTCGATTACTATTTGAAAGCATTTTTAAAAAACAAAATGAAAAAATGAGAAATAATCTAATCAATTTATTCTTTTCATTTTGGTTTCCGATGTAAATGTGAAGTTGTATAGCAATGAAGGATTTTAAACTTCCATATTTTTAGCATTTAATTAGCAAGAAATAACGATGTCTGTAACAAATATCGAATTCGCAACTAAAGTAGGACAAAACTTCTGTACTTATCTACAAATTTTAAGAGGATTTGCATATTTGTATGCATAACGCGTGCACGATGGGAGCAGGCACGTATCTTTGGGGGGAATGGGGGGTTCGGACCCCTTGAAAAATTGAGAAAAATCGGAAAAATAGGTCTTTTTAACATTATTTTGTGCTATTTTTGGCTTTTTTGGGCTTAGCCCCCCAAAAATTGGTTTTGGTCCCCTAAAGTAGGACGGCCGGCTACGTGCCTGAATGGGAGAGTCGATTTGTGCTACAACTTATGCTGAGCTATCCAAAAATCAGTTGATCGATTTTTCCACTAAATCGTTTACAATTTATGTACATGTGTATTTTTATTTATATAGGTTTGTTGAAATCTCGAATACACAGGACGAGACGTTATCTTAATAATTTTATGCATCTTTTAATTTAAATTTACCATTTTCTTTCCATGCATTTGAATAAAATCTATTGTCATGTTAGCATAAACTTTGTTGTAGAGCAGTGTAGGATTCAGGATTTTCTGACGGGGGAACTCAAAATTTTCCTAACAAAGTGGAAAATTACC
Organism: Mermis nigrescens; assembly: GCA_036768485.1. NCBI lineage: Eukaryota > Metazoa > Nematoda > Enoplea > Mermithida > Mermithidae > Mermis > Mermis nigrescens. The sequence goes on along the minus strand of JAVLUZ010000157.1, from coordinate 4,962,610 downwards.
CAAAAAACCGTTCATTATGCTAAAAGTCTCGGTGTTTTCGTCTTTTGGCGGAGAGAATTATTTGTGATACGGAATAAGTTGGAAAATTTTCAAGGTCTTCTACGAAAACGCGCAAAATTAATGCAAAAATCGGCACAACGCACCGAAAATATATTGGAGAAATCATTGTAAGAAATATAAAATCCTTGTTCTGTACACAAACTACTCTGCCGACGTAAAAATTAAGCTTTTAGAACGCTAAGAAAGTAAGTGAATGTCATTACTGAGTACTACTCGGCGCGGAGCGCAGAAAAATTTGAAAAATCGTGATAAAAAATTACTAAAATTATTCAAAAAATACAAATTAATTCTATTGCGCCCAACTATTTTTTGACGACAGGGACTCGCACCCCGCCTCCTCTAAATCCGCGCCTGGTGTAATGGCATTATCGCCGTTTATCAGATATCATTTTGCTCGATAGAAAGTGCTCATTTCAGGATCTGATCAAGAATCTCCATTGAATCTTGCTCACGCGGAGCCTCTCAAGTTGAACAATATCGAATACCTTCTCAGGCATCTTAATCAGCAGCAAACCGACGCGCATCAAAACCAATCCAATTCGGATAGTTTGTCCTCCGGCAACGATCCGGACGATTCGTTGTTACGCAACGAGCACATTTTGAACGTCAGTCCCTTGCCAATTAATTCGATCGCTCGCAATTATTGCAACGGTTTCGTTCCGTCTTTGCCTTCGACCAACAATTCGGATTTTCTCAGCTCAAACAAAATTTACACCAACGATCTCAATATCGTCCAATGTTCTGCGTCAACCGCCGACGCCTACTACAAAGCGCAGCGTCGACCGACCGGTTGGCCGGTCGACGCGACGCGACGGCAGTCGCCGCGTCGCGCCTTCAATAACATAGCGACGACGTCGCCGGCGATGACGTCACCGCCACCGTCTTCGTCGTCGCCCTTGCGGCGGCGCGTGGTCGCCGTCGCGCCGCCGTCCGTCGTCTTCGCCGTCGCCGTTATTGAATCGCGTCGCCCTCATTACGCCGCCCGCGCCACCGCCGTCGCTAAACGCGACGTCGTCGTCGTCAACGTTGAAAAACGCGACGCCGTTATCGTCGCTGGACGTAACGCCGTCGTCGACGTTGCGAAACGCGACGCCGACGACGCCGTTGGGCGTCGCGTATCGTGCGTTGCGGGCGATGAACGGCGGCGGCGTCGCTGCGGCGGCGGCGGCCGCTTCGTCGAACATTTGCGCGTCGTGCAGTTTGCCGACTCCGTCGACGGCGTCATCATGCGGCGGCGACGGCCGGGCGTCCAGCGACGGCAGCTGCGACAATAACGTTTGCGTGTGTAAACTGACTAATTTGAACGTACTTAGGAATACTAATATTTAAATTGATTTTATTTCGCAATTCTTCATGACAATTTTTCGTTACTTTTTATGTGGCGCTATAACTATTATGTACGTCCGTAATTCATCAACATATTATAATCATGTAATGAGGAAAATACTCAGTTTTATACATGTTACCAGGTTTTAACGGTGTTTTTCAATCTGAATTTTTTGTAATCGTTATCTTTTGCTATTTGGTTTCCTCCAGAAACGCGCTTTGTTCTTCATCAGCCTAATCTCAGCAGATAAGCAGTTGATCTTATTTAAAAGTAGAAGAAGTACGCTAAATGTTGCTTGCCTAATTCTAATATATTTAAATCTTATGGAAGTGGCACGGCGATTTATTTTTTCTCGACGACGAGCAATACAGCTTAGGGACTTGCCAATCTTTTACTCTTACATTTAGATTAATTTCCTACGAAATCGAAAGTGTTTTTAGCACTGTTGTTTTGTACGAGACAAAGATTTTGAGGCTCGAACAAAGATTTTCGGAGCCATCTTTGTTCAATGTGCAAAGACTTTTTGGGGCAAAGTAATAGTAATTTTAACACTTTTTTGAGTATTTTTTAGCAAAATTTCAAAATTTTAGGCGCTCCTCGCCAAATATCATAATTACATTGTATTTAGCTCCAAGCGCTGGCATTAAACACTCCAAAATCTATCTTTAAGCATCTTTGTACAGATTTAAGCATCTTTTACATCTATTTCTACTGTTTTATAAAGATTTTGTGCAGAATAAAAGAACTATTAAACAACTTTGCACTGTTTTCTGCCGTTTGAAGATAAAATTGAATCTTTTATCTTTGCGTTGCATAAGCAAATTGGTGTCTATTATGAGATTCACTCAGCACATTGCAGTCGCTTTATTATTTATAATTGTGTAACTCAGGTTATTTTAAGTTACTGAGTCGAATTTTGTGTGTAATTTCAACCTAAGACTCATGAAAATTATTGGCGTTTCGGGCCGAACTAATATAACCAGCTGAATTTAGGACAAAGTTACACCTTTTGCGAAGCGTACGGGTCATAATAAAAAATAATTTCGGATAACAATCTAGTAGTATGTAAAAATCTGTACATCCAATAGCATATCTATACGTTATATGTACAAAAAAATTTTCGCTCGTACAAAGACTTTTCCGGAGTTCTTTGTACATGTACAAAGTGGCCCGTACAAAAAAAACAGTGGCTTTTAGGCATAATCGTATAAAGCAAGTCAAAAAATCTTTGACCTCGTGAAAATTTGTTTGCTAATTGTATATTTTACTAATGGAAATTTCTAAGACTAACATACTTTGGATGTGGACGTATCATTTTTTAAACTGTGCTGGTTGCCTGACCACACTGATCTTGAGGATGTCTAAGATGAGTTTTTACTCGAACAAAAAATTTATTACCGGAGCCTGCAAAGAATTTCAGCCCCCTCCACCATAGGTGGGCAGCACCAAAATTCTGGGGGTGAAAGAATTTTCAAAGGTCAAAAATGGTCTTAAAAGTGGTCGTATGGCGAAAAAACACCATTTTTCGACGTTTCTCATCGAGCACTATCCAATGGCATCAAAAAATCGCTGAAAAAGCAAAAAAAATTTTAAAATTTGAATTCTTGGGGGGAATTTTGATTTCTGGGGGTTGCATACCCCCCACGCCCATGTGTGCCCTCCACCCGCGCAGAATCGTAAAAGTTCTTGAAAATTGTTGATTCAATTTCTTTAGACATATTTTTTGAACTGAGTATTCAGCATGATGTAGCAACAGAATTTTCAATTCATCATTTTTTTAATTTAAATTGGAAGAAAAAATGTTTTGTTTTTCTTGATTTCGAAGTGCATCAAACGATTTTTTCTAGAATCTGTTTTAACGTACAGGGAAATCCATACGGACTAACTGATTGAGCTGGATTCTTCCATGCTTGCTATGTAAGTTACGTCTTACCTTAGTAGGTATGCATGCTAATTCGTTTTGTACTTCAAACTTAAATAGCGTTATTAAAAGTCGGACTGCCGATTCGCTTGTTGCTTATTTTGTTTACATCACTATTCTTAAATCACTGTCTTGCATCATTGTTTTGTTTGAACAATAGGACCGTTACTCGTTTCATTGTTATCTCATTTTTATCAATTTTGTATCTATCTCCGTGTCTTTTCATTTTTGAAAATAGCCGAATAATACCAAAGCACTATGTATTGTATGCGTTTATTTGATCTCTTTTATTCCTTCAATAAACATTCTCTTGAACAGTGGACTTATTTTCTGCTTTAGTTCGAGCAGCAGGCTATCAGAGCTGTTTTTAAACTGCATTATTTGATGATTTATGTTATTTCTAATTCGCATACCGTAATGCTTTTCTAACTGAAAATTTCTCATTAATTAAAAGGATATTACACTCAATTTTCTGAACTTAGACATCTATCAAGATAAACTTGATGCCTTACTATTCGATTTTCGATTTTGAATTGCTTAAACGTTAAATCACTTCAATTCTGAAATGAGCTGATTTTTATAAGTAAATAAGCATCAGGTTGCATTCACCAATTACTTAACGTTTTTGAATGTATAAAAACTTCGACTCGTTTTTGGCACTTAATTTTGGTTGAGAGTAATTTCGCTTTGGAAAGGCGGAATGGTTTAAACTAAAGATTGGTACATAACGCAGCATTGCAGGTATTTTTGTCGAAAATTTGCTGCATAATCGTGCCGAAGAATATGTAAGAGGGTTATTAGGTTCGTTTTAGCTGTCTAATAACTTTTTCTATCAGAGTTATTCAACACGCGGTTTTTCGCTCGTTATTCTGCAACTTCTGCCTTACATCTCTGAACTCATCATTTCTTCTTATCTTTTTTCCGTTTCCCAGTAAAATAATTTTGTTTTATCATAGATAAAAAACTGATTAAAAATAGCCCTACACAGAAGGTCTCATAACTTCATTCTTCCAGGAAAAAAGATAAATATTTCAGCTGAGAGTATCCAATGTTGTAAAGCACTTTTTGAAATGTTTGTTGTTCTTAAAACGTGCATCTGTGATGAAGCAAATTTTCTGTCAAAATTAGCAAAAAATTGAGTTTTAGCGAAAAATGCATCACTAAAAAGAGGAAATTAATCACAATGTCATTTTTGGTAGTGCATCAATGAAAGTCATAAACTGTCTCTGTTTTACCGAAATTTTGAGATTAAATGCTAATCAGTGCCCAAGCTGCGACAAGATAAAAGTTGTTTTTCTTAACCAAAGAAGTGAGGTATTTTAGGAAATTTTCCTAGAGAAGGCGGAAAAAATAGAAAAAATGGTGACTGTAGTAATGTAAAGCAGAAGTTGCGTCACCATATGCAAAAAACCGTATGTTGATATCTCTTATACAGAAAAAATATTAGACAGCTAAAACGAACTTTATTAACAACCCTCGTATATATGTAGCTTGTAGAAGGGCAATGTTTTATTGTGCGCTAATTTTCAGCAGTTGCATGCATTTAAGTCGTGAATTTCTAAGATGGCTGATTTAATTTTTAGAAAAAGGTATTTTTGCTCAAATTGTGGATTCGTGACTACGTTTTATCTTCAGACAAAGGGAATTGTGTTTCGAGTTCCTTAAGTCAGGCATCGATTATTTATTCAGAGCTTGCTACACAGAGTAAATGGCGTCAATTTCTGCTTTGTTATCGAAACATGGTAAGTAACTTCGATTCAACATTTTACCTTCCAAAAGACCTCGACTACCATCATAGGAATATTTTTGCTCGTAACTCTTGCAACTGTACCATTTCGTTGCAGAAAGCATGCTACAGACACGCTAACTTTCGTATTATACTGCACATATAACTGAAGACATACTTCGGGGCACACTTTCTCATCGAGGCCGGAAAAAGATGTTATTGTACACAGGTTATTCATCGTACTTTACTTTTCGGAACTTTGGATCATAATTTGAAAGCAGTGATAAATTTAATCGCTCTTTGATCAATTAGTTTCAATGATAGAGTTGGAATTTAAAGCAAATAAGTAGCAATAATTCTCCTAATTGGGCACGTAAGGCGATTCCTTTCTTTTCTAAAGAGACCACATCGTACTTGTACATCAGCTTTACTCCAAAAATCTGCGCTACCTACATACTTACATGATAAATTTCCATGCAATATGATATCAATCAGAAATACGCTGATTAAATTTTTTTCTTTTACCAAATAGCCTTGGAATGAATTACTAAAGTTTCTGAGGTAAACGACATGCAAATCAACTAATTCGGTACTACTTACTCATTGAGAAATTTTAACACAACAAGGCACTGATTCCCGAAACATTTTTTTGGTATTTTAATTTTCGTTCCTGGCAATCCTTTTACTCCCACGAAGCCAGTCCTGAAGAGTTTATGTACCTATTAAAAACTGCCGATACAATCATGAATCCCTCAGTTATGGCTTCACATCCTACTTGGTGCGTGGGACGAATATTTAGTTTGCATAGGTACCTGAGAGTGGTACCTCGTGAAACGTTAGTTTTTAAAAAGAACTGAAAATCAAACATAATTGAATAAAATACATAAACGCATTTTCTAGGTTAAAAGCAAATTTAAAGGAACCACGTTTGGATGAGCATTTTACGATGAAAAACGCATAGAAATTCATTGTTTTGTTTAATCTAAATATTTTGTTTCTACTAGGTTTGCTAGCTCATCGACTATCTGGTATAATAGCTCAAACTAGTTATTGTAGTACTTCACTGATCACAATCGATTCGGCTGAATTGCCTTCCTGGGTTAGAAAACCCGAGCGCTTCGACCGTGAGTGATAAATTTTTCTTTTGATACCTATGTAATGATTCTTTATCGGAAGAAACAATATTATTTATCTAATGGCGAGAGGCATAAATGTTAATAAGCAAGAAAAACTCTGGTTAGTTGTAAATTGATAGGTAATTCAGTTCATTGTAGTGACAAGTACTTATCGATGTATGTACTGTCTTTGTAAAAACTATCCGGTGCGATGAGTTCAACTGTTTTCGGATTTCTGAATTGATTGTATATGTAGATATAAAATCGGCATAAAGTTTCTGAAAGAAATCATTTTTTCCTGATGGAAATTAAAAAATTGTCGCCACTGATGTTAAGGTTACCGAATTCGGATATTTTATTTAATAGTTTTAAAATGATGAGTAGTAGGCGGGACAGGGCCGTGCTTGGAGGTTTAGGGGTCCTGAGCCCACCTAAATGGCGACCCTTAAAAGTCGCAATAGTGTATGTATCACACGGTAAGCTATTTAAAGGCGAAAATTAATTAAAAAAATTAACGCTTAACAGCCGTACATAAGGTGCAATCAATGATAAAAAGTTTTGTTAATAAAAAACGCGAATAGTTGATTCCTTCAAAGTTATGTAGTTAAAAAACGACGCAGCAGTTAATTATGCATTATAGATTTTCGGCTTTGTGAACAGCAAGATTAGCCAGCTATATTGCTGAAATTGCTCGCTGGATGTAAGAAGACATATGTAACTGAAATAACTTCAGCCGAGATAAAAGATCGATCATCCGAAATTTTTAATCAAGGGAAGGAACTTTAGGTTTTCTGTTACTGTACTAAAGGCCTCGGTAAAAGTGATCGCCTATGTGATATGTCTGATTGGGGTCACTGAAACATGTTCGCCACATTCTCTAAAATGGTTTAATGACCCTGGGCGACCATTCGGCTGCCATCATAGGTGGGCAGCACCGAAATTCTGGGGGGTGCAGGATATTTCAAAGGTCAGAAAATGGTCCTAAAAATGGTGGTATTGCGGAAAACTCCAATTTTCAACGGTTCTCATCGAGCTCTATCCATTGGCATCAAAAATTGCAAAAAAACCCAAAAAAATTTCAAAAATTGAATTCTGGGGTGGGGGCTTATTTTGGTTTCTGGGGGAGGAGTATTTGGTCTTCTGGGGGGCATACCCCTAACCCCCCACGCTCACATATGGCTGCCATCCTCCTAAACGGCTACGAGGCAAAAATCTGTAGGAAGAACGGGGCGTAAAATGAGCGCTTTACTGTTAAAACGTATTCCATATTTTGGGTACATGCTTAATTTCTAGCTACTCTAAGTTTTTAGTAGTGAAAAAATGAAATCTAAACGGTTAGTGCTCTCTCATATATTGTGTCTATATTTTAATCCGGAGAAGTTGTAAACATTCTCTTGTCGAAATAAATTTCTGAAAGATAAAGTGATAAAAGGTAAAAGTTATTCCTGATATGTCTGACAATCTTGTAACATTTTCTTATCAAAATTATTTTATGATCACCACCTTCGATATAGTATACAATTATCTCATCGAAACAGTCGTTTCGCTAAATTTATAAGTAAAATTGAATGATTTTTTATTGCTCACTGATTATATTGACGACACGATCGAAAATTTTCCTAATTTTTATTTTGTGCGCGACATGTTGCTATATACTTTCTGTGATAAATGTATTTTTATATTTTTCATCTTTATTTATATTTTTATATTTATTAAATTATTTTATATTTTACATTTATACATGTGTGTATATGTTTTACACTTTAGATGTCAAATATCCGCCTAATGATCAGGCTCTGTTGCCTGAATTGGCTAAAACACCATTTCCGGACAAGAAGAAAATCGAACACTTGAAATATGTTACGAAACGATTGATTGATATTCGTGGTCCAGAAATGTATCATAATTTCTTGATACATAAGCAATACGGCTTGGCGGTAAGATATTCGTTTGAATTAATTTTTTTCCAAAATGATCGGCTTAATTTATTTTTGATATTATTTAATTTTATTCCAGCTGCTTTAGCTGCATATTTCATTTTCTTTATTTAATTTTGAACATAATGATCGAAAGGTTGCCGTTTAATGTGTTTCGTTTAATATAACTTTGATTTTATGTCATTTTCAGATTATTATAATACGCAAAGTCAAAACTAGGAATTTCCTAACCGATTAGGTTCTATTGTTAATCTCTCCTTTACTTGATTCTCTATGAAGGCGTTGTATATTACGGCACTTATACATTGAGACTTTTTGAAGATTTAATTATTGCTAATTTTGCTGATAAACGACGCACGAACCATCATAAGAATGCTACATTCGATGCTGATTCGGGATCAAACATGCATTTGGGAGAAAATGGGCGAAATAAAGGCAAAAAATTGATTAAAATGATAAATTTCTTGCAAAAGTGCTTGTAAATGATCAGAAACTGTGGATTAACGCACTTGTTAAACTAACCTATTTGAGATTCATTAGTGTTTTTGTTAGTTATTAAAATATGCGCACAGTATCGATGGTCTTGGTTTTACACATATGCATACCTGGGCGTGGGGGTTTGAGGGGTATGCACTCCCCAGAAACCAAAATACCTTCAGAGTTCAATTTTTGAAACATTTTTTGCTTTTTTTCTCGCAATTTTTTGATGCTAATGGATAGTGTTCGATGAGAAACGTTGGAAAATGGTGTTTTTTCGATATACCACCATTTTTAAGCCTATTTTTGACCTTTGAAAAAATCTTGCTCCCCCAGAGCTTTGGTGCCGCCCAACCACCAACCATACATGGACAAAGGCCTGTCTTTCCATTGATACCGGCTGCCCAATTATTTAGTTGGTTGTCCTTGTACTGAATGGTTGCTTGGTTGGTTAATTGGTTGCTTAGTGCCTGATTTTCAAATGAATTTCACGTATTTTCCTCGATTCATATTCCATTTTCTACTTAATTGACTGATTTTAGAGTCGTTTTTTGTGAATTTCCATCATTTTCCTTCTATTTCTTTAGAATTTATAAATTTTCCATTGATACCGGCAGCTCTTCCCATTGATACTGACCTGGTTCCCATCGATACCGGGTTGAATGAAGTTGCACGATTTGTCCATGTATGCGTCCACCTATGCACATATGTACTGAGCCAAACTAATATCGGTGCTCTAAATACTAGGCTATGGACTATGTATTACTACCAAAGAAAAATGCTCCGATGGAACAAAAAAGATGAATATACGTTGGAATGTTGGATTATGTAAGGATTATTAAGGATATAAAAGGAGAGGACTAAGAAAAATCTATCTAAAGTCGCAAAATCTGCTAAAAGTCCGACTTTCTGAAAGCAACGCAAAAAATCGAAGTATATTCTGCGGCCTCTAAAAAAGTGTCTTTTTTAAATAATGCTCGAAGTTTCAGATAAGAGTGTACAAACGAAATCTATCAAGGTTACTTTTTTAAATTGCTGGCACCTGGTTGATAGAAAACTAAGTGGTATTGTATTTAAAGTTGTTACGGGCATGCTAGTGTATCTACATTTAGTCTGTTTCAAGTCAACTTACGCGTTTCCTACTGTTTTAAACCAACCATGTCTCCAATTGTCTTCGATGTTTGCTATTTCATTCAATTGGCTTAGAAAGACTGTTAGTTTATTCAATATCATATCATTACGTTTTTTTGAACGCGGTTTGCTTCGACGTGTAGCCCTTAAAATTTACTTTATTTTGATGTATTTAATTTATGTATCCCAACTCATAACCGAAAAAGTTGGCAGAGAAATCTTGGACAAAATCTGTTTTTTTACTCATCCACTAGAGTGTAAAGTTCAAACTTCTGGTGCTGTGTATTGATTGAAGAAAAGTTTAAAGGTCAGATTCGTTATTCTGACCTCACGGAAAACATTTTTAAAATAAATTCATCATCCACGACGCTCTGGGCGGAAAAATTTTCTCCATTGTAAAGTTTATACCTGAACTAATAACGCAATATTGATTGTAGAGAAACAAAATAAATTTTGACGTGTAGCGCTTAGGACGAGGCACATTTTAAAGGTAGTTACCACGTTCTATCTACTAAGTGGAGAATATAGCAGGGAAAAAAATTTTTTGTCCCAGACTCTTTACAATAAAGCGCCTCTGAATTCGAAAATATTACTTTAAAAAAAATTTAAAAAAGTCTTCCCTAGATTTTATAACCGTCTACCTTTTGAAACCAATCAGACTGCATGGAATGTAAAACTGAGTTAGATATGCTCTTGCACATGAAAACAGTAAAAAACGTCTGATTTACACTCCTGTGCAACAACCAATGAGTGTAAAGAAATTTTAAGACCAGTTTCGTAACCTACTAATTAGGGATAACATTTTTAAAAAATTCATCATCCACGACGCTCTGGGCGGAAAACATTTCTTCAGTGTTGAGTTTACACCTGCACTAATGAGGCAATATTGATTGTAAAGAAACAAAATAAATTTTGACGTGGAGCGCTCAAGACGAGGCACATTTTAAGGGTAGTTACCAGGGAACGACCGAAGCCTCGGCTTCGGCCGAAGGTGGGGTGTTTTTCTTGCTTTGGCCGAAGGCCGAAGCTCGAAGGAAAAAAAGGCCCAAGGCTGAAGCTTTTTTTTCAGGGCAATTTTTTATTCGCATTAAAATTTAGACAATGTGCAATATAACTAACCCCAGGCGACGCCATTTAGCTCAATTTATCTTCTAGTCACCTTAAATTTTGCTAAAAATATGCTCACAACAGTAACTTTGACTATATAAACAGCAATCAACCATGTACTAGTAACAAAAGCCGACTCATCTAAGCATTGTATCTGCTCCGCATCTGTTTCCATTTTTAAAAAAGTTCGACTATGAATGAATCACTAGCGATCGCGAAAATGATGAGACACTTAAGGGAAAAGCCACACCTTTATTCCTACATGTCTCACATTTGAAGGCATGTCTCTTTGCTAACTCGAAATTCCAACGCCATCTTTGTACTAGTTGTATATCGTGTGTCTACTGTGTACCAGTGTCTTTATTTTAACAATGTCCGTTTGTACTAGGGATGTACCGGGGCCAGGCCCTGGGGCCAAAATACGCAACTTTCAGCCTATTAGTTAGAATTATCTCAACGTTTTTTGTTCGAATTTTGGCGATATCTTGAGGAAAAATCGTGCATAATCGCCTGTGCATATCATTCATGTATAACAAAACATTGGTCACAAATTTTATTCCATAAATTTAGGTCATTCACGTTTATAGCTGCAGCAATTTAATAGTCAAAACCGATAATCTACAAGTTTTTCGCCAAATACACTAGCGTTTTTAATCGCTCATGCAGCAAACGAGATCGGGAATCCGAGCAAATATTGCCGCTTGTACTGAACAAGCGTTCACTCGGGGTACACATGGGTAGGGGCTCAAATATTTCCTAGTCAGTTATATATGCTAGGGCCGGGTAAGTTTCCACTTTTGTTCGCAAAAAGCCCATCGGATCCAATTCTGTTCCGACTTTTTCTTCTGCATGACAAAAAGCATACGTTAAACATTTTGTGGCATTCCTGTAGGTTTGTTTGCCAGATAACTAGGCACGTAGCTCTGGGGGAATGGGGGTCCTGCCGGCCCCATAAAATTCAGAAAAATCGGAAAAATAGGACTTTTTAAACGTTATTTTGTGATATTTTTGGGCTTAGTCCCTCCAAAATTGGTGTTGGTCACCCCAAAATAGGACGGCCAGCTACATGCCTGCGGATGAAATTCCAAAAGATGTTTTTTGTGTTGGATTGGCTGTCAACATAATAAACTATGCATGCGAAATTTCTATCCTTGTTTAAGCTATTTTCATTTCGTCTGATCTAAAACATGAGTAATTCGGCTGATAATGATGCAAGTTACGTGAATTGGGTCAAATTTTATAAATGGTAGGAAAAATTTTTGGCCTATATAAGCTATGATGATTAATTGAACTCGAAAATACATGTGGAACGGATGCCATAGACTTGCCCAGACGCTATTTTGCATAAGCCACATTTTGCCAAATACATATGTACACATGGTATATCCTGGATATAGCAAAAATAGTTGGCCCCGGTTGGTCCCAGTCTCCAGTACCGGCGCCGGGCCCGGGCCCCGGTCAAAAAGGCGGCCCCGGTGCATCCCTAGTTTGTACATGTACAAAGATGGTCCCCAAAAGTCTTTGTACATTTTATACACGCAAATTTTTGTGTACTATATTATAGTACAGTGGCGATTTTAGTGTGGTAAAACAGGGCTTTCGATCTTTGGTAGTGTATTTTAGCTAATTTCTGGGTTTCTGACGCCAAAACTTACTAGAAATTGTCTCAAAACGGCGCAAAGCGCCGAAAAAATTTGACATTTTTCCATTCTAAATGCACATTCTGCCATTTCAAAGATATAGAGGACAAATAAATAACTCATTTCGGCGCGAAGCACCGAAAATTTCTGGGAATTATACACCTTTTTACACTTTTTGTTTGCCCAAAAATTGTTGTAAATTTTGTATACAAAAATTTTTGGGTACTAGAATATGGTACAGTAGCGATTTAAGTGTGGTAAAAACAGAGTTGTTTGACTTTTGGTAGTGTATTTTAGCTAATTTCTGGGTCTCTATGGGCAAAAGTCACTAAGGATCGTCTTAAAACGGCGCGAAGCGCCGAAAAATTCGACATATTTACTTTTGAAATGCAATTTCTGTCATTATAAAGATATGTAGTACACACAATTACTGATTTCGGCGCGTAGCGCCTAAAATGTTTGCAAATTTCAGACTTTTTTTGAAATTTTTGTCTTCCCAAAAATCTTTGTAAATGTACAAAGACAGTCCCAATAAATCTTTGTACAATGGGAAAAATCTTTGCCGAGTACAAAATACACTGCTGTGTACCATTCTCTTTTGTATTAAATAATTGCTCTATGGTCGACGTGTAAACTTTCTTAAACTTCTGAATCTAATAACGGGAAGAAATCTCTATTTGCTTTTATGTCTACCTTCTACAAATTTAAGTAAGTATCAGCAGGAAAATTAGGAATTAATCAATTGTTTTTATAATTCTCAGGAATTCCAGGCTTTATTCCTAATAATACATTATATTTTTATATATTCAGGATAGTGAAACTGAGGATGATCAATACGTAATAGCTGCTGATATACATGAAATGCCTAATAATGAAATCCGTGCTAATGAAGAGAATTAATTGCGCTTTTGAATAAAATTTTTGCAATGAATGACACTGTTTTATTACTTCATATTTACTCCTGGAACATAATCAAGCTTAACTTTCATATTTATGACTCAATTCGCAATTCATTCTTCATACTAATCAGAATTAGACTGAAGAATTTATACAGATTCGGCCTTCGGCCGAAGCTTCGGCCGAAGCCGAAGCAAGAGCTGGCCGAAGCTTCGGCTTCGGCCGAAGCAAAATTTTGGAGCTTCGGTCGTTCACTGGTAGTTACCACGTTTTGTCTACCAAGTGGAGAATATGGCAGGAAAAATTTTTTTGTCCCAGACTCTTTACAATAAACCGCCTCTAAATTCGAGAATATTACTTTAAAAAAAATTAAAAAAAAGTCTCCCCTAGATTTTTTAACCGTCTACATTTTAAAACCAATCAGACTGCATGGAATGTAAAACTGAGTTAGATATGCTCGGGCACGTGAAATCAGTAAAAACCCGTCTAATTCACACTCCTGTGCAACAACCAATTAGTGTAAAGAAATTTTAGGATCAGATTCGTAACCTACTAAACAGGGAAAACATTTTTTTTAAATTGACCTCCGCAAATCATTTGAATTTTTGGTGTAAACTTTACACACTCACGACGCGTCGGTATTGAGTGTAAACAAAAAATGGGGGTCGTAAGTTTTTTTATTATCTACCTTTCAGAAAAAACCGCACCTCTCATATGTGTGCCGTTATAGTTGTGAGGGGGCATATGCTGGGGGTACCCAAGTATATTATAGGTACGCGCTAACGCGCTACCTATGATTTCAACCACTCTGTAAATTGCTCACATAGGTTCTTGCATTACCCGCTTCATTACTTATATTAAAATGCATTCCTTGATATGTAGGCTGTTACTGGAGGTATGCTAGAGTACGATCATTTGGAGACAATACGACACCTTGTCAATCATCACATTAAGAATGTGGCCCAGTATAACGGCACTTTTGGATTATGGCGAGTCGAGGCGCCTTTCTTACCTCGGTCTAAAAAATCCAAAGGCTCTAAAATGGGTGGCGGCAAAGGCAAAGTGCATCACTTCGTCACTCCGGTCAGATCTGGCCGCATTATTTGTGAACTAGGCGGACAAATTGTGGAAGATCAAGTAAATTGCTAAAATTGCACGTGAAACGGGTCGAAGATCCAGTCGCTTATCGTACTCTCATTCTTTCAGTGGCTTGAGCGAATTCAGTGCGACTATAGCATATTTTACGAAACATTGTGCTCATAGGTGGCCGCCACCAAAGTTCTGGATGGGGGGGGGTGCCAAATTTTTTCAAAGGTCAAAAAATTACCTTTAAAATGGTGGTATGGCGAAAAAACACCATTTTTAAACATTTCTTATCGCGCACTATCCATTGGCATCAAAAAATTGCGAAAAAAACATTCAAAAAAATGGGGGTATTTTGGTTTCTGGGAAATGCATATCCCCCAAACCCCCACGCCCAGGTATGATTGTGCTTCGTTAGTAGTTTTTAACTTAACGTTAATCGACTACAAAGGCGGTTTAAACTGAAGCAATGGCTACGTATGTTATTGCGACAAGCAAGAGGTGTCTAAAGATGAACAGTTTCATTCTGTAATTTTTCTGAAAATCACTTTGTTGTTGTTGCTAGGTAATTATTGATTTCTAATCGCAGGGTTTCGGGAATCAAACTTTAGTTTGTTGATAAAACGAGCTCGAAGCTGTAAAGTTTGGAAGAGGCGTGATCCTTTTATGCAGAATTAAGGGCGATGATATTGAGAGATTAAAATGTGATATTGAATTTATTTTTAATCCGAACGCCGCCTTTTAAGCGTGTGCACCAAGTAATGGGATAGTAAAATCAAATGGTGCACTATTTATTATGTAAAGAATGGAAATTTTAGTAATGACTACGTTCTTGAGACTCCCATATTCAGTCTAAACCTCCGTTTACTATCACGTTTCTGCAAGTCAAAGGGCACCATGACAGAACGCTGTCCTAGCCTATGTCTGGGGGAGGAATTTTAAAGTGCCTTTTTCGGGCAAAAAAATGGTGGGTACCACACGTGGGCGTGGGGTGGGGGGGTTTGTAGAGTATGCACCCCCCCAGAAGGCCGAATACTCCCAGAAACAAAAATACCCTCCCCCAGAATTCAATTTTGGAATTTTTTTCGCAATTTTTTTGATGCCAATGGATAGTGCTCGATGAGA
Organism: Mermis nigrescens; assembly: GCA_036768485.1. NCBI lineage: Eukaryota > Metazoa > Nematoda > Enoplea > Mermithida > Mermithidae > Mermis > Mermis nigrescens. Next base: position 4,947,064 of record JAVLUZ010000157.1, on the reverse strand, counting down.
AAGGTTGAAAAATGGTATTTTTCGCCATACCAGCATTTTTAAGATCATTTTTTACCTTTGAAAGATCTTGCACCCCCAGAATTTCGTTGCTGCCGACCTGTGATGGATACGCGTCAGAAGCAGACGATGCTCCATCTTTCTAGAGCATAAAAGCAATAAAAAGTTTTAAAAAAGTCGAATAATTTGAACAAAATATAGTCAAAACATGAGTATATGACGCCAAGCGCCGAAAATTTGATACTTTTGAGCAAATAGATAAATAAAAAAGGGTTAGAAAAGCACCTTTTCTACGAAATTTTTGGAAAGTTCTCAAAAATAGCGAATTCTGGGGGTTAAACCCATACGTGGGCAGCAAGAAAATTCTGGGGGGGGGGGTGCGAGATTTTTTTGAAGGTCGAAAAATGGCCTTAAAAATGGTGGTATGGCGATAAAAACACCATTTTTCGATGTTTCTCATCAAGCACTATCCATTGGCATCAAAAAATTGCGAAAAAAAACGAAAAAAATTTTCAAAAATTGAATTCTGGGGGGGTATTTTGATTTCTGGGGGGTATTTCGGTTTCTGGGGGGGGGTACATATCCCCCCAAACCCCCCACGCCCAGGTGTGGAACTTAAACCCCTCCCCGAACCCCCCAGATCATGTATATTTATTACTTTCATTTTATGCAAATTTTTCATACTCTTTCTAAATATTTATGTAACTTTTTATGAAAATTATTTTTGAAAAAGTTAACGACTAAAAAACTATTACAATGTATAAGCTTAGGCACCTGGTCGACATCCATGCATAAAACAAGAAAAGTACATTTCTTTTGTGAAACACTAGGGGATGCATTAGACAAGCTGAAAAGGGATAAATAACTAAATGCTTATGAGAATCATATTTTCTCATTTTAATGTTTTTGTGATATAACTGTAAATAAGACAAAAATGCTCATTTCTCAATGCTCTATAAATTCTCATATCGCGTAGCCCACGCAAAATGCTCACTTTAGGCTAGAAGACTGATTGAAGATCTAGCTCACAAATTACCCTTTGAAGCTCGATTCGTCAGTCACGTGATGCTGGAAGAGGAAAAGGCGAATCAGTTAGCCCTTCGTCAAAATAATAGAAATCGATATACCTGGGAGTTTTGTATGCGATGGGATATGCAGAATTGTTCGTTTTGGTTAAGCCCTTATGATTATGTATGGGGCGGAAAATATCGTTAATTGAACCTATGTCTGTTTGTTCATCGTTTCTCTAAGAATAATGATGTAGGTATCTATTTGCATAGATATTAAAGCTTCTCCGTTAATATATTGTGAGTGAGATGGCACTTAAACGCTCATCGAGCTCCGAGCTATTTTTAGCCCCGTTTTGTGCTCAAACCCGTAGGTTTGATGCTTCATCTTTAGATAGAGTGGCTCAATTTCTTTTCTGGTTCAGTACTGGTTCGGCTTGCGCAAACTACCGAACACTGGTCGGTGGCGCACCGGGCGGCTCCCCCAAAGGGCCGCTTTGGTAAGAGGGGGTAGTGTAAGTGAGGCGGTACTTACACGCTCATCCAGCTCCGTATTATTTTTCGCTCTTCTTTTTGCGCTTAAACCAGTAGGTTTGTTGCTTCATCTCTAGGTGAAGTGGCGCTATTTCTTTTTTGCTTAAGCACTGGTTCGGCTCGCACGAGCAACCGCACACAAAGCGGTGGCAGCACTCAAGCTGCCCATTAGGACTACGATATTAAAGGCTATAATTTGTTCCATTCTAAACGGCATATTTTCGCTGACTAATGTATTAGTTTTCCTCTGCTTTTCCATTTACGCCCTCGTAGCAGCTAGTTGCTTTACACTCTTCTTACTCATGTTTAATATGTGGCTAATTTAACAACCTACGCCGTAAAATGTGCCATAGTGATAAGCCGTAAAGCGAAAGAGCCATTTGGAATGGGATAGACTATAGTTAGAAATTTGTGCATGTGCATAGCTGACGTACGATTTGATAGTCGAGTAGGTACGTTTCATTCGTTTTTGTCGTCATTTTGTTTTCCGGCATCTGGCCGTGTATATAGTGATAGAATAAAATATAAAACCTACCCAGGGGTTTCGTTATACCGCGGGTGAGGTCGGAATTTCCCATCGTCGAGGATTTCTTGGAATTTGGTGGAGGAATAGGTAAATTTCGTGTGATTATTTATTTCGTTCAAAAGTCTTTATTCTTTTCTCAATCCCAAAATTGGCCAAAAACATTATTTTATCTTTTATGATGATTGATCAGTCTAGAGCTCATTGGTGTTGTTTTCAAATTTCGTTGTGCTACGTACATTAGGAACCAAAAACATTTCTGATTGAATCGAATTTCGAAAAGAAGTTAATTCATCAACTTGAACGGATTGAGATAGGTCAACTGACCTCGCGGCAATTCCGATATATAGGTAGGTATTCTTAGGGCTTAGTGCGTAGCTGCTGAGATCACCCGACGAAAAGCGGTCAGCAATATTAGGGCCAACGGGAGCGAAGCTATAAGGTCTGTGAGGGTCCAAAGACCAAAGTCGTTCCAGACTAAGCGATCGGGGCCAGCGCTGAGAGCAGATCTAAGTACCTAAGTAAGTCTCGAAGGTGAATACAACCCGTTCCTTGTCGTTTCCGTAGACTTGGACGGTCTCTGTATTTACATGCATAAAGCACAAAAAAAAATTTTAATCTTGATAAGCAGGATTGTTTATGATGCGAAGAAAGTTGAGAATTTCCGAGTTTTTCCGAATTTTTTTATGAAAAACTCACAAAATTAATGCGCAAATGGACTCAAAGCGCGAGAAAATATTTGCGAAATCATTGCAAGGACCATAAATGCTCGTTTGACGTAAAAGTAAGTTTTTAGAGCGGCAAGAAAGTCAGCAAATGTCATTGATGACTATTTAGGGCTGGGTTTATTTGTTATCCAAGATGAAAAATCGCCTGCTCGTTGTTTTCGGCGTTATTACCATAGGTTGGCGGAACCAAAGTTTTGGGGGGTGCAAGAATTTTTCGAAGGCTGCCTTAAAAAGGTGGTATGGCGAAAAACACCATTTTTCAACGTTCCTCATGAAGCACTATCCATTGGCATCACAAAATTGCGAAAAACCCAAAAAATTTCAAAAATTGAATCCTTGGGGGTATTTTGATTTCTCGGGTGGGGGTGCATACCAACCTCCATTGGTAAATATACATATTAACCCATATACTGACTTGCAGGCTGAGCAATATGCGCAAGTAACGATTGGCTCTATCTGTTACTGTATCTTCTGTCTCGGCGTCAGGGTTGTCAACTTGGCCGGAAACCGGATATTTATGTCCGCTTTTCAGGCTTGATGTCCGGTTTTGTCCGGTCGACAGTCATGTCCGGTTTTTTAAGCTGTTGGTCCGCTTTTGTCCGGTTTCAAAATGCAAAAATGCGTCTAAGAGAGGTAAAAGTTGAAAAATTTTACGGCGCTTCGCGCCGCATTGATATAAATCTTACTTGTTATTAATCTTTAAACCGCGCCACGCCAATTGCAGCATTTTTATCGACCATCTGGTCTAGAACTACGCTATGATTGAAAATCCTTATCTTCTGTACGGATTTGGATGGTTTTTATAATGCAAAAATGCGTTTTAGAGAGCTAAAATTTCAGAATTTTCTGGCGCTTCGCGCGATTTGATCGATTATAGTTTTTATTGTCAAAAGCTTTTTAGAAGAAATAACGTATACTGATCGTGATATTTCGGAATTTTTTCTAACATGGTTTTGTCTCCGATTCTCCTAAAACTACTTTTTTCTGATAGATTCGAGTACGCTGAGTCCAGAAATGAAAAGCGTTTGGGGGGCTGACGAATATTTGTGGCGATAGAGCCCTTCAAGCTTGCAAAAAACGTGTTTATTTCAATGTTCTAAGGGCTCTATCTCCACGAATATTCGTCAACCGCCTAAACGCTTTGTATTTCTGGACTCAGCGTCCTCCAATCTACCAGAAAAAATTGTTTTTGGGAGAATCGGTGACAAAAAAATTTTTTGAAAAAAAATTATGCAAAAAAAATTATGCTAAACCCGATTTTTAATTTCTACATTACAGTTCTGACGTTAACAAAGCCGAAGCAGGGTGTAATCGATTCATCACGGTTATTATTTTAGACTTGTCGTGCATATCAAATTGGTGCCAGCTGATGGTCTAAGCCTAAGGCACAATTGGGGCAAAAATTGTCTCAGGCGGCTAATATTGAGAATAAGATGACCTCCTAGAAATTAACTTTGCATGGATGATTTAATCTGGTTAAGGGTCAAGGAATTCAAATCTGAAAGAATTAGGTGTCGGTCGACATAATTGACCGAGTTACAGGCTGTTGAACTTCATGTGTTTGAGGATAAGAAATTAATTGAGACGAACTGGGCTATTCTCAATATTGCCGTTTTTACTTCTATTATACTTAGGCTTAGGCTTAGTATATCTGAATAGGTGTTTAAAGCTGCCTAGGTCGAGGTCGCTCCCGCTCAGGTCGATGTATAGATGCTTAGGTCTTAGTATATCTTAAAAGGTGTTTAAAGCTGCTTAGGTCGAGGTCGCTCCCGCTCAGGTCGATGTATAGATGCTAATACTTAAGTACAAATTTTCAAAAAAACGTGATTTTATGCCTTTTCAAGCAATAATCTATAACGTAGATGTTGAAAACACGATCTGTCAACCATGAGAGTGAAAAAATCTTTAACAAAAATTTTTTTTTCGAAAATTTTTTTCACTCACATGGTTTTCCGATAGTTTTTTCGACCTCTAAAATAAAGATTATTGTTTGAAAGGGCATAAAATCACGTTTTTTTGAAAATTTGACAAGGTCACCTTATTCTCAATATACTCCGTCTCAGGCTTAGACCATCAGCTGGCACCAATGTGAATACACTTTCTAAGCCTAAGCCTAAGATGTTCGTATAAGCAAGCTGGTGAGTTGTGGGCAAGTATCTATTTGCCAAAAATTTAGCTCGCATGGATCTAATCACCAAATTTTATCTAATATGTTTTTTTCTCAATTTTCCCGTTAACAGTGTTTTTACGCTTTTTTAACGTCAGAATTGTAATGTAGAAATGTTAAAAATGGGGTTTAGCATAATTTTTGTTTTGCATAATTTTTTTTATTCAAAAAATTTTTTGTCACCGATTCTCCTAAAAATAATTTTTTCTGATAGATTCGACAACGCTGAGTCCAGAAAACAAAAGCGTTTAGGGGGCTGACGAATATTTGTGGAGATAAAGCCCTAAGAACATCGAAATAATCACGTTTTTTGCAAGTTTGAAGGGCTCTATCTCCACAAATATCCGTCAGCCCCATTAACGCTTTTCATTTCTGGACTCAGCGTCCTCGAATCTATCAGAAAAAATTATTTTTAGGAAAATCGGAGACAAAACCATATTAGAAACTTTAGCCGATATTTCTAGTAGAGCGCGAAATTTTTGGAGTTTTTGAAGAATATGATGTGAACTGATTTTGCGCTATTTCGGCAGAATTGCCATACAATTGCGCAAAAACGATACTTTATGTCACTAAAAGACGCGAAAAAAAGAAATAAACCAAATCCATACAAAATTCACAGAGTTACGGTACTTCAAACATCATCCTTGGACATTCACCATTTTGAACCACTTTAAGGAATTTTTGCAGTTTTTCAGAAGTTTCCAATTTTCACTAAAAACATATTTTTCTGCAATTTTAACGGTTGCAGATTGACATTCACCATTTTGAACCACTTTAAGGAATTTTTGCAGTTTTTCAGAAGTTTCCAATTTTCACTAAAAACATATTTTTCTGCAATTTTAACGGTTGCAGATTACAAAAAATTATGTTATACTGCGCGTAAAGCAAGATTAAAGAAAATTTTTTTGTAATGTTTTGCACTTGTAATGCTACTATTTTTATCATTGTTTACATCCAGTTAAAGATTTCGGAGTAAGTTAAGAATATGGTACTTTCAAGATACTATGAAGTAAGCTTCAGAAGAGCGGATTTTTTCGCTCAGTACTTAGAACACGTTGAAAGAAAGCGCGAAAAAAATATTCATCCGTCTACAATCAATATTACAAAAGCTATGGGTTTCGTTAATTAGCCTCTTCTCGACCTACGCAAGCATCTACTCGACCTAAGTATTTGAAGATTCAAACAGCTGAATGCAGAATCACATGTAGATACCCAATTTACGTCGATATAAGCATCTATACATCGACCTAAGCATTTATACATCTACCTAAGCATCTATACATCGACCTAAGCATCTATACATCGACCTAAGCATCTATACATCGACCTAAGCATCTATACATTGACCTGAGCGGGAGCTACCTCGATCTAAGCAGCTTAAAACACCTTTTCGGATATACTAAGCCTAAGCCTAAGCATATTAGAAGCAAAAACTTAGATTTTCTTATATCTTATCAAGTAAAACCGAAAAACATGCAAAAAAATTTTTCAAAAGTTTTTTAAAATTTCAAACAGCTTTCCGCGCCTTTTTTCTTTTTTCTCTTTCATTGCTATGCTTCCTTCCATAATTTCAGCCCATATTATTCATTTCTGACAAATGTGTAAGTCCTTGGATCGAGTCGTTTAATCGTCCCACCCAACACTCAAATCGACAGTTGCCTGCAACTTTGCAAGTCTGGCTCAGATTTTCACCAAATTTTTTTCCGCGCTTCAATTTATCATGTTCTACCAGTTTGGCACAAAAATTTTGGCATTCCGTATTCATTTTGCTCTTTTTCTAAAAGTACCATATTCTTAACTTTAGTCAAAGATTTCTACTCAAATACGATGTAAATAGCATTTTTGGATTATCTCAAAGTTCCAACCATTTGAAGATTCAAACAGTGGAATGCAGAATAATGTACCCAATTTAGGTCGACCTAAGCATCTATATATCAACCTGAGCATCTATACATTGACCTAAGCATCTATACCTCGATCTAAGCGGGAGTGACCTCGACCTAAGCAGCCCAAAGCCTAAGCCTAACCGTCATTTAAGCAGAAGCTTGAATTTTCACATGTCTTATCAAGTAAAATGACAGAAAAAATATGCAAAAAAAATTGTTTTTTTTCAAATTTAAAAATTTTCATACAAAATTTTTTTTGCGCAATAAAGGTTATTTCTTCGTGATCAGCGACCTTGAAAATGTCACATAAATATGTTTTTAGCCCAAATTCGGAACATTTTGGTAAACAGTAAAATACCGACTTTAATATCTGGAGTAACTTGTTCAATCCTTTTTGCTCACGTCGCCACAGACTTTTCCTGATGCCCTAGTTTTTGAAACACTCCAGATCCACATTTATATTCTCGCTTACATTGCCTGCCATCTGGGTGCATTTATGACAAAGTAAAGTACCATAACTCTATCTTCACCAATATTGGTCCGTTTTCCATGAAATTTCTTTTCCGCACTTTCTCTTTGTATGTCCTTCTCATTTCAACCAATATCGTTCCTTTATGCATACATCTGCAAATTTTCCGTTCACACCATGAAGTAAAGTTTAGCCAAATTTCGATACAAAAAGTACATTAAACACTGCTATTACATGAGCACATAGGATGTTCTACTTAAAAACACTGATTTTTTAATACAGGGGGTCTATTTTAAACATTTTTAGACATCTTAAAAAACTTGGAAAAAGGTTGGAAAAAGTGGGGAGAAATTTTGGGTCTGGTCTATAATGTCAACCAAATCGCTGGGAAAAAACGGTGTTCGGGAACCAAATTCCAAATCGTGGCTAGTAGAAGACTCAAACGGTTGTGCTCACTGTAAATTATCTTCTGCTAATCTACCCCCAAAACACGATGCTCTTCTTAATCATGTTAAAACGGCCAAGCACATTAGAGCCATTAGTTTTAAAGCCTCATTTGCATTGTCTGCTTTAAGTCTTCCCTTTTATAATGCTAGCGTTGAACGGGGTATTTCTGTATTAGGTTTGCTGAAGACCAAACTACAAAATCGCTTAGATGTCAAAACTACTGATGCTTTATTACATGTTCGTTTTTTACTGTGTTGGAAGGGCGATAATGGTTGCACCTTCACTGTTACTGATCCAATGCTTAAATTGTTTAACACTAAAATGTACGGTCGTAGCATTTGTGATGATGATATCGTGTGCCTTAATGAATCGTTTTAACTTTCTGATGAGGCCTTGTTTGATGTGCAAAATGCGTTCAATGTGGTAGATATTTAAGAGCAGTAGTTGATTTGAATAAATTTTAGCCGCTTTGTTATTTATCAAGTGTATACATCATTTGTCCGGTTTTGTCCAGAATTTAACTGTGCTCTTGTCCGGTTTTGTCCGGTTTTGAATGTTGGTATGTCCGGTTGGTCTTTTCAAAGTTGGCAACACTGGTTGCAGGGTTGCCAAGCTTGAGTTCCGGTTTTGTCCGGTCGATTGTTATGTCCGGTTTTCGATGTCCGGTTTTTTAAGCAGTTGGTCCACTTTTGTCCGGTTTCCAAATGCTAATGCTAGCGTTGAACGCGGTTTTTCTGTATTAAATTTGCTGAAGACCAAACTATGAAATCGCTTAGATGTCAAAACTACTGACGCTTTATTACGTGTTCGTTTTTTAGTGTCTTTGAAGGGCGAGAATCGTTTCACCTTTACTGTTACTGATCCAATGCTTAAATTGCTTAACACTACAATGTACGGTCGTAGCATTTGTGATGATGATATTGTGTGCCTTGATGAATCGTTATCACTTTCTGATGAAGCCTTGTTTAATGTGAAAAATGCGTTTAATAGGATAGATAATTAAGTACAATAATTGATTTGAATAAATTTTAGCCACCTTGTTATTTATCAAGTGTATACATCGTTTGTCCGGTTTTGTCCGGAATTTTACTGTGCTCTTGTCCGGTTTTGTCCGGTTTCAAATTTTGGTATGTCCGGTTGATCTTTTCAGAGTTGGCAACACTGCTTGGCGTGGCACGGATGCAGGGTTGCCAATTTGTCCAAGGCTTGGGGTGCGGTCTTTTAAGCAGTTGGTCCGCTTTTGTCGGGTCTTAACATTTTGTCTGAATGAAATGATTAAAAGCCGGAAATAGAAAAAATGTGTAAAAGCCGGAAAATGGGAATGAGAAATTTTCCATTCCCTTTATTTTCGACGGAAAATGGTTCACTTTCAAAATTTTCGGCCGTTAATGTCAAACTGACGTCGTTTCTCACCAAATTTCTCTATTTTGAAGAAATTTCGGAAGCGTAATTAAAAATGGAAAAGTCTACAAAAGACAAAAAAACGAAAAATTGTCCATTCCTTCGTCTTTTCACTCAAAATTCTCCTCTTTTGAAAAAATTGACCCTCCAAATCCGAAAAAATCGTTATCCACTTTGACGGCTAAACTTAAAAATATGGTACTTTTGGAAAAGGTGTGCAAAACGAATACGGAATGCCAAAATTTTTTTGCCAAGATGGTAGAACATGATCAATTGAAGCGCGGAAAAAAATTTGTGAAAATCTGAGTCATACTTGCAAAGTTGCGGTAAACTCTCGATTTGAGTGTTGCATGGGACGATTAAACGGCTCGATCCAAAGACTAACACATTTGTCAGAAATAAATAATATGGGCTGAAATAACGGAAGGAAGCATAGCAATGAAGGAGAAAAAAGAAAAAAGCGCGGAAAGCTGTTTGAAATTTTAAAAAAAACTTTAAAAAATTTCATATTTTTTTGCATGTTTTTTCGGTTTTACTCGATAAGATATACGAAAATCTAAGTTTTTGCTTCTATTATACTCAGGCTTTAGTGTATCTGGAAAAGGTGTTTCAAGCTGCTTAGGTCGAGGTCGCTCCCGCTCAGGTCGATGTATAGATGCTTAGGTCGATATATAGATGCTCAGATCGATGTATAGATGCTTAGGTCGATGTATAGATGCTTAGGTCGATGTATAGATGCTTAGGTCGATGTATAGATGCTTAGGTCGATGTATAGATGCTTAGGTCGATGTATAGATGCTTAGGTCGATGTATAGATGCTTAGGTCGACGTAAATTGGATATCTACATGTGATTCTGCATTCAGCTGTTTGAATCTTTCAAATACTTAGGTCGAAGATGCTTGCTTACGTCGAAGAGAGGCTAATTAAAGAAACCCATAGCTTTTGTAATAATGATCATAGACGGATGAATTTTTTTCCGCGCTTTCTTCCAGCGTGTTCTAAGTACTAAGCAAAAAAATCCGCTCTTCTGGAGTTTATTTTTTAGTATTCTGAAAGTACCATATTCTTAAGTTACTCCCACTTCGACTACAACGATTTCGTCGCAGATGGAAAATCGCCGGAAAATGGAAAAATAGGGTAAAACCCGGAAATGGAAAATGGAAAATTTTCCATTTCCTCTGTTTTTCAAACGGAAAATGGTTAAATTTCAAAATTTTCGGTCGTAAATGTCGAAATCATGTCGTTTCTCACCAAATTTCTCTATTTTTGAAGAAATTTCGAAAGCGTAAGTAAAAATGGAAAAGTCTACAAAAAACGGGAAAAAAACAAAAAATTGTTCATTTCTTCGTCTTTTCACTTAAAATTCTCCTCTTTTGAAAAAAAAGTGACCTTCCAGATCCGAAAAAATCGTTATCCACTTCGACTACAACGATTTCGTCGCAGATGGAAAATCGCTGGAAAATGGAAAAATAGGGTAAAACCCGGAAATGGAAAATGAGGAATGGAAAATGGAAAATTTTCCATTTCCTCTATTTTCAACGGAAAGTGGTTAATTTTCAAAATTTTCGGTCGTAAATGTCGAAATCATGTCGTTTCTCACCAAATTTCTTTATTTTTGAAGAAATTGCAAAAGCGCAACTAAAAATGGAAAAAATTCAACAAAAATGGAATTAACAATTTTTCGTTTTTCAACATTTTTGTAGACTTTCCATTTTTAGTTACGCTTTCAGAATTTTTTCAAAAATAGAGAAATTTGGTGAAAAACGACTTGAGTTTGACATTTACGACCAAAAACTGTTAAAATTAGCCATTTTCCATTCTTTTCGGATATGGAACGTCAATTTTTTCAATAGAGGAGAATTTTGAGTGAAAAAGACGAAGAAATGAACAATTTTCAGTTTTTTCCATTTTTTTGTAGACTTTTCCATTTTTAGTTATGCTTTCAAAATTTCTTCAAAAATAGATTAATTTCGTTAAAAACGACATGAGTTTGACATTTACGACCGAAAATTTTGGAAAATGAACTATTTTTCATTGAAAATGAAGGAAATGGAAAATTTTCCATTCTCCATCTTCCATTTTCCATTCTCCATCTTTCATTTTCCATTTTCGGCTTTTACCCACTTTTCCATTTTCCATTTTCCATTTTCCGGCTTTTACCCATTTTTCCATTTCCATTTTCCATTTTCGGCTTTTACCCATTTTCCATTTCCATTTCCATTTCCGGATTTTACCCACGCCGGGCACTACACACCTGGCCAGCGGTGTTGCCAGGTTGGCAATTGTCCTTCCATTTTGGCAGTTTCTTGATTTTTTGGAAGTTTTTCACTCCTATGCTTAACCGCAGGTTGGCATTTTTGAGGGACCCGTGGCAGTTTTTTTGGGCCGCTTCCATATACTTTGCACATGGGACCGCAGTTTTTCTCCAGAATTGTGGCAGCTTTTAAACGTTTGACCTGGCAACCAAAGGCGTAGCCACGATTTTTGCCAGAGGAACCCGAAAAATTTTTTATCTGAAAAACCCATAAAAACACGCGGAGCCGTTTAACAACCTGTTTTTTGGGCTTTTCTCATCGTTCTCCACTATTCAAGCAATAAAAAATTTTTTTTGAAATTTTTCATATTTTGACGGGAAAAATGTTCATGGCGCTTAATTTTTTTGACTTTACCTGCAATAAAACGATAGAAACTGCCAAAATATAGAAGAAATCGGCGCTTATTTTTCGATTTTACGTCGCGGAACAGCATCATGCAACTATATTGCTCAGTTCCTGAACATGTCAAAATTTTCCCCAGGAGGAGGCTATCCCTCCTTCCCCCAGGCTACGCCAGTGCTGGCAACACTGCTGGCCAGTGAACTGACTGGCTAGTGGCTAGTCATCCGCATTCCTCCTCAATATCCCTCGACCTCATTCACCCGTAACTTCACTACTTACACATTAAGTCAAGTCAAATCGCTTGCTATTCAGTCAGTTCTCACCTCATGTCGTGTCTTTGTAACGATTGAATTTGTTAGATCTTGAAAGACTCAAAACACGGCGTATCTATTTTGACCCTACTTTTGCTTTTAGGATAATTAAGGGACAGTTGCTTTCTGTTTCAGATTTTTTCGAATCTGCACCTAACAGGGGTACTATTTCAGATAACGACATAAAGTTGTGTATTAGAAAATCTCATTTGGATTGTAGAAAGAACGATTTTGCAAACAGGGTGGCTGGAATTTGGAATACATCGCACAATGTATTGTTGACTGCAGAAATTTTAAACAGCTTAGGGTTATGGTTTCAAAGCTTAATTTATTAAAATTTCTTAAGGGGTGGACGTAAGCGCACTGCCTGTACGCCTTGGCTTTACTTACCAATACACTTTACTTTTTTGCATTTATTTGACAAGTTTCGCTAATTTTTGTTTATTTGGCTCATCAATTTCACCTGATTTTTATTTTTTTGTGTATACCAGTAACCACGTGTCATGCATTAGGTCTTATAGAACGTATAACATTGAATTCTCGCATGTTATACTCATATGCTTCTATTTGCGTGCGCATTTCATATTATTGGGCTCGTAAACTGTAATATTTAAAGTAACTCAGCCAATAAATATTATTATTATTATTATTATTATTATTATTATTATTATTATTATTATGGCCTCTAAAAAAACCAAGGTAATTGTAGCCTAAAAAACCACTTGTAACCTAAAAAACAGTGCCGATTTTCATAAAACTTAGTAGGAATGTGCCCCCTAGAGACCTATACGTGTTGTCCAACCCTTATTTTCTCAAAAGGATAGGATCTCCCTCCAAAAAGTGGAAAAAGTTCGATTTTGACCTAAAAAACCACTTTAACCTAAAAAAGACCAATGCTAAGTACGTATAGCATTATTTTCTTGTAGGGAACGTTGAAGTCCGTTTCCTCATTTGGTGGGACGCGTAAGTAAAGATCCGCTAATTTAAAGCTTCGGACATCGAAATTTAAAGCCATCGTAAGTAAAGCCTGAAGAAAATCCAATATACCACAATGTTGTACATACCCTGATGCAGTGATCGTACGGGGTCAGATTTTCACCCCCGATCGGGGTCGGGGTCGGGGATGAAAAACCCCGGTTTTCGGGGTCGGGGTCGGGGTTGAAGATTAACAATTAACATTGCATGATTACATACCAATTTGAAAAGGATAAAAACGATACCTTCACTTGTTTGTAGAGCATACTAATAAAGCTGGTTATGTTCAACATTTTATTTTCATTCCAAGTTCAAGCATGGTTTTAGCAATTTAACATTACTTTCAATTTTAATCACTAATCGCTCTCGCTTTTTCGTATTCTTCCACAGTTTTTTCATAACGGTTTTCTATGGCGCACTGATTGTAGAGGAGCCAATGGCGCGAAGCGCCGAAAATTTTCGAAATTTTTACCGTTTTCATGTAGAATTTACGCCTTTTTATTGACAAACAGTTCGGAAATCATAAGTGGCGCAAAGCATCAAGAAATTCAGTCATATTTTACCACCCTAAGACAATAATCGGCGGTGCTAAGCGCAGGAAAATTTTGACGTTTTTACTCTTTGAACTCAATTTATACCGCTTAAATCATACAGAACAGATAAACTAATTCCGGACAAGAAAATTTGGCCTTTCCTTTCATTTAAAATAGAATTATGTGTCCTTGTAAAGAAAGATAAACAAAGCAGAGAATAGATAAATTGGTACGCAAACATTTTCGCAATTTTACTATTATGTTCAACAAGCATGTGCAGTTTCATTCAATGAACTAATAGTGCATTAAATCACTAAAGTGCTGCGAAGTGCTGGATTATTTTAGCAGATTCAAGCTTTTAAAATTCATTGGATCTGTATAACAATAAATAATAATGACTCGGCGCGAAGCGCCGGAAAATTTTGACGTTTGTGCCTTTTTAAACTCAATGTTCTAGACACATTGCGCCAGGAAAATCAACATAATTTCTGAAAAATTCCGGGGGGCATGTGCCTCCATTCCCCCCCGGCTACGCCTGTGATTCCGCAGTAATTTCGGCGCACTTCATAATGGAAAATATGCGAACATGTATGTACGTCTTAACAACATGGCGACCAGGCGTACTTTTTATGAAATATCGCGAGTGTCGAGTTTAACATATTGATTTTGCTGGTGAATGAATCGTCCTTGTTCCGAATTTATTTGCTATTTATACAATTCTTCTATGTACCAACAAATAAAATGCTGTATTTCACCCCCGAAAAAAGGTTCAACCCCGACTCGAAAAATCATGCCCCCGGTCGGGGGTCGGGGTTTAGGCTGGGGTTTTTCGGGGTCGGGGTCGGGGTCCCCGTACGATCACTGCCCTGATGTTAAAAAAGATTTAAAAAAATTCGATAGGGGTTAATGTAAATAAGTGCCAGCATCTATACATCGACCTAAGCATCTATACATCGATCTAAGCACCTGTACATCGACCTAAGCATCTATACATCGACCTTAGCGGGAGCGACCTCGACCTAAGCAGCTTAAAACACCTTTTCAGATATACTAAGCCTAAGCCTAAGCATAATAGAAGCAAAAACTTAGATTTTCGTATGTTTTATCAGGCAAAACCGAAAAAACATGCAAAAAAAATATGAAAATTTTTTAAAGTTTTTCCAAATTTTAAACAGCTTTCCGCGCCTTTTTCTTTTTTCTCCTTCATTGCAATGCTTCCCTCGTAATTTCAGCCCATATTATTTATTTCCGACAAATGTTTTAGTCCTTAGATCGAGCCTGCAAAATAATTTAGCGCACAGTGAAATATTATTTGCAGTCAAAAACCAGCGGCCTAGACTGCAAATAAGATCGGATTATTTATCGTGTCCTCCCCGAAAAAAAAATCCTGAATACAGGCCTGCTTGCCTCAATGTTAGTACACTGCGTTATATTATTCGCAGACAAGGTCACTGGTTTTTGACTGCAAATAATATTGCATTGTGTCCGATTTTATTGACAGTCTAGGCTGCTGGTTTTTGACTGCAAATAATTTTACAATGTGCACGATATTATTTGCTGTCTAGGCCGCTGGTTTTTGACTGCAAATAATATTACATTGTGTGCTATACTATTTGCACTTGACTGCAAATAATTACTGCCGCTAGGGGCGCTTGAATGCGCCACCCGATACCCTCCACAGACCTAAAAGAGGGTGTCCTTTCGATTCTCGCCATATCAAAGGACCTAGTGTGCAGCTTTAGCGGTTGTGAAAAGTTCATCTTGAATTCATTCTTTTTAATATTTTATCGTGTTTTCCCCGAAAAAAACCTGAATACAGGCCTGCTTGCCTCAATGTTAAAAAAGGCCCCTTGCTGTCTGCTCTGCTCCGCGACAGGATAATTATGAATCAGTTATATAAAATGCCCTCATTTCAGCCAAAATCGTATGTTCTTTTCAATCCTGGTTTTGTAAAAGAATTTATTTAGAGTTGATTATAAGTTGGAAAAATAATTGTATAGGAGTCAGGGAAAAGTTAATGCAAGCAAAAAGACTTCATTTTAGAACTTTTTTAGACATCTAAAAAATGTGGATCAAAATTTGATAATGTGGAAAAAATTTAGGGTTTCGTCTATGTCAACCAAATCGCTGAGGAAAAAAGCGTTGATCCCGTGCCGTCCTCCTATTTGCAAAATGCAATGCAATGCAAGTGGCATTGCGACGCAACGTTTTTTCCCTGGGAATCATTGCTCAGCTTTCCCATAACTGTACCCTAATGTTATCGAATAATACGTTGCAGAAGTGTTTATTTTATTGACTTATCAGGCAGATCTATTCAGCTCAGCGATTACCACCTACATTTCATTGCTTAATATATACCTATTTATCTTTGTTTGTTTTTACTTTTTGATGAGCTTGAACTCGAATTAATCTTGCTCGTCACGTAATCGTAATGTCCGATTTGCAAGACGGTGTAGAAGATCATGATGAGGAATTGTGTGAGCATAAGTAGTATGTGTATACTATTAGACATTAATACAATGATGATGATTTGCTTAAGAAGTCTAATTTCCGATAAAAAATAGTCGTTTGCGATGCCATTAAAAAAACTGAATACCTACATACGTTTTCCTGAAAATGCATGCATAGGTTGGAATGTTTAATTCGCACTGGTTTAATAATTTTGACAATTTTCACAGACTAAACCACAACATGAGAAAATAGGTCTTAAAATAATCGTTCTATGCTCAAACAATGTCGCTGGCAGTGCACTGCAAAAACGAATCCGTTTCTTCGTGAGCAGGCGCGGATTTAAGGGGGGCTGGGGGTGGCCGCCCCCCCTATTGGCCAAAAATATCTGGCGAGATAATGAATATGCAATTTGCAAAGAGTTTTGGCCGTCAGTGACCATAATTTCTCAAGTTTTTTCGGCGCTACGCGCCGGATGATATCTTTTAATGACATTTATTAACTTTCTCGGCGACCTGGAAGCCATTTTCTGTTCTATTTTTTCATAGCTGTCTTCTATTTTCAATAGAAAATTTCGAAGTTTCGCATGAAATGCTATAAAAACAGAAAATCAAGTAGTAAATCATGCTTCTAGACGTCTATCCACCTTAATTTCACAAATTTTCGGCGCTACGCGCCAGATTTTTGTAAAAGTCAAAGATATTCAATGATTTTTCGCACAAAATTGCCGGAAATTTTAAAATTTTTTGAAAAAATATTGCGTCAAAAGTGATTTTATGTAAAAGTATACAATGTAAAACACCGAAAAACGCTATTTTGCGCGTTAGGGGCAAATTTTCGGACCTATTTTTGACTGTTTTTGGAAAAGTTGGGATACCGCACCCCCTACCCCCCTTAGAAAAATCCTAGATCCGCCACTGTTCATGAACATAAGAAGAAGCATGCCTGGGCAATGACTCAGAGCTTCACTCCGTTACAGCTTCCAATTTTTAGGTTGATTGGTCCTCAAAAAAATTTGCTGCTTCATTAATATATACCTAAATGGCTTACTGTTTTTTGTGCTAATTGTAAATGTTTTGTGTGGAAAAGTTTCATTTTGCTTTTTGAAAAATTATCCCATCTGTCCTTCATCATTACCGTACATTAATTGATACTGAAGCTTGTTTTGCAAACAATTTGACGCTATTGAACAAAAGAGATATTATGTCTCTACAGCTCATATATAAAACATAGCCCCCAATCCAGAGACCCTTCGACCCATTGCAGGATTTAATCCGGCTCGTTGCCGATTCAAAACGATATGAGGTATCTTATAGGTGTGAGAAGAAGGACTGCAAAGTTGAAAAAAGACCATAACTATTGCAGGATAGCAAAATAGCTTAATAAGTTACTTATCCATTTTTTATTTAGCTAAGTTATTTCAAACTGGCTCTTTGATTCTTGCATTCGTCTTTTACGTATAAAACGAACCTTGAATTTATGTACATGTACCTTTAGGATTTTTATTATATACTTAGAAATTATTTCTCTAAAGAATGATATCTTGCTCGTGGGTTTGTATTTAGGTAGATATAAGTCTGTTAAATAGATAAGCACGTTTTGTGAGTAAAAGGAAATTTCGCTTTTAGACCGCTTTTTCTTCAAAATTCAAAGATTTGATTGATTTATTTATTTTGTTTTTTAAATGGAAAATATGTCCTTCGAGGCGAAATAATCATCGTTTAATTTTGCCTCTCATCCTAAGCTACGTCCGGTGAGCAAACGCAGACAAATGTTGTCAGTTCAACGGATCGTAAGAAACGCGTCCACATAAAGTGTGAACAGATAAGACGAGAAGCTATCAAAAGTGGTTATCAAGATCTAAAAGATTTGTTGCCTCCTGAATTCGGCCCAGTTGGCTTCAAAATTACCAATGCCAGTTTACTCTATCGAGGTAAGTTCTGCCAAGCAAGGTTTTTCATTGCTAAACGCGTTTAGCATCCTCGGATTCATGTTGAAGAATATAGTCTTTAAAAATAAATATTGTAACGTGTGAGTTGCTCCGCCATGCACATAATGTACGTTGACTTTTGGGGGCCATCTTTTGTATGTACGTACAAGTGACCTTATACGAAAAACAGAGTCCACAATTCACTATACGGCCATTTCTGGATTTCACCTTTCCCCGCTGGCCACCTCTACCCTGACTATGTATGCTGAGGGGTCAGGCTCGTTTTCGACAGTTTTCCAAGATACAAACAGCAGGGGAAGAGGGGATAAAATCCAAAAAAATTCTAGATCACTAAATTTAGATTTCGAGCCTTTTTTGCAAGTCAAATATGAAAAATGATTAAAACAAATCATATGAAATGCTTTAATTTGGAAAAATGCACTTCTTAGTACTTCTATCCAACCCTGACTCGTTTCGTCACTTTTATAAGGAGAAAAAGAATTCATCGAAAATTTTGGTTTCAGATTATTTTAACTTCGTTATAGGCGATTTTATGGGAAGATATAGCAGACGCTGGATACTATGCTCATTGTCTTGGGCACTATTTTGTGAATCTCTCAAATCTTTTCCCTTACTTAAATTACAAGCCCATTATGAGTACCTATTTTTCGCTATATATCTACAATTTGGTGTAACTTTCTACGTTCTTATTTCAGCAATCGACTATCTGAAACAGCTGCAAAACAAAGACGAAGAACAACAAGAAGAAATTAAAACATTAAAATCGCAATTAGTGGCTTTGCAGCTGATCTGTCAGTAATAATTTTTCGGCTTTTCTTTCTCTTATACATATTGATCATGCAATGCTACATAGCAAAGCAAGGTTAAAGTCGATTGTTTTTCTCACCTAAAGACATTCAGTACATTTTTATGAAGTTATAAAGTGCTCGATTCTTTCGACTCGAAAAATGAAAACAAAAAAGTGACTACAAGGAGTGATTTTAACTCCGATAAAACGTTTAATGTGCAAATCTCGTGATTTATATCATTTTCGTTTTCATATTTAGTTAATTTCAATTAAGTTTCGTCGTATAAGCACTAAATTTCATAAAACATTGACATTATAGCACATTTGCGACTTTAAAGTGAGCTTGTCTTATTGGGTTTGGGGAAAGTTCGTAGCCCACAATTCGTCCCCGCCACAATTCGCCTATTACAATTCGTCCCCCACGATTCGTTCCATCACAATTCCCCCCCCCCACAATTTGTCCCCGCCACAATTCGTCTAAACTATAATTCGTCCCTCCACAACTCGTCCCCACTGCAATTCATCCCTCCTCAATTCGTCCTCTAGAATCAGTGTTTTTTTTTATTCGGCAAAAATTTTTCCCGATGTACAAAGACTTTTGGGGACCGTCTTTGAACATGTACAAAGGTTTTTGGGAAGTCAGAAACTGCGAAAAAGGTCTAAAATACGCAAAAATTCCCGGAATTCGCACCGAAATAAGTCATTGTGTGTTCCATGTATCTTTATAATGTCAGAAATTCCTTTTTGAAAGGAAAAATGTCAAATTTTTAGGCGCTAGGCGTCGTTTTGAGACGATAATTAGTGACGTTTGCCCTCGTAAACCCAGAAATTAGCTAAAATACACTACCAAAGGTCGAACAACTGTTTTTGCCAAACTAAAATCGCTACTGCACCATATTATAGTATCCAGAAATTTGTGTGTATAAAATATACAAAGACTTTTAGGACCATCTTTGTATACGTTTAAACGGACCTCGTACAAAATACACTGCCTAGAACGCATTTGTCAGTTATATCACTATATTCTTTTTTGAAGAATTTTTTCGTTTCTGTAAATGACTTGCTGCGTTTTCATATCTTACTCGTATTATTCTCATTTAGCTTTATTATTTTACTTATTTCTGTATACCTATGCGTTGATCAAATATATATTATACGTCATTATGATTTGAGATGCAATCAGCTTGTCAGCGATGTCTAGCTGATTTTTAAGTAAGAAGTGTGCATTGCGGTGACTAAGAATGTTATTTAATAAAGTAGGTATTAATGACATTGCCAGGCACGTATCTCTGGGGGATGGGGGTTCGAACCCCTAAAAATTCAGTAGGACTTTTTAAACGTTATTTTGTGCTATTTTTGGCCTTTTGGGCTTAGTCCCCCCAAAATTGGTGTTGATTCTCTCCAAAATAGGACGGCCAGGTATGTGCCTGGGCGTATGACAGTTGATATTCGACAGATTTCACTCTACAAGAGTTTGTGTGAGACACAAACGTGCATTTGTTAAAGCCACAAAACGCTGCACCTGTGTAATTATGCAGATTTCACAAATTGAAATATTTTTTACACCGCACCGTGTCATACCGTATGTCAATTTTTTTCTAATCGATGCTTATAGCGTCGCATTTTTTCGAGTTAGGTGGTCACTGCGTCCAGCAATATTTTTCATGCTTGTGTTAGTCTTAAAATATTTTCTGTTAAGCTAATTGCATCTCATTGATCATCAATATGTACATTTAATCAAGATCAACATATGGATAGTAGGTATAATAGTACACATGAATGAAAATGATACGAATATCATAAAAACGCTCGAATAATTTATAGAAAACGAGAAAAATATTAAATAGGGATTTTCGTCATATAAATGAAAAATGCATTTCAGGGGACGAATGGTAGAGGGACGAAGTAGGGTACGAACTTTCCATATCCCGTCTTATTGAGACCATGAATAGACAGCGCTCAAATCTGGGGGTATATGGGTGCAGGGGTGGATTTGAGGGGGCGGGGTTGTCGAGATAAACATGGATATGTATGTAATTTGCAATGATTGTTGGCCGTCCGGGATCATAATTTCTCAAAATACTTATTAATGACATTTATTCTATTTCGGCGGCCTGGAAGCCATATTTTCGCTCAAAAAAAATAAGTTTCAAAACGGAACAGTATAGGGTTTCTTATATTTTCAAGCATACCTTTTAAAATTTTTTAACGCTCCCCATCAAATGCTACAAATATTTACACGGAATCGAGCCGCAATTCATGCTTCTAAACGTCCTTGCGGCTAAATTTCCTTATTTTTCCAGTGCGTATCATTAAAGTCAAAGAAATTTAAGTTTTTTTTGCGCAAAATCGTCGAAAATTTCATGATTTTTTGAAAAAATATGAGCCAAAAGCGATTTTGAAACACCGAAAAAACGCTACTCCGTAGGGGAAGGTCTAATTTTTTTACTGATCTTTCGCCGTTTTTGGATAAGTTAGGGTACCGCCCCTATACATGTAACAGGGGGTGTGGGGCATAGGTGGGCAGCACCAAAATTCTGCGTGGGTGGGGAAATTTTCAAAGGTCAAAAATGGTCTTAAAAGTGGTCGTATGGCGAAAAAAACACCATTTATCGACGTTTCTCATCGAGCACTATCCAATGGCATCAAAAATCGCTTAAAAAGCAAAAAATTTCAACATTTGAATTCTGGTGGGTATTTTGATTTTGGGGGGGGGGCGGGTATTTCAACTTTTAGAGGGGTGCTTCCCCCCACGCCCACGTTTGATATGGGGGGATTCCCCCCACTCAAAGTCGTTTCTGGCCTAAAATTGAAGGTTATTTACCCTCTTCCATACAAATGGCCGGAACCCCCCCCCAACTTTGAGCAATTACTTGTATTGACCGCCCCTTACGAAAATCCTAGATCCGCAACTTTGTGGGTGGGTCAAAATTACAAAAAATTACAAAAAATATCGAAAATTTTATTTTAGATGTCTGCGAATGGTATTGTAGGACTGTGAGATCCATCAAGAATGAGTACAAGTATGAGCTATGATTTTGAAATTTGGATTTTAAAATTATCCATAATTTTTTTATGCTAGTGGATAGAGCTTGTTTCTACTTTAAACCTTTATATTGATTTTTTCGGACTTGCCACCGTTGAGCTTTATTTTTTTGACTGAATAGCATAATTCTTGATTGTCAGTTGATATAACGGGCGAATGTGATATAAGTGAATCACTTTCTCTAAATAATAAAATAAATTATTAATTGTACATATTTCGCTCCACTTATTGATTCAATGACTGCCTAATATTCTGTATGTCACTGTTTTATGTCCAATGTTAAGGAATTATGAACAACTTAGTGTTCAGCAAGAACATTCGACCATGATTGATGAAAATCAGACGCTTTCCAGCCTAAAGTTTCAAATGGTAAAAAATAACTCTAAGTGATTTGCTCTACGCACTGCGAATAATTTATCGTACATGCTTTTACTTGAAGTTCAAGCGTCTGATGGATGATTTGTACGAGTCGTTCGGTGCGAAAGTCAAAATCGATAATTACGAATTATTGACGCAATCTATTTTATCCTGGCTTGAACATGAAGTCGATTTTCAGGTTTGTCGCATTTTCAAATTATTGCAGGAATGTGCGGGCACGTAGCTGGCCGTTCTATTTTGGGGGGACCAACAACATTTTTGGGGCGTCCGGGGTCCAAAAAGGTCAAAAATAGCACAAAATAACGTTTAAAAGTCATATTTTTCTGAGTTTTGGGTGGGCCGGACCCGCCATTCCCCCCAGAGCTACGTGCCTGGGAATGTGGTCAAAAAATTTTATTCACTATTCAGTAGAGACTAGCGATTGGACCAGCGCCAACGCCGGTGCCAGGGTATCTGGCACCGGCGCCGGTGCCAATTATGTAAACGCAGCGAGATTCAAGTTAATCGTCTCACATATTTCTCTAAGGATTTAAGTATTTATTCCATTATTTATTCCATTTATTCCATCATCATTTAAGTAAATCGTAAATATTCCTAAATCAAGACAGAAATTTGGCCACTTGACTTGACATAATAGAAATTATCTAGTTCTGAAAATGAGATTATGAACTATAAAGTAGACATTGTAATTTGTGAACAGCTGGAACCACACGTGGGCGTGGGGGTGGGGGGTACGCTCCCCCAGAAGGCCGAATACCCCCAGAATTAAATTTTTGAACATTTTTCCGTTTTTTTGCAATTTTTGATGCCAATGGATAGTACTTGATGACTAACGTTGAAAAATGGTGTGTTTTTTTGTCATACCACCATTTTTAAGACCATTTTTTTGACCTTTGAAAAATCTTGCACTCCTAGAATTTTGGTGCTGCCTTCGTATGGCTGGAACCTATAAAATACTTCTGTGCACGCAAGAGTAGGTCCTCGTTGGAGAGGATTAATGTCATGTAATAACGTCTATGCTGACCCCCGAAAAATGCTGCTGATAACAATTTCTGATTTCCGAAAAACACTAAAAATGAGGCACTATAAAGTGCTTCGATTGATTTTCTGACTTAATTCAGCGCTTCGCACTAAATATTGGTCTCTTGACAATAAGATTAGGTACTCATTTATGACCCTCCTTAAGGAAACTCGGTTTACCCCTCTCAGAAATTTTGACCATGCGTATGTATGATGGGTGGCCCAAAAAAGGCTACACCCCGATGTTATATCATAAGTTGGGCTAATGTAAAAATTCGATTTTTAACCTAGTTGCATCACATAAATAAAAATGTCATTGATTAAGTTTGGCAGCTATCGGCTTTTCACATGTTGCAGCAACTTCTTTATGTTCTATTTTGATATTTATGAAACCCCTGAGATAATTGTCTGTTCCGTTTGAGCATAATCTTTGGGTATCCATTGTAAGCTGACGACGGATCGCAATGATGTACATGATTGCCGTAAATCTGTCAGTTTATTGTCAATAACATTCTTGATGCATTCGCCCAAAGTTATGTGACAGTGTATGGGTACAAAAGCTGTAATATATCGTAAAAAGATTATCAATGGCTGATTGCACGATCGTATGTACCATTCTGTTTACTGTGAAGCCAATTTTTACTATAGAGTACAATCAAATGCTATGGCGCACAAACCGCTGGAAGCTTGCCAAAATCTTTTTACGGTCTGAAAAGTCATTTCTATCTACATATGCCATGCAATCAATCTCAAAATTTTATATTCACTTTGGCCGAAGTTTTAAGCTGCATTATCGGGTTGTAAGCATAGGTGGGCGGCACCAAAGTTCTGGGGGAGGTGCAAGTTTTTTTCAAAGGTTAAAAAATGGCCTTAAAAATGGTGCTATGGCGAAAAAACACGATTTTTCAGTTTTTCATCGAGCACTATCCATTGGCACTGAATTATTGTGAAAAAACATTTTCAGAAATTGAATTCTGGGGGTATCTTGCTTTCTGGGGGTGCACGCATACCCCCCAAACCCCCCAAGCCCAGGTATGGTTGTAAGCTTTCTCAGGTCATCCTTCATCTAGCATTGGATTTTGGGATTCCCAGTTCCTACCCGGATGCGCTTCTCATCCAACGTGGGCAGCAAGAAAATTCTAGTGGAGGTCAGCATGGGTAAAATCGCCAAAAATGTTACTAAAAATAGAATTCTGGGATCTACATTAATCTGGGAGGTTTTTCTACCTATATGGGGTGTAAAAAACCCCCTACTGTTCCCATCTCTGAAGTTACGAATTATTAATTACATTGTTTATAATTATTAATTACTGATTAATTTATTATCAATAATATTGATAATCAATTAATAAATTGATTATTATTTATGAATTATGAATTACGCTCTAAAAATAAATTCCATTTATTTTTACTTTAATAAAGATTTTTTCGGCGCCTTTGTTATATTTTACCTTTCCATTTTCAGCATGTGCCCGAATTGCTTTGCGAAGCTGTTTCTAAACAGACTTAGTCAGATACATGATTGCTCAATGCACATCCTCAGTGACTGTTGTATATATAAAATATTTATTTTTATAGTAAAACATCGCACATTATTAGTTAAATCCTGATCAGAACTGCACCTGGAAAGTTTATGGGGGCTTTTAAGTCTTTTCTGAAGGAAAGCATGGGAAGGTTTGTACAGAGAAATACAAGATTAGGGTTCAAAAACTGAAAAATGGAAATATAATGATGAATAAATAGAGCGACTTCTCGCAGCTTAAGAAATAATCAGTGACTAGATTGAAGCTGTCAGTCTTCTTATCCATGAGAATTGCTTCCCGTACCTACAGTTCTTGCAAGAGGTATTATAAAACGGGTAGGTATGTGCTTATGTACCAATAATCTGTTCTATAGGTTGGTAGCACCGAAATTCGGGGAAGGAGTGTGTGTGCATTTTAAAGGTCAAAAAATGGTAGTGTGGTACAAAAAGTATCATTTTTCAACGTTTCCCGTCGAGCACTATCCATTGACATCAAAAAATTTCAAACATTGATTTCTGGGCGATTATCTTGGTTTCTTGGGTTGTTCGGCGTTCTGGGGGGAGCATACCCGCCCGCTCCCCACGCGCTACGTGTGATAGCAACTGATAAGGACATGAAAGTTCGGCACGCAAAATTGGATTACTGTAGGCTGTCTGGAAGTCACTTTCATTGCTATTAAAAGCGACGATAAATGTCGCCCTGATTTGCAAGTTTGCATACAGCAAAGGAAACATAGTATGCTAGAAAAAAACAAAACAGCCTACTGTATTGAGTTCCAGTATGCGAACGCAACGGCTTTAAGAAAGAAAGGACGGGGCCGCCTTTTTTCCCGGCGATGTGGTTAGCAATTATAGACCAGCCAGATCCAATTTTTTCTCCACTTTATTTCATTTTTTCCGGAAGGTCTAAAATCGTTCAAAAATATAGCTCCCGTGTTGGATTCAGTGTTTGTCAGTAGAAACTAGAAAATGCATGTACACCACCGTTTTTCTCCACTTTTTTGGTCTGTTTGTCAACAAAAATTTTGGGAAATGGAAAAATTTTTGGGCTTGGTTGGAATTTGTGGAAAATTTTTGTAATGTTAGAATGCGTTTTAGAGAGGTAAAACTTGGAAAATTTTTCGGCGCTTCGCGCCGGATTGATTTATAATTCTTACTTTTTATTAATCTTGAGCCGCGCCGCGCCAATTGCAGCATTTTTATCGACAATCTGGTTTAGAACTTCACTATGATTGGAAATCCTTATTTCTGCATGGATTTGGCTAGTTTTTGCAATGCGAAAATGTGTTTTTAGCTGAATAAAGTTGTTGTTTACTTGTTTTGTTTTGTGTCTTGGAGCTGCTGAAGTATTCTCAGCTACTGTCTATTGCTCGAGCTAGAATTTTTATATAAAAAACTCAAAAAAATACAAAAAAGTCAAAAAGCCAAAATTCGAAGTATTCAAATCTGGGGGCTAAACTTAAGGGCATTGGTGTAGCTGGTTCACATATGTATTAAGATTAGGATGCAATATATCGGCCTGTTTTTCATATCGGTATCGAGCTATTATCGGCCGAGTTTTTGAAGCCGATAATTTCTAAATTTCTAGAATTTCATAAGAAAATGGATAGTTGACAAAGAATTTCAAAAATGTCACTGCATACATCAAAAGGAACTTTACTAAAAACGTATTTCACTATATTCTCACTTTTACAAGCATAATTGACATCAAGTATCAAGACCACAGTACTGCATTTCCTTTCAAAAATGAGGGTTCCTCTACAATGTTCGGCTTAAGTCGATTTCTCAGTTGAAGAAGAAGAAAGAAAATTTTATTACTAATACCAACAGTTAAAATACGAAATGACAAGATATATAATAAATGCAATTACGAATTAGTAAAGGGACATGCGAGTCAATGGAATGACAAGTTTTACGCGCGCCCCACAAGATATCTAGATAAATCAAAGTTTGCTAATCTAGATTTAAATATGTTTAGGTTAGGGAAGAAACAATGAAGTCAGGAAGATCGTTCCAAACTGCGATGTATTTGTAAAAGAAATCAAACTTTTCTAAATTAGAATGTACAGTAGGTATGACTAATTTAAATCTATTAATGCTACGGGTAATATTATGATTAAATACAAAAAAATCATCAGCTTCCAAACATGATTTATGACAAATAATTTGATACATCATACACAGACAAATCTGCAAGCGTCTTAATTCAAGTCTGCACAATTTAAGTTGTGTTAAACGATCCTCGTAAGAAAAAATATTATTATAGCCAAAAATATATTTAGTGAATCTACGTTGAACAGCTTCCAATCTATCTATATCCTAAGATAAGAGGGGTTCCATACACTGCAACAATACTCTAATAAAGGTCTAACATAACAACTATAAGCTTTAACAAGATTACCTTTATCACGCGAAAAAATGATTTGCGTATTAAAATACATCTAAAGAAAGCTTTTTTAATCAAAGAATTATAATGTTCCTTAAATTTTAAATTCTCGAGGAATCAAAACTCCTAAATCACGGACAAACGGATCACTAGAAATAATTTCCCCATTTAGTCTATAAACAGCTTTTTGATTATTATTACCCAAATATAGAACTTGACTTTTGGTTCGAGAAATAGGGTAAATCCCATGTAAGCACTTTTCCTGCTGTGCTGAATAGCCTCTCACTTTCGACGCTTGATGCTGGGGCTGACAGGTATACTCTGGCAATGCTGGCAAGCACAGGAAAACGTCCTTTATTATTATTACGCCACCATTCAAAAATATTGCAAGTATATGGCTGTCAGAGCTTTTTCGAAATATTTGCTAATTTCTTTAGTTTCATCTACGCCTGAATTGGGACTGTTATTTACATAATTTGAGGTTAGAATTTGTTTTCACTCGCCCACAGAAAGCTTCTCTTTTCAAGTAAAACAATCTTGGATGAAAAGATTTCGGCTAACATAACTGGAAAATACACATGATACTGCGATTATATACATCATGCTCATACTGCTGCCAAACATGACTTTCTGAAAAAATAAAACTCAGTGTTATTTCTTAGAGACATTCTAACATCATGTACAGCAGTAGGCAACAAGCTCCTAAAAAAATTCAAAAAGTGCATCGAGAACACCCATCCCACTCAACTGATTATAGATTGAAAACTTTCCAGAAAAAGTTGGAAACTCCCAAAAATAGAGAGAAACCCCAATCTGGCAGAATTGTATGTCTCACATTAGGCAATTGGAGCCAATACAGTATTAGTAGTATTCTGACTCAAAGCTGTCATGCACTCAACCTGCATTTCCAGGGATATGATTCTTTATTGTTTTATTGTACTTAAATTTCAGGATCATGAAGCATTGACTGCTCATTCTGTGGAATTACTGAGTACATCAGCCCTGCATTTACTATAACTCTTTATATCGGCCGACATATCGGCCAAAAATATGCGGCCCATGGATATATCGGCCGATATTGTCGGCCATGATTTGCCAATATATCGGCCAGCCGATGCCATCGGCCAAACCCATATCGGTGCATCCCTAATTAAGATAGCCACGTTGGAATTTATGAGTACGTATACAGCAAGTAGTATCCGGTGAAAGCTGCCACCTAACTGGTTTGATTTGAGTCAAGTCGAAAACAAATAAGGCAGTCATCAGATTTTTCCAGTAGATTCATTGACTGACCAAAATGTTGGTGCCAGCATTTAAAATAAGCCTCAAGTAATGGGATGCAACTCACGTCGCATCCCATTACTCAGGCTTATTTTAAATGCTGGCACCAACATTTGTGTCTGCTCAGTCCATGATACTAATCAGCTGGTAAACCAGCAAAACATCACGAATACCTTGCAATCTTAATCGAAGTTGAATCCAGCGCTAGTCGATTGGTTATGGTTCTGGACTTTAGAGCAAGGGGTCCACATTTCCTGAATCCGACTGCCAGCAACTTTCTCTCGTTTCCTCAGATGCTAAAGACAGCACGCATACGCCCTTATAATATGGCTATGTTAATACATATGTGAACCAGCTACACGAATGCCAACTTAAGAATTCTGGTACTTTCAGAAATGGTGCAAAACGAATACAGAATGCCAAAATGATAGAACATGATAAATTGAAGCACGGAAAGAAAATTTGGTGAAAATCTGAGCCATACTTGCAAAGTTGCAGGCAACTCTCGATTTGAGTGTTGCGTGGGACGATTAAACGACTCGATCCAAGGACTTACACATTTGTCAGAAATGAATAATATGGGCTGAAATAACGGAAGGAAGCATAGCAATGAAGGAGAGAAAAGGAAAAAAGGCGCGGAAAGCTGTTTGAAATTTTAAAAAAACTTAAAAAAATTTCATATTTTTTTGCATGTTTTTTCGGTTTTACTCGATAAGATATACGAAAATCTAAGTTTTTGCTTCTATTATACTCAGGCTTAGGCTTAGTATATCTGAAAAGGTGTTTCAAGCTGCTTAGGTCGAGGTCGCTCCCGCTCAGGTCGATGTATTGATGCTTAGGTCGATGTATTGATGCTTAGGTCGATGCATAGATGCTCAGATCGATATATAGATGCTTAGGTCGATGTATAGATGCTTAGGTCGATGCATAGATGCTTACGTCAATGTATAGATGCTTAGGTCAATGCATAGATGCTTAGGTCAACGTAAATTGGGTATCTGCATGTGATTCTGTATTCAGCTGTTTGAATCTTCAAATACTTAGGTCGATAAGATGCTTGTTTAGGCCGAGAAGAGGCTAATTAAAGAGACCCATAGCTTTTGTAATATTGATCATAGAAGGATGAAATTTTTTTTTCGCGCTTTCTTTCAACATGTTCTAAGTACTGAGCGG
The DNA here is from genome assembly GCA_036768485.1 of Mermis nigrescens. NCBI lineage: Eukaryota > Metazoa > Nematoda > Enoplea > Mermithida > Mermithidae > Mermis > Mermis nigrescens. Next base: position 4,917,436 of record JAVLUZ010000157.1, on the reverse strand, counting down.
AAAAAATCCGCCTTTCTGAAGTTTATTTGTTAGTATTCAGAAAGTACCATATTCTTAAGTTACTCCAAATCTGGGCTCTTTCCATCCCTAATATAAGGGAGCTAAAATTTCGTAGATTTTCTGGCGCTTAGCTGCCATTTGATAAATTATAGTTTTTTTTTTTATCAAAAGCGACTTCAGAATCGGCTAAAATGCTTTACTGAAGAAAGGAAATTCAAGTTTCAACAGAAATATTGTGTACTGATGATCGTGAGATTTCCAGTAGAGCGTAATTTTTATACAAAAAGTATCTAAGACCGCTATTACATGTGTACAAAGGATTTTATACTTAAAAAACACTGATTTTTTTTTAGCACAGGCGCTCTATTTCTAACGTATAAAAAAATTTGGCACTTCTGGAGCTTAGGTGGTACGGAAATTTTTTTTTCAAAATAGGAATTTTCTATCAATTTTGGGTAAACCGAGGGCGCTGATCACGAATATACTATCAGTGTTGCACACTTATTAATATTTCTTACTGAAAATGCGTGAAAGGTAACTTTACTTATAGGAAGAATGAACTGCGGATTTATTGGTAATAAAGTTAAGCACATCATCGTTCAACAGGATTGCACCCAAATTAATATTTCTTGTGTGAATGTGTAATGCGCTATTGTGAGTGTGTAATGTGTGAATGTTCATGTGCTGTTTTTCTGTTACACGGTTTAAACATTGAAACATATTTACATCGCTGTTGTTTTTTGCGTCTGGTTGCATTTGTTATTCTAAGATGGCAAATGTAATTCGAGCTTTTCCGAATCTTTCCAAATTTTGACTCAAAAATCTATTCTTAGCCACAGCATAGCCACAGCAACAGTTCCTGAAGCCATCCAGTGAGGACGTGATCATGGTCATTTAAAACGTGCAGTGGTTTGCGAGAATGGTATTTGTGTGGGACGCAATGAATTGCGATTGGAAAATAGACCAGGGAATAGATGGTTCAATTTGACGTTGTTCAGTTGGTCGTGCTTGCAAGAAAAACGTGTTTAGTGCTACCTAATCATCTGGCAGTTTCTGATATACATATTTTGGCTTATTGCTGGTCATACAAAATTAATAAACATTCATTTTTGATGCATGAATTAGAATTAAACGACAAAACAATTTTGTGGAGATATATGCCATGAATATTTTGTTCAGAATCCCATTCAGCCGGGAGGAGTAGGCCATACTGTAGAAATAGATGAAAGCTGCTTTGTATGCCGAAAATACAATCAAGGTCACTTAATGCGTGAACAATGGGTATTTGGAGTTAACGGTGTTGAAAATAAAGAAAGTGTTATGGTTTCTGTTGACCGACGAGATGCTCAAATTTTATTACCAATAATTCAGTAGTTTATTCTTCTTGGTACTTCCATAATTTCTGATATGTGGGGCCCTATAATGCCCTTAACAACTTAGGCTACCAGCACTTAATTGTCAATCATTCAATTATTTTTGTCGACCCTATTAAGCACGCTACTACAAATCTTGTTAAATCAGTATGGCATAAAGCAAAGGAAAAAAACCATGTGACGTTTTGGCACACACCGTGCAATGCTCACAAACTATTTGGCAGAATTTCTCTGGCGACAGCGTTTTGGTCTAAATCCGTTTCACCATTTCATCGAGCACGTTCGATTAGTTTACCCTGAAGCTGCTATTGACAATTAACATCGTGAACAATTTTTGCATTGTTAAATTTTTGCACTTTGAAGGACTTATCCAATCAATCTCGTTAATAAAAGTTGCACAAAAGCTGTGTACTAGTGTGTATGTAATATGAGTAACATTACCTTTCACGTATTTTAAATAAGGAATATAATATGGGTGTAAAACTAGTAGTATATTTGTGATCAGCGCCCTTGGTTTACCCGTAATTGATAAAAAATTCCTATTTCGAAAAAAATTTCCGTACCACCATAGCCAGGGGGATAGGGGGCATGTGCCTCTCCCAAATCGAAATTTGAGAATGATTTTTTTTCCCGACTACCCTTTGCTTTTGTTGCCAAAATTGAAAACAAATTTTTGGCACTTCAAACCGAATTTCTTAGTTTAGAGTCTATTTAGTCCCAACCGCGCGGTTTAAACACTTATTTTTAGGCTTTATACAGTCTAAAGCTTATTTTGGATCTATGTCTTCTGTTCTGTATATATAGGTTTTATGCGAAAAATGAGATTTGTTCATGATGCCCAGCGCTAAAGGCGATGGTTTCCATTGAAATTTAAACGTATCTAAGGTATCTGGGTAGCAGAATTTGCAAATTGAACTTAATTCTTTGGTCTCCCCTTATGTTTTGAAAAATTTTTGGTCGTGCCCCCTCCAACGAAACAAAATTCTGGATACGAGCCTGTGTGAACATTACCTATTTTTAAATATTTCTATTCAACAGAAATTGGAAATTATGTGGAAAAATTGTGGGCTTTGCATAGATTGCATTTTTGTATAAATTTCGGTTTGAAAGCTGTATTGCATGACAACAGTCTACAAAAAATTCATGTGTTCAAGAATTTAGAATTTTTCTAGTCATTTTGGCAATGAAACCAAAGAATTTCGCGCTTCGCGCCAGTCTATTTTATCTATTTATCGGCGGAATTCAAAACCATGATTCTGATGATTTTGTGGAAATTTTTATGTTAAAATTCAAGTTTTAAGTGCATATTTTTGCAAAATTTTCCGGGGCTCTGACCCGGACCCCGTTTGGAGTGTTCAAATGCGTTACCCCACACCTCACAGCTCTAAAAGAGGTTTCATGGCATTCTTTCTACTATAAGGTTCTACCTGATAAGTAAAACTTGCAAAGTGTGTAGCATTACCTGAAAAATTTTCCATATGCATTTTAACTGTCGCATGACGATGTGATTTGTCCAAAAATGTATTATCCTACACATAGGATGCGTTTTTACACCTTTTTGACTCCCCACTTGAAAAAATTCTGGCTGCACCTATGCCTAGCTACCTACTTATATTTTTTATTTTGGGAAGCAAAGGTATGAGTGTATCTTTCATTCGCCCTTGAAATAATTGTTAGTTGCATGTTGCCAGTAGCTAAATTTTTCGAAATCTATTTTGTTCCGTCTTCAGTAAACGAGAAAAACCCGCTGTTTAAACCCTGTAAGCTTTTATTTTAAATCACTACTTATTCAGTTAGGTAAGGTAAGTAGTTTTACATAAAATAAGTTGAAAATTCGCAATAATAACAGTTAAATAAGAAAGATTTAAAATAAAATGCGATAATCTGTTTTTTATTCTTTTGATGTCTAAAGCTTCGGGAAAAAAATAGCAGCTTTGGATTTTAAATGTTGAAGAGACGCTTTAGTGAGGTAGGTATATACATCATTCCCATTCATTTTATCTATTATACCTGTATGTTCTTCATTTATTTATATTTTATTTTATATAGATCTGGCGTATCTTACCATTATAGTGCGATGACGAAATTAACTTCTTCAGTTGAAGATCGATAACTGCTGTAAATGCTGAGAAACATGTAAGTAAGTCACAAAGGCTGTTTAGGTATAAGAGATGGGACAGGCACCGGTCCGTATCAGGACCTAGGGAAGGGCCTATGAAAAACAGAAGAAATGAAACGAAATAAAGATAATGCATCGTTCTATTGAGTCATACAACTTGTCTTTATTCATTCAGTGAAGTATAATTAACTCAAAATTTGATGATTTTCGACCACACATGGGCGTGAAGGCTTGGACCCTCGAGAATCTGAGAGACCACACATGCACACTGGGGTGGGGTATGGGGGTATCTCCCTACCACAACGCGTGGAGGGCATACCCTCCTCAGGCCGTTTTGGAACCACGCCTGTGCTTAAACCATGAAAAAACGTTAAATGGCGTCCAATAGTATAGTTTCAGGTACATATACTAGTTTTTCAAGTAGTAGCTTGTCCAATTAATTCTTCCAGACAATTTTCTTCCATTATTTTGTATATCTTTGATGTTGCAGGTTATTTAATCGCCCTTATCGTTACTGTTTTCATGCAAATTTAACAATAAATATTCATGAAAAATGAAATAATTGGAATTAAGTATCAAAATTTGTCAAAATTCGAACGTTTCAAGGAAACTCGTTTTACCCCTCCCAGAGCTTCTGACCGTGGCTTGTATTTGAGAGATCCTCTTAAAAATCGATAAGGTATCCAGAATTGAATTTTTGGTGCAATTTCTAGCAATTTTCCTCTGTCAGACCCCCTAGATTTTATTTTCTGGCCATGTATGATCTCGACAGATATGCTTAGCTTCAGGCAAAGGGCAAATAACCGAAAAATTGACGCTCGGGTGAAGATTGAAACAATTTGATTCTTTTAATTTTTCAACTTCAAGTTTAAAAAGATGACTTCTGACTGCCCCACGGTATTATCCTAGCAAGTCCCAACCTCCAATAAAATGTATTCTTGAACAGCTTTTTTATGCAAAAGTCATCAACATTAGTCATATTCGATAAGCTGATGACGAATATAATAGTCACTTCAAACAAAAACGCATATACCTAATTATACATATATGCAAGTTTATGCAAGTTTTATTCAAATTTGAAATTAAGCATGACCGGTTGTGGCATGATTTGATTAGCTGATTACGAATATAATAAAGGTTTTCAATAGAAAGACAGGTTTTATTCAAAATTTTTTGTTTTTAATTCTTTAATTATGATAAAAATTGCTCCACAATTTCCGCCCATTTATCTCAGGTTTAGCCCATGCGCTGGCACCAATGTGGATGCACATAACTAAGCCAGAGCGAAGAAAATGGTTATGAACAACCAAGTTCGGCTGTTACCAATTGCGTAGGCTTAGGCTTAGTTATGTGATTCACATTGATGCCAGCACATGGGTTAAGCCTGAGGTAAATGGGCGAAGATTGAGGAGTGAGCGCAGCAATTTTGCCCATTTGTGCCTTAGGCTTAAGCCATGTCTGGCACCAATCCGAAGCCTCAAGCAGTGATTAGGAAGAGGTTACCAGCATACATGTGCGTGGAGGGTTTTAACCCCCAAACCCCCAGATTACTGTACATAAATCCCCAGAATTCTATTTTTAGTAAGATTTTTGTCTATTTTATCCATCCTGACCCCCCAGAATTTTATTGCTGCCCACGTATGGCTACCAGCAAAAAAAGCCAATCGAGTCAGCGGTTTAGAATACATGTGTCAGCAGTTCAGAATGAGTGTGTCGGCAGTTTGGATGAGTGTGTTAGCAATTTAGATGAGTTTGTCAGCAGTATAGTCGAATGTAGATAAATTTGCATAAATAATTATATGTACGCGTTTTCATTGGAAACGACTATCATATTCGTCATCAAAGTATCAAATATGACTATAATCGATGACTTTTAGAAAAACTTTGTTTAAGGATACGTTTTTCCGAAGGTGGAGACGTGCTAGGATAATACCCTGCCCCAGTTAGCTCCTTAAATTTTTTTCATCCTTAGCCTATTGTTAGCTAGTGCACACTAGGGAATGAAAAGGTTTTTTAGCATGTAATAGTTTATATTTTGCAACTCCATGCATAGAACTGTGCTGTGATTTTCACCTATATTGCCTGTTTAAACCGTGACAATGCTTTTTCCTGTATTGCTCAACATTTTTTGTCACTTCAAACATTTCTCCACATCTACTGAGTGAGTCACCTAACTATTCACGATTTTTTCAGTTATAGCTTCCTCAATAGTGCTTTTCGTTTCATAAATATTTTACCAGAGATGACTATCTAATACACAAGCAAATTCCGAAGATTTGCTGGAAACGAGGCAGAATAATCAAAGAGTACCTTATTTCTACGGTATCATCGTACCTATGTATAACTCAATAAAGTGCTGAGGCTATTTCGTACACCCATCTATATCAATATTTTCATTAAGACATCGGTAGAGACATTCATGAAAGTCAATCTAATGATATTAATGGCCAGGAATATTAGGGCTTTTTCTATGCGCTTAAAATAAGAAAATCTTACACATGACTGGCAGTGATCGGACCGAGGCCGCGGCCTCGGCCTCGGCCTCGGCAAGCCTCGGCGTTTTTTGGAGCCTCGGCCTCGGCGCCGAGGGCGAAGCTGAAAAGTGCCGAGGCGCCGAGGGTTAAAATCAAATCTGAATAAGTTTAATATGTCCGTTGAATGTTAACTATTTAGAATGCATCTGCAGTACAAAGGCTATTTTTTACCTAAAGACTTTTCTTGTGATTTTAGTCGCGTACCCAGTTACACAAGGTTACATACAGCAAAGTGCCAATTTATTATTCATGTGATGACTAAGTTTTAATTCTCATGCTTGCTACATGGATCGGAAACACACATTCCCGAAGGGAGGGGTGAGGGAGGTTTATTACCCCCTCTCAGGGTATAAGACTCAAGTCACTGTCAGACGATTTTTGGTGAAAACCTTTTGAATATTTTTGAACCTAATTTTTACTATGGCAAAAGTGCAGCTAACTATTAAAATTTCCCGAAGTGATACAGTATTTTTGAATGTAAGCAAGAGTAAATAGACAAACTGTCACTATAAAACATGCATGTAACAGCTCAAATTTTTCGGGAGGGGCTCCTCGGCATACATGTAACGGCTAGAAATTTCGGGTGGGGGATTAGCGACTCTAATTCTATGTCAAAAATGGCAAAAGCACCTAAAATAGCCAACAAAGCGCAAATTTTCGCCAAAAATGGGGAGGGTGGGTCAAAATTTTCTGACGTTGGAGGGAAGGGTTAGGGGAGACGTCCAACCATGGGTGGGTGGGGAATTCCCTAAAGCCCTTCCTGTTACACGTATGGTTTTCGGCCATTTTTATGGGAGAGGGCGTAAATGATTACGAATTTTCGGCCGAAAATTGCAAAAACGCACCTAAAAATGGACAATAAATGCAGGTTTTGCCAAAAATCAATTTCGGCTCGTGCATTTTTTAAAGCCATTTTTATACAATGTTAAAATACTTTCTTGGACAAAGTGATATTAATTATATCGTTTTTCAGTATTTTTTTAGGAAACTTCAAAAAATTTTCGGCGCTTCGCGCAAAATATCGCTAATATACTGTATTTAGATTGAAGCAGAGGCATTAAACACTCAAAAATCAATTTTTGTATAATCTAGGCATCTTTATGCAGATTTAAATATCCTTTGTATCCATTTATACTGTTTTTAAAAATTTTATGCAAAACAAGTACTATTTAATAACTCAGCACATTTAGCCGTTCAAAGATAAAATTGACTAATTTATCCTGATGTTGCATTGGATATCTAAGCACAGTAGTGCTTATTACAAGATTTAATTGGCATATTTCAATATCTGTAATATTTCTGATTTTGTAGTACAAGTTGTTTTAGCTTTCACAGTCAAGTTTTATGTGTAAATTTCATCAAAAGCTCATAAAAATTTCGGCGCTTTGCGCCAAATAATCTTATGAACTATATCCAGGCCGAATTATCACATTTAGGACCACGATTTTTTGTATTCGGCAAAGATTTTTCATAATGTACAGAGACTTTTCAAGACTGTCTTTGTACATGCACAAAGATTTTCGGAGAGACAAAAACTGTAAAAAGGTGTAAAATTCCCGAAAATTTTCGGCGCATCAGTAATTGTCTGTCCTTATATATCTTTAAAATAGTAGAATTTGCATTTAGAATGGAAAAAATGTCAAATATTCAGAGACCCAGGAATTAGCTAAGATACGCTACCGAAGGTCGAAAACCCCTTTTTAACCACACTAAATCGCTACTGTACCATACTATAATAGTACACAAAAATTTGCATGTACAAAATGTTCAAAGACTTTTGGATACCATTTTTGTACATGTAAAAAGGTATCTTGCACAAAAAAACACTGTTTAGGACTGCATGCCGGTTGCAGGTCACACACTGGTAGCATAGGTGCACAAGGTCAGGGTCGGCAGGGGGGGGTGAAATGCCAAAAATCCAAAACGGTAAATTTAACGTTCACGATTTTTTTTGCTGTTTTAATGATCAAAATGGTCAAAATAGCCTATAAAACGTTTTTTCGTGTTAATAACACATTTTAATAGCATTTTTTAGTCCATTTTGACTGCATTATACCACTTTTAACACTAAAAAATGTAAAAATTTATCAATTTTGGGCGCTTTTTGAGTAAAAAGTACTTAAAAGTACTAATCTGGCGCGAATCGCCGGAAAAATTTTGATATTTTTACTGATTTTGATGTCAAAAATGATGCAGAACAAGACCTGTTTGCTCAAAATCGCCGGACAGTACCGGTCTAGCTGACCCTCAGGGGGGTAATACCCCCCTCACCCCCTATGTGCATGTGTGACTGGCAGTATGTAAAAAAGTGTATGTTTAAAAATGTGTATGTTAAAAAATATATTTATATAAAATATCTACAAAAATTTGTTCGCTCATACAAAGACACTACTTAATTTACTGGTCCCCCATTTTGGGATTTCACCCTTCCCTCAACTCTGGACCTTGGGAAACTATGATCAGAAAGTACAGTGCACTTTCTGTCATATTACCTACCACACCAGAATTGGATGACTGAAAAAGCGTGTTTAAACATGCATTACTGCAAAAGCGAGCACAACAATGGCTACAGTTCTGTCTTTACTTAGCTTATTTCGTTTGTTCGTTTATTTCTTTGACACTGATTTCTTATTTCTGTATAATAATAAAAGTTTTTAAGTGCTTGTTCAGCCATATTTTTTATTATATTTTCAAGTCTTCAACGGCAACTTGTTAAATTAAGTATGCTTTCATTCTGCGGACTTTATGCGGACTTTATTCAATAAATCCTTCACAAATTAATCTACTATTATTGAAAATGACATTCGATAAAGTGTTCAATATTACGACCATACGTGGGCAGCAAGAAAATTCTGGGGGGGGGGTGCAAGATTTTTTTGAAGGTCGAAAAATGGCCTTAAAATGGTGGTATGGCGATAAAAACACCATTTTTCGACGTTTCTCATCAAAGCACTATCCATTGGCATCACAAAAATTGCGAAAAAAAACAAAAAAAATTTTCAAAAATTGAATTCTGGGGGGGGGTATTTTGATTTCTGGGGGGTGCATACCCCCCAAACCCCCCACGCCCAGGTGTGATTACGACTATTCTCTAGCTCCTGTGCATACAAAATATTCTAAGAGCACTATTTATGGGTATAGGTATATAAGCTTGACCCTCGGCATTACCCTCGGCCTCGGCCGAGGCCGAGAGCAAGGATTTTAAGGCGCCTCGGCCGAGGCCGAGGCCGAGGGTCCCAAAAGTACCCTCGGTCCGATCACTGATGACTGGGAGGTATGGGGATATCCGCCCTATCCGTACTTTTGAAAAGTTCAACCCTCCCTCGAGCCATTTTAAAGCCAAACCTATTCCAGGAACGATATGAAAGCGCTGAGCGATGTAATTAGTATACTTTTGAGTACTACAAATATTTATTTTTCGATCAGTAGAATGCTCACTTCGTTCATCCAGACATTTTCTTCCGTTATTTCGAACATTTTGGATGGTGCAAGTCATTTTATCACCCTTATTGTTATTTGTTTTTGTGCAAACTTACCCATGAATGTTCAAGAAGAGCAAAATACCGCGCATTAAGTGTGAATCAATTTCGAAACATCATTTTTAAATGCTTTTATCGGCTATTTGTCATTGAAAGAGGGTAAGGAACGACAAAAATATTTAAACAATCATTAGCACAATCTCATTGCTTTAACGCCAGCTCCATATACGAGTAATTTACCGTCGAAATGCACATTCTATCCAAATTTTTAGGAAGCATTATTTAAAAAATCTCAAAGCATATCCTAGAACTTTTTTTCGTCCGTATACTTACCTAATCAAATATTAATTAAAATTCACGGCAGCTTATTTAATTAATTGTATTTGCCGCTTAGTTATCGGGTACTTGTACTTTGCTGTGCAAACACCCTGCGTTATATTCTCAGCTGTGAAAATTGATTAATTCGCCTCGATGGCGACGTCGACTGTTTCAACTTCGTCGACGGCCATTTCATCCACAGTAGATAGCGGCGTTGTTTTAGTCCCCAGTGATATTACTACGTCTTCGCCATCACCGAAGAAAGAGGCACTCAATCAAATAGGCGGATCGCCCTTAGTCAAGGATACGAGGCGTCGAGTTAAAATTTACGCGCTGAATGACAAGCGGACGTGGGAGGATCAGGGAACTGGTCACGTGACTTGTGCGTACAGCGAGAGACTGCAGGGTAAATTGAACATATGAGCCTGATGTCTAATTACTAATTATGAAATAATTACTAATTACCAAAATTTATTTCTTAAGAAGGATTAGCACGCAGGAATGAGAGAGGGAGAGATTGGGCTAGTCTGAAGCAAGTTGTGATAAATCGTTGCATGATAGCATGGCGGTCTAGCGTCAGCTTGTAAATATACACAAATGACCAATGGCGACCACTAATGGGCGTGGGGGTTGAGATTTTCACCCCTTTCACACCGAGAATTTTGTAGACCCCAAAAATTCGATAGACCCACAGATTTGAATTTTTGGCATCTTTTTTGGGATTTTGCCGGTTTTACGCCACCTTAGACTCTCCAGCATTAGGCTGCTACCCAAGTTGGGTGGCGACTGCTGGCCAGTGTGACAAGGGCAAATATTATATTTAAAATGTTATGTACCTACAATATCGTTCTTACAAGGGTCAATGAAATAATAACAGAAAGTCATCAATATGAAAAAATAAATAAACAAATAAATGAATAACTAAATAAGTAAATAAATTAGGCATGCTGTTAGTATAAAAGAAATAAAAAGACGCGAGAAATAGTATATACACATGTACATAAAAAAGCACACAAAATTATATTATGAGAAATTACAGGTTTTACGAGGCGCAAGAGTTCAAGTAAAACGGGAGACGTAAGCAGGAGTTATACAGAAGGAATACACAAAAAAAACGCGAAACATATAAACAGGCGAGGTCATCAGAGAGGAACTAGGTTGCTACAGTTTCGTGCCTTTAATCCTCTGACTGTCACTGCAACCTAGCGGCACGAGTCTAGGCGGCTAGACTGCCTCTCAACTCTACGAACAACAACCAAAGGGAAATGCAAACAAACACACGAAAATTATTTATAGAAAATCTAGTCAATGTGCCCCTACTTTGGTATTTTCAGGATAATGCTGCACATGACCAAAAAAAATTAAGCGAACGCGAAAAATTCTAGAAAATCTCAGTCAGTGTGCCCCTACTTTGGTTTTTTCGGGATAATGCTGCACATGACAAAAACTAGGCGAACGCGAAAAAAGTTAGAAAAACTAAGTCAATGTGCCCCTACTTTGGTATTTTCAGGATAATGCTGCACATGACCAAAAAAACTAGGCGAACGCGAAAAAATTTTAGCAAATCTCAGTCAATGTGCCCCTACTTTGGTATTTTCGGGATAATGCTGCACATGACAAAAACTAGGCGAACGCGAAAAAAGATAGAAAATCTCAGTCAATGTGCCCCTACTTTGGTATTTTTCGGGTTAATGCTGCGCATTGACAAAAAAACTAGGCGAAGAAGAGAGAGAAAACGAAAGAAAAAATTAAGTACCCGGGTATCCAACCAACCAAGACTTACACGTTACGAAACTAAATAATAACATCAACGCGTACGCTAATATCCACGACAAATGCATACTCGACAACGCACAATAGTTAAGTGAAGCTACTTATTCATGCGCATAATTCAGGAAGCAGCGTCCTAACAGCGATGATAAAATTCAAAACGGTCTTAAACAGTTTTGAATATAAGAATGTGCTGGAAAATCAGAAAGGTCGCTGTTGGAAAATTTGAAGTATTTTTGGCGCATGATTTTAACATTATAGCCCTGTTTTTGCAATTTGAGTGACAGATGATTCACGCGCGCTTTGAAAAATTCTTCTTTAGAGCAAAGACGCGCAAAACGATAGAGCTGACTTACAAAAACGGCATACAAAAGACTTTTAGGTACGTTAGAGTCTGAAAAAGGGAAATTAACAATAGGGAATCGAAATTGTTCTCTTTTGTCGAAAATCGTGTAAGAAATCGGTGTAGAAAGATTAATTTCGACGTCTAAATAACTAGCTTTATGAGCAGAAAAAGTTTCCGTAACATTTAATGATTTTGGGTAAATCTCTTTGATGTAATCACGAAAATTTGGAATATTTATAGCCGCAAACAATAAGCAAGGTCTTTATTTTTAGGCGATGATAGGAATTTATATTCGCAGTAGAAAAGGAAAAGATCCGCCAAAAGTGGAGAATAATTAGATCCCATTGGGATGCCAATTTTTTGATGAAAAATTTTACTTCCAAAATTAACGAATGAATTTTGGATCAAAAATTCAAGACTTTCAGTAAAAGTGTCAAAGTCAAAAGTGAAATAAGACTTTTTATCCGAAGGAGAAGAACTCCAGTATGATTTGAAACCGTTAGTACATAAAAATTTATTCTTTTCAAAGGGTTTCTCCAGGAAATCAAAAGAAGTGGAAATAAGTTCATTTTGCGGAAGAGAAGTGTAAAGAGTCGAAAAATCGAATGTATTAATCGATTTAATGTTTTTAATTGATTCTAATTTCTTAACGAAAGAAAATGGATTATTGATAGACCAAAATCTGTTAATTCGAGAATTTCTAAAAATGGCTTTACAACAGTTGTCCCAGAAACGACGGACTAACTTGAGGCCTTCAGTAACTAGCGACGATATGAAAGTAGTAGAACAATTTTTAGCCGAGGTAATAAACCTGGATTAAAAGGGAATTTTGTGTAGTTTTGGAATCCAATACATAAAAGGTAGTTTTTTGTTGAGACGTCCTTCACTAACAGGTCCGGAAAACTTAGAAAAAACGTTTTTCTGAAACTGAATATAGTCAAAGATAATGTTTTCTTCACTCAAGTTAGACAAAACGTAGGTACCACTAGAGGATAGGGATGGAGATGAAAAATAACCCAACTCCTCACAAAGAACGGATAAATAATGATGCTTACATATGATAACTAAGTTATTACTAGCCTTATCTGCGACGGTGATGACAAAGTGATCATGTAAATTCTTAAGTTTCTCTTTAACGATGGTTTTTCCGAGGAGAGAATTAGAAAAGGAAGGAAAATTTGATTTTTTAAATTTATGAATTCTTTGTGAAACAACTTGTTTTATTCGATTTTTCCAGTCAAGCAGCGAAGAAACAGGGGCCTTTTCTCTTTTGGCCCAATTTATGACAAAATTATCGAGAGCATGAAAAATGTCATTTTCACAAACCTCCCAATTTATACGAGGAGTTTCACGGAAATTAGGACCTTTATTGAAAAGTGAAATTAAGTCAGGATCCCCAATGAAGTTTAAATCACCAGTAATGACATGACCACATGGTTGATAAACATATGGGGATGAATGACAATGACAGGGCGGAATGACACCAGTTGATGAAAATTCTTCGACGACTTGTCTGTAATTTAATATCTTAGATCTAATGGGTTGAGTTAAACGATATGTAACGACAGGAGGATCTTGACATTTGAAATTAGGAGGAACGAGCTTAGTAACGCATTTTGAATGAAAAATCGAGGGCAAGTTGATGAAGTCAAAACCTTTATTCGTAAAAAAGTAAGTCGAAAAAAGCTAGAAGTATAATCAGTTTTCATAAACGAGACGGGCTTATAGAGCCTAAGGGCCGTATGACAGAAAGCAGAATAAGTTATTCCTGGGATAAGTCCTATTCCGGGAATAGCTATTCTCGTAATAAAACTTATTCTCGTGATAGCTATTCCTGGGTTAAGGGACGGAATAAGCTATCCTAGGAATAAGAAAATTTGGTATTACAGAACGCGAAATACGCGAGGAATAGCTATTCCTGGGATAACTGAATCTATCCCAGCGTTAAGCTATGCATTCCATTGGTTTTGTTTATAGATTGCCCGTCTAACGCATACTGCATACTGTAATCACGTCACGTTATTCGTTCGAAATCATAGGACGTAAATACAATACAATGTTGTGTGTAGCGCGCGCGTGTAACTTGTGCATTGATGCATGGAATTGACTTGAGACTTCTGAATGTTACCAAATAAATTTTTTATAATTCGGTTCAATGAAGGCGCTTGCTTGCTTCTACGGAAAACAAAAATAAAAATAAACCATTACCATCGAGATCAAAAATTTTTTCATAGTTTGCAGCATGGAAAACTACTTTTTTGTGTACTCATGGTGAATATTTCTGTCAACTTGTTGATTATACTTACTGCATTAATTTTTTAAATCACTCCACTCGGCGTGTTTAGTAATGCATGATCGAAAAATTTTAAAATCTTCTTACAAAGAGTTCAACTAGACGAGCTGCACTCGTGGAGCAAACGCACTAGAAAAATTTCTGCATCTTTTTGATCGTAAATACAAGCGAGAACAACAATATTGAATTTCTGGATAAAGAGGAATTGATTAACTATCTTATTAAAATTTTTCGACATATGTACACCCTTTAAGACCGCATTAGAAACACGGTTTTTTTTTGTATTCGGCAAAGATTTTTCCCGATGTACAAAGACTTTTTCAAGACCGTCTTTGTACATGTACAAAGATTTTTGGGAAGACAAAAATTGCAAAAAAGGTCTAAAATTCGAAAATTTCGCGCTTCGCGCCGAAATGAGTAATTGTGTGTTCTATATATCTTTATAATGGCAGAAATTGCATTTCAAGAGTAAAAATATCAAATTTTTCGGCGCTTCGCGCCGTTTTAAGACGATTCTTAGTGATTTTTGCCCTTAGAGACCCAGAAATTAGCTAAAACACACTACGAAAAGTCGAAGAACTCTGTTTTTACGACACTAAAATCGCTGCTGTACCATATTATAGTACCCAAAAATTTTGTGCGTACAGAATGTACAAAGATTTTTAGGAAGACAAAAACTGTAAAAAGGTGTAAAATTCTCAAAATTTCGGCGCTTCGCGCCGAACTGATAAATTATTTGTCCTATATATCTTTAAAATGGCAGAATTTGCATTTAGAATGGAAAAATGTCAATATTTTTCGGCGCTTCGCGCCGTTTTCAGATAATTTTTAGTAATTTTTGGCGTCAGAAACCCAGAAATTAGCTAAAATACACTACCAAAGATCGAAAACCTTGTTTTACCACACTAAAATCGCGACTGTACTATATTATAGTACACAGAAATTTGCATGTACAAAATGTACAAAGACTTTTGGGGACCATCTTTGTACATGTACAAACGGACCTTGTACAAAAAAAAACACTGATTAGAAACGATTTTTACTACTATTACGCTGACTTATACCTGCTCTGACCAGGTATAAAATGGCCGAATAAAAGCGGCTGTTTTTATTCCCGAGATAACTTATTTCGCCTTCTGTCATACCGCTTATTTTTATTCCGCCGTTTTATCCCGAGGTTAGCGCCCGGAACGTCACTATTCCGCGTTCTGTCATACCAACTTTATTCCTGGAATATCACTGTTTATTCCGCTTTCTGTAATACCGAAATATTTTATTCCGCCCTCTTATCCCACTGTTTTATCCTGGAATAGCACTATTCTGCGTTCTGTCATACGGCCCTTAAATAAGAAATTGCGGAAATTATGCCAAAACATCGTTTTTCGTTGTACGAAAATTCATGGGTGGATAATGAAACAATGTTTTCACGTAAAGATTTGAGATTTTTTAAAGAAAGACCAAAAATAAGTTCGCGTAAATTGAAAGTCCCATTTTCAGAATCTAATATTCTGCAACATTCATCGAAAGAAGGGATTATGATCAATCTTAATGATGACGGTTACAGATTAAAAATTCATGAAGTTTTTTAAAAAAATTGTCAAAATAGCTTTTTACTTTGGGGCAAGAAGAGACCGAGTTTTCAGGCGCCCGATTCCCTTCCTTCTATATAATCTTTGTTGTCTACGAATCTCATGCTTCACGTCTAACGTTGAATATGTCAAAAAATCAAGCTCATTTATTAATTTTTTATGCCTATTTCTTTTCTTTACAAAGAAAAAAATAGAGACAAAAATTTCAAAGTCTTCCAAGATTATAGACGTATTTTATCTGATTAAGCTTTGCTTGTTTACAAGTGAAATTTGATGTCCAAATTTTATAGGTCTTGCTCTTACCGTACGTTCCGAGCTTGATAATACCGTTGCGTTGGAAAGCAAAATTTTACCTGATACTGCTTATCAAAAGCAACAAGAGACGTTGATTGTGTGGTCAGAGGGCGACAATTGCGACCTAGCTTTGAGTTTTCAGGAGAAGGCCGGTTGTGAAGAAATTTGGGAGCGCATTTGCCACGTGCAAGGTCGAGATCCTACTTTGGATGTGACGCAGGTAAAAACGTGTCCTGTGTAATTGTGTGTAAAGTGCCAAATTCAGGAAAAATGATGTATATTATCAGAAATTTTATCGACGCATGATTTCTATCATTTGACTTGCAGACTTAATTTTTTATTAATTTCACAATATTGTGTGGTTTCTTCGAAAAAATTATGGCTACACGGGTCTGTTATTGCATTTGATTTCTCAGTCTAGCATTAATTAACAGTTAACTTGTATTATTAAAATATTACTTCATTAAATAATCAAATATCAATTAAATTTAAACATTATCAAATATATGTGTACATATTAATTAAATACAGCCGTTCTGTGCAGTTAGTTTTGCATTAGTGTAAATCAGTTGAAGTTTAAAATACGCTAATGTTGTGTTTGCTTATTAGCTAGAGATCGATTGTTTTTCAATTTTTTCAGCTTGCTTAACGTACATAAAAATATGACTCGTGTTTGAAAAGAAATTGACGAAGTTCCTATGTAAGTCATTTTGAAAAATCGCAAAACTACTTGGAAAGCCCTTAAAACGCTTTTTCATGATAATACCGCATTTTTTAATCCATTTTATTGCATTATATAGCTTATAGCACTAAAAAATATTAATCAGGCGCGAAGCGCCAAAAATTTTGACATTGTTTTTGTGATCGAAAATCGTGCAAAAAAACGTTCCGTCAGCGCAAAATCGCTGAACCTTACCTGTCTGTCCCACCCTTTAATATAATGAATACCCTCTCACCAAGGAACGACCAGGCGTCCGCCCGGTCCCGGCCGGGCCCAGTTGGCTCGGTCCCTGCCAAAATAGGGCCGGGCCGTTTAAAGGTAGCATAAGGCGTTACAATGAAGAACGTCAATAATATTAGTGATTATTTTGGAAATGTTATTTAATTAACTTCTCTGCAGCTTTTAACCAGTGTTATCGAGCTTTTTTAGAATGCGCTGTATTACGTCTGACATGCTTCAAGAAACATGTTCGTTAACAAAAATTGAATGAGAATAAAGGTAGATCAGCATAAAGTCAAGCAGTGCACCAATTCCGATCTAGCATTTTATGTATAAATGAGCAATAAATGCAGAAGCGTTATATTATTTAAAATATGAAAAAATCTGATATTCACATGGAATCGTCAAGAAGGATTATATTTTAAACAAAGAGTATGTTAGGAGAGTATGTATTTCTTTCACATTAAAGCAATTATTCCATCATTTTCAGATAATATTTCGCAAGACATACACTTTTTCGAAAACACCTTTTGTTTCATACGTGTTAACTGAAGAGTTTTTTCACAGAAAAAATTGAATAATTAGCCCCTATTCGATAATTTTCTTATTAAAGATCATGAATTTAAGAGCGAACTGTAATTAATTATAATAGAAAACAGAATGGTAGGTTTCTTGAACGATACTACGATTGTGAAGATCAGATATATATGTACATACATAGAAAGATTCCTGACTTCACTTTGGCGCAATGGTTCAGTTACAAACTTAAAAGCTGTAACGCTTCTGGCATCTGATTTCTGTTAAAATGCTTCATGTCAATCAGCCTCGTAGCTTTTTTGTAATTCATATAAAGTCTCTAGTCTCTGTAACTTATAAAAAATTACATTGAACTCGAAAATATTCGAGAAATAACACTAACTAATTTAATTGAAAAGTTTTCTGTGAATTTTCAACGTGTTGGCAATCGTTCAACAGCTTTCTGAGTTACCGGGCAGCTCTAGCGGCAAAAAATTTTCCGAAATTCACATGCTTCTGCATCAGACTGATTAAATTGATTCAGAACAGGTTCAATCTGCTTTTGAAAAGAAGATGAGTTGCGAAGTGGACGTTAAAATAATGCTTAATATTCACGACCGTTTTACTAAATGAGTGTAAATTCTTATCAACATAAATCCTACCTACAGTCCAACCTCGTTAATAAAGACTCGAATAGTAGACACTCCCACTTAATGAAGGCCCTTCTCTTCGGTCCCTGCCAAACTATTATGCTTTATCACACTTATAAACCCGCTTAATAAGCGATGGTTAACGGATAATGGCCCAATCACCGGTTGGGCCATTAATACGGCTCTGTAAAACCTTGAATAAATGACAATGTGCTAATGACCTCGGTTAGTAATCTCTTACCTGAAACACATGACTAAATGACACCGTACAGTGATTTTTTGTCAAGTAAATCAACCCAGTTACTAAACACCTTTTTGGATATAAAACACGATCAGTGCGCAGCGATAAAATCATTGATATTTAGAGGTATGCAACAATGTTCAGCCCAGTAATCGTACGTGGACCCCGACCCCGGAAAACCCCGGCCTAAACCCCGACCCCGACCGGGGGCAAGATTTTTCGAGTCGGGTCGAACCTTTTTTCGGAGATGAAATATAGCATTTAATTTTTTGGTATGTACAAAGGAAAATTGTATAAATAGCAAATAAATTCGGCAAACACCAAACAAGGATGATTCATTCGCAAGCATAACGAATATGTTAAACTCGACACTCGCGATATTTCATGAAATGTACGTCTAGTCGCTAATTTTAAAAATCGCTAGAATGCATTTTAAACCTACTTCTGAGCATGTATATCTCAAAACTTTCAAAACTTTGAGTCAATTCATACATTTTAGCACTGCTTTCACGAACAGAAATAGATTTTTCCCATAAATAAAATCCTGGCTATGGGTCTGACTGAATATGTATATTGGTGGCAGGTGAGCAACAAAATCTTCATAATTTCAATCATAACTTACTGAAAGTGATTAAAATTGAAAGGAATTCTAAATTCCATGTTCGAACTTGAAATAAAAATAAAATTTTGAACATAACCAGCTTTATTAGTATGCGCTATAAGCAAGTGAAGGTATCGTTTTTAATCTCTAAATAGGTATGTAATCATGCAATGTTAACTGTAAATCTTCAACCCCGACCCCGAAAACCGGGGTTTTTCATCTCCGACCCGACCCCGACCGGGGTGAAAATCTGACCCCGTGCGATCACTGGTTCAGCCATATAATAAGTACTTTGGATATAAAAGCGCTACGTGACACGTGGAAGGAAATAAATGTCAACGCGGTTAATTATAACACTCGGTTAGTAAACGTGGAGCTCCTTGGCCCCCTCAGAGTGATTGTTAGCGCAATTCGACTGCATATTGGAACACAAATTAGCAATGCACAAGAAATGTCGCAAGGAATGTGGCAAAAAACAATGTTTTTGGGCAGAAAGATGAAAAATTAGTTGTATTTCAGGCCGCTTAGACGGATTTCGCTATCAAGCTATTGATTAGAAAGTATTTATAAACTACCTTGAGGGATATAAAATATATTTGAATATTAAAATCTGAAGTGAATTAGTGGGCTGGACAGATATGAACATTGTAAATAGGTACATTTATACATTATACACACACAAACGCTAAACGTGTTATGACATGCACACGCATGCATACCTCTAACTACATAGTATAACATGCACTGAGGCCGTGTCCCGGCCTAATTTTGGGCCGATCGTTCACTGCCCCTCACCCCCTAAGTGCATGTATAGTAAATGTGTGTGTGTCTTTGTGTGCTTGTGTAGAAACATTAAAAAATTAAGCCACTTATTATTCGCAGGATGCTAATTACGATGCTGAGGCCGATTCGGAAAGCGGCGGCGATTGTCGCGCGACGTGCAGCAGCGCGACGGCGTCGTCGACGTCGACCGCTGGCGGCTCGCACGCCGATCAGCCGCCGATCCAATTGCCGCCGTGCGAATTGTCGCGGTTGCAAGAATTGAACGACTTGATCAGTCAGAGCTTCGCGACGGCCCAGTCGCGCGAATCGCTCGTTCAGGCGATCGAGTCGCAGGGGTACATAAAAAAACTGCTGGACCTGTTTCGCGTGTGCGAGGATTTGGACAATCGCGACTCGTTGCATCTGCTCTACCGCATCGTCATGAACATTTTCATGCTGAACAAAAACGCCCTGTTTGAAATTTTGTTCAGCGACGAGCATTTGAAGGACGTCGTCGGCGTTTTCGAATACGATCCGAGCGCATCGACGCTGGGCGACGCGTCGTCGCGCAAGCATCGCGAATATTTGTGGGACACGGCGACGTTCAAAGAAGTGATTCCGATGGCCAATCCGGAATTGAAGGCCAAAATTCACCAAACCTACCGCGTCCAATACATTCAGGATTTTATTCTACCCGCGCCGTCGATTTTCGAAGAAAATCTCCTCTCCACCCTATCTTCCTTCATTTTCTTCAACAAAGTCGAAATAGTCAGCATGATACAGGAAGACGGCGCTTTTCTCGCCCAACTCTTCGATCGGCTGACGGACAAAACCGCGCCGCTCGAGCAAAAACGCGACCTGTCGTCGTTTCTCAAAGAATTTTGCTCCTTTTCGCAAAAGCTCCAACCGCAGGCGCGCGACAATTTTTTTCGCGGCCTGACGTCGCACGGCGTTTTGCGCGCGTTGGAGAATTGCTTTCGGACGCGCGACGACCAAACGCGTCTGAACGCGATCGAAATTCTCGGCCATTTGGTCGACTATAACGCGTCGCTGATACGCGATTACGCGCTGCAGCAAACGCGCAACATGAACGCCGCGACGCCGACGGGCGGCGTTTACGCGACGATGAGCGCGACGGCGCGACCAAATTTATTGAACACCATCATCGATCATATTTTTTACGACGACCGCCAGGATCCCGAAATAGCCGCCAGTTTGCAAGTTGCCAGCGCGCTTAAGATCATTATCGATCCGGATAACATGATGGCTTCGGTACGTGTTAGACTCAAACATGCACACAGAGGGTGAGGGTTCCCCCCGCTGAAGGGTCAGTCAGAAAAGTACTGTCCGGCGGTTTTGAGCTAATGGAACGTTTTCTGAATCATTTTTGATGACGAAAGCAGTAAAATTGTTAACGATTTTTTGGCGTTTCGCTCCGGATTATGCTTTTTAGTCTAAAAGTATTCAAAATCATAGCTGGGCAATACCCATTGCCCTAGCTAATACCCAAGCCCAATTTTTTGGTTGGTTGCTCAATCGTTGAAGTGGTTGTTCATAAAACTTGTTAAATATTGTACACTAGATTTTGAATGATGAATCTATGGATGTGCATCAGCGTATATAAATAGCTCGTTTAACCATTTGACAGTGTTTTCATATTATCTAAGTTAGTTTTATTGCCAACCACTTACTCCAGCATTATCGTGCATTGCACATGAAATTTTCCTACTCATATCATCAGTTGCAACTGGCAGACCCTCTAGCTGGTACCGAACCTGCTCTAGCTGATACCGGGTTGCACCTGGTTGCACCTATTGCCCAGCTTTTTGATCAATTTCTCTATCTCTTAGTGTCAAAAATGATATAATGCAGTGGCAATGCACCAACAATGCTTTTAAAATGCGGTATTCTCACGAAAAAGCGTTTTATAAGCTATTTTGACCATTTTCGTCGTTTAAATCGCAAAAAAATGGTGAACGCTAAATTAACTGTTCTGTATTTTTGAGATTTACCCCTCGCATTTATACTTCTGTACCTGTTAGGCCGTATCATGCGTTTGATAGCAGGCGAAGATGTGGGAGAAAGTAGTCTGCCTTTTTAACGAGGGGGGTAAATTAATTGCCTCTTGATGTTGGCTAAAATAAAATTGGCAAAAAAACACCTACCTGAAAACGCATCTTTCGCCAAACAATTTTAAAACGATGGTATTTAATATTTGTAGTTTTAGAAACGCACTTTTTCAAGCAAAAAGTCTAAAAATGACTTTAGAACGTAAACTTTTACCCAATACTATTTTTTTACGTGGGACTACCGACTTTGTATGGTGAAAGCCTGTTCCGTATATGAAAACAAGAGTTAAGTAATGGTCTCCTCCCTATCCAAGGTCTGCCATTCTCCACTCCACATCATACCATCATACATGATTTGGGGGAGGAGTTTCAACTCCCTTTTAGACAATTTTTTATCCTCTAAAATTTTCTCATCCCTGCCCCCGAATACGTGATTTTCCGAAAAATTAATAGAAAGGGTGCTGTTTTGCGCGTTTTTTTGTTATTTGCTTACTCAAATAAAAAATATCAAATTTTAGAAGCTTCGCGCCATATATTCATTTTTTGACTTTGATTTATTTCAATTTTTCCGATATTTTCCGAAATTTCTATCAAGCTATTTACTTTCCAGAAAAGTAAATCATCATCAGAAAGGCCAAAAATGATGTTGTTGACGCGTCCACCGTTTTGGAGCCCAAAATGGTCGACATATGGGCATGACTGTGAGAGGATAAATAAACTGATTAATAACTGGCGGGAAGCGCCGGAGAAATACAGAAATTATGCTAAACAATAAACCAAAAGCATTTTTAAAATACATTCTTTCCTCATCTCGCCAGCTACATATGCTGGGCTCACGAGACAGCGCGCATCCTTCTATTCTAAGCAGTGATTTTTTGTACTTGGCAAAGATTTTTCCCGATGTTCAAAGACTTTTCGGGACCGTCTTTGTACTTACAAAAATTTTTGGGAAGATAAAAATTGCAAAAAAGGTCTGAAATTCGCAAAATTTTTCGGCGCTTCGCGCCTAAATGAGTAATTGTGTGTTTTATATATCTTTTTAATGGCAGAATTTGCATTTAGAAAGGAAAAATGTCAAATTTTTCCCGCGTCGCGCCATTTTGAGACAATTTTTAGTAATTTTTGGCGTCAGAAACCCAGAAATTAGCTGAAATACACTACCAAAGATCGAAAACTTTGTTTTACCACACTAAAATCGCTACCGTACTATATTATAAGACAAAAATTTGCATGTACAGAATGTACAAAGACTTTTGGGGACTATCTTTGTACATGTACAAACGGACCTTGTACAAAAAACACTGATTCTAACCCATTTATCGCAGTAGAGAATGAAATATCCGTATCACTTAACAATATTAGGACCTTGCTCTTGCTATTGAAAATAAGGAAAGTCAGATTTTATTTTATTATTTTCAGATTTTATGTAGAATTATGATTATAAATGCTAATTTTTTATTTAATTTGATTTATCCTCTCACTCAAACCCTTCTGTAATTATTATAACTATTATTGATTAATTTAATCGAAATTCTATAGCTTCAAAAGTTGGAGTTGAAAACGTACTGTCAATACGTGCAACGGCTTGTACACCTGGAGAGTTAGGGCCATGTTTAATGGCAAATGGGAACATGTAAAAATTTCGTACAATCTAAAAGATGATGCGTTCCAGCCGGTCCCGGTTTCGGTTAACCGGCACATCCCTAGTACCTATGTATGTATATGTTAACCGAACACGTAGTATTATTTAGGTACCTACAAGTCACTTCCGATTCAAAAATGGCTTACAGGCATTTTTAGATGCCAAAAAAATTTCTAGCAGTAAAAAGCACGTTTTTGTTGTCACCCTTTGACCTACATACATATCGCTCATGAGACATGTAACAAAGAGGCGATGAAGGAATCGCTCACCCAAAGTCGGTCGTCAGCCCCCTCCTCCCAAAAGCCTAAAAATCGCCTCCCTGATTTTTGGAAAAATTGAATTTTTTGGCCGTTTTCCGCCAAAAATAGGCCATTCACCCCCTCCCCTATAAATGGCCGGGGACCCCCTCTCAAAATTTCGAACCGGTACATGTATGACGCTCATCTACGGAACCATTCATGAATATAAACAACATTTTGCAGCTGACATGCAAGGAACGGTCGGATCTGAACTACGTGTTTCTGCATGCATGTCTGATTTATTGGAACTTTGAAATTTTTCCTATGCATTTCGGTCACTGTGGGTTACTTTTTCATAATTATAATAGTGAACGCTTTTCCCCAAATTTTGAATCAAAAAATTTGATTTAAGCTAGGGTCTACACTGAAATTTGTCTTTTTCTGCCTGCGTGAATGTTATTTCCAATTTTCTTCGAATTATGCTGTCACATATTGCTTGCGTGATTCTTGGGTTTTGTTTATGTCTATTTGTACCTTGTTTTGAAATATGTACATATCGTAGATATTAGAGCTGTGCCGGGGCCGCCTTTTTTGCCGGGGCCGGGGCCTGACCGGGGCCAAGTAAAGCGTGCTTTACCGTGTTCATAGTACGACCCTACCCTACCCCTTATACCTATGTACATATATATTCTTGCTAGTAGATATGCGCGTCAAGCGTTAATATTTGTTGGGATTACAAGATATAACAGAACATGGGCATTGGGAGTCTTGGGACGTGGGCGTGGGGGGTTAGGGGTATGCATCCCCCAGAAGTTGGAATACCCCCCCCAGAATTCAATTTTTGAAATTTTTTTTTGCTTTTTTAGCGATTTTTTGATGCCAAGGGATAGTGCTCGACGAGAAACGTCGGAAAATGGTGTTTTTCACCACCACCCCCAGAAATTTTTTCACACTCCCAAAATTTAGTTGCTGCCCACCTATGGTCTAGACCCCCAGAATTCACACTCTCCCCCCCCAAAAAAAATCCGCTAGACGCCCCAGAAATTGATTTTCAGAATTTTTTGTGTTTCTGCGATTTTTTGATGCTAATGGATAGCTCTCATTGAGAAACGCAAGAAAACGGTGTTTTTTCGCCCTACCATATATTATCAGGCGCTTTTTGACTTCGAAAAGTTTTGGAACCCTATAATTTTTGAGCGGCCCATGTATGGATTTAACTCCTCTGACTTGGACGCGTTTTTCAATTAGCTTTACTTCGCACTTTTTTAGGCTTATTATTCTATTTGTTCTGATAGACGTAGCTGTCTGCTACCAAGCAAGCTGGAAAGCTCGGCTATATGAATTGCAATTCAAAATATGTCAATTTTGATTATTAACTAGAAATTTGCACCAACCTGACATAATAAAATAAAGATTTGAATTAGCAAGATGTGTGGTGTTGCTTGAAATTGAGCTTGAAGGTAAATCTGCTCAGAACATTATCAATTTTCTACATTATAATCAATAACACTGGCCCCGGCACCGGGGCCGGGGCCAGCCTGGCCCCGGCCCGGGGCCTGGCCCCGGCACAGCTCTAGTAGATATTACAATTTTCAAATAAATATCAAAATATCCGAAAATAATAAGAACTACATATTTTGAACCATCTTGAACAAATCAAGCGTCGCTTTTCGACGTATTTGATTATAGCCTCTTCTATAGCACTTTTTTGCTCCAGATTCGCCAAAAACTAAATATTTGACAGCTACTACCCAGGCGTGTAGATTTTTGATGCTTCAGACTGAATATCACGTTACACTTCACTCTAATTATCCCCCTTCAATAGTGTACGTTATCAAGTCCGAAATATTGCTGAAGTTAATTACATTCGCGTCTAATATAAGTATATGATGTACGTATACGATAATAAATTAAAATGGAAATAAGAGCGCTTAAAATTTCAAATTGATTGTTGAGAAAAGGTACGGCGTATTTTAATGCTTCGCATATCTTAATATTTCTTTGGAGAATTGTTTTACGGCTAATGTTGTCAGACCTGTATCTAGGGGGTAAAGGCGCTCCCAATGTAAAAATCTGAAATTTTCGGCGCTTCGCGCCATTAATTCAATGAAAATCTCGTTTAGACCTTCCATCTTTTCTAAGTTGCTTGTCCTAACAAAGGATACAAAACAGTACGACTGACCCCTCCCCCAACCCCCTCCCCCTCCCCGAATATCATTTATGGTAAGCAATGTTTTCTTGCTTTGTACAGAAAATTTTGACTTTTTTTTGTACAATCGAAAATCGGCCAAAAACTGCCTATATTTTATGAACAAAGATGTACAAATATGGCTCAAAAATCTTTGTAGCAGCCTCAATATCTTTGTTCCGTACAAAAATATAAAACAGTGATGATAAGGCTTTTTAGTAATTTTTATACAATTATGACTCATTTTGTCACTTTTGTAAGTTAAAAATATAAGAATTAATCGGAAATTTTGACTTTTCAGATCATTTCAACTTCATTCTAGGCATTTTATTGGTAAACAGAACAGGAATGTACTAGTCAGTGCATAGTGCCGAAAAAATTTCGGCATGTTTGCTACTTTAATCATGCAGAGCATGTTTCATAGTCCAAAATCGTCTGCCAGGAGTGACTCTAGTCTTGGACCCTGTGGCAGAGGTAATACCCCTCACCATCTATGGGAATGTACGGGTGTCCCATCTGATTATCCACTACGTCTTTTCTTAATAACTTCGTCAATTCTTATTATTTTATAACGATTTTTTGGATATAGTTAGAAGGTCCAATAGGAAAATAACTGACTAGGTTTGATCGGTTTTGCTCATTCATTGTGTAAACTGCAGAACTTAGTATAAACCTTAGATTTTTGGTAGTCCTTCCTTTTAAAATTAATGTATTTTGCGATCGATGCATAGCCCACCATTCAAAGCACTCAAGTAATAAAACATAATGCATTTTAAGTATCTGAATGTTCGTGAATCAATAAAAAAATTGTTGAATGGGTTTACACAAGTTCATGAAAAATTGCTGTCAAAAGTCATTACGACAATTTTTGCATAGCCGCGAGAGCGAGTTCAGTAAAAATGTTGCATTCTGAACAGTATTTTACCAATTCATGCCAAACTTAGTCAGTCACTGGCTTCTTAGACATTTTATAATCGCTCGAAAAAGTTTTTAAAAATAATAAGGATTCAGTGAGCTAATGCAGGTGGGATCGCCTGTACAAACTATGGTTTACACGAATTCTTGTAGCTTATACCATAAACAAGCAAACGCAACCAAACCATGTCATCCAGTTTTCTATTGGACCTAACAACCATGTCCAACACATCATCAAAAATATTAAGATTCATCGGAGTTATTATGAAAAAACAGTGGGAATACTTAGGTGGGACACTCTGTATATGCCCTGAAATAAAATCCTGTGCATGAGGCAAATAATGCTAAGGCAGCCGCGTTTTTTGCCATAGTGCTTAAAAGATTTTGCATATACAAAGCATGTGCGCGCACGAAGAACTTCTTGATCGTGGTATCGTATTTGCAACCTATTAAATCCAACATCATCAATATTACAGGTGCCCAAGTCGGACAAAAGTGAATTTCTAGCTTTTTTCTACAAAAATTGTCTCGGTAACTTGACCGATTTGTTACAACGTTCGGCGGCGAAGTCGTCGTCGGCGACCGGCGAGCAAACGACGACGCTGAAACGCGACGATTATCGGACGGCGCAGATTTTGAGCGTCGTCTTAGACGTGCTCACATTTTGCATAGAACATCATTCGTTTCAAATGCGAACTTACGTGGTGAACAAAAATTTGTTGAAACCGGTTTTAAATCTACTCAAATCGAAACACAAATTTTTAGCCCTGGGCGCGCTGCGTCTCTTTCGACGCGTCATCAATTTAAAAGACGATCTCTACAACGCGCATATAGTTCGCGAGCGTCTGATGGATTACGTGGCCCAGTGTTTTAAATCGAACGGACCGCGTTATAATCTGCTGAATTCTGCTTTGTTAGAGCTGTTCGAATTTATACGCACGGAAGATATACAGGTTAGTGCTGTTCAGACATGCATGGCTTTGGTATTGTGGGGGGATAGGGGTTGAAACTTTGAATTGCCTTTTTTGGCCTCAAAAGTAGTGGATATCATGCCTGGGTGTGGGGGAGGATGATTGGGGGTATGCACCCCTAGAAATTAAAATACCCCCAGAAACCAAAATAACCCCTCCCCCAGAATTCAATTTTTGTAAATTTTTCGTTTTCTCGCAATTTTTTGATGCTAATGGATAGTGCTCGATGAGAAACGTTGAAAAAATGTGTTTTTCGCCATACCACCATTTTTAAGGCCATTTTTATACTTTTGAAAAAATCTTGCACCTCCCCCTGAACTTTTGGTGCGGCCCACCTATGCTGGATATGCGTCAAGAACATCGTTTTTTCGGTGTGTCTGGCAATGCTCGATCTTTCGATAGCATAAAAACATGAATAAATTCGGAAAAATGATTGTGGCGTTACTTTTCAGCGGCTGAAAATGTTTAAAAGCAGCACCCTTTCCTACAAAATTTTTTAAGCATAGGGAAAATCGCGAATGTTGGGTTGGTTTGACAAAATTTGTGTGGGGGAGGGTGGAGAAACCCCTATCAGTCTTCCAAGATCATGTATGGTGCTGATTGATGAACAACGAAGATAAGTTAAGGTGCTTATGAGGTAATGACATTTTACCAAAAATTACAATCTCGTAGTTTTTGAGCGTATGAATATATGTAAAATTGGACAATTTTGAAACTCGATCCTTTTGGGGACTCTAAAAATTGAATCTAAGCTAGCAAATGACGGAAATATACTAATTAGCTGCTTGTTACTCGTATCTTTAGAAATAATTTTTTCTTGAATATCTCAAGCTCTTAGTCTGCAAGCAAGAGTAAGGTGAGATTTGTTTCTACAGAGACTAATTTTACTTGTTTTTTAGACGCTTATATAATTCTGTATACTTGACAAATACGTGCCGTCGGTCAATCCGCAACCTCAACTTTGCGGTTTCTACTTATTCATTAAAATTTTCTAGACTTACTGCTATATGTTTTTTCTTTCGTTTGAAACGTTTTAATTGTTCAACCTTGTTTTTCAAAACTGAGGCATGAAACATGGGAGTGTTTTTTGTTGTGCCACCTCATGTTATTGCTCTAAGCCTACTTCGATGGGGCGGCAAAATTGCCAAAATAGCGCCAAAAATTCAATTCTAAGGGTCTATCGATTTTTAGTGGGGTCCACCGGATTCTCGGGCGGGGGGTTAGTTCAGCCCAGACATGCACATGGGGGCTTTGAAGTTCTGACCATACATGCGCAGCATGGGAATTCTCCGGGAGAGGGGGTGAAATTTAAAGTGCCGTTTTGTATCCAAAAATGGTAGGTACGCGTCAAAAACATCGTTTTTCAGCGTTTCTGACTATGCTCTATCTTTCTAGCGCATAAAAACATTGAAAAATTATAAAAAAAATCAAGTCGGAACAAATTGAACAAAGTATAGTCTGAACATGAGTATAATGGCGCAAAGCACCGAAAATTTGGCACTTTTGAGCAAATAAATGGCTAAAAAGCTAAAAAAGCATCTTTCTACAAATTTTTACAACATTTTTGAGAACTTTCAGAAAATCGAAAATTTTTCGGGGTGAAAATTTTTCTGGGGGTGAAATCCTTCTAAAGATCAAGTATGGTTCCGATCCCCCAGAATGGAAAAATGGAAAATTTTGTGTGGAAAATAAGGCAAACTGGAGGTCCAAAACAGATGAAAATTGAAAATTTTCGTCAAATGCTTCAAATTGACAAAAAATGTATGATATAGTTTTAGCATTTTGATATTTTTTCCTAGAAATTCTAATTTTATTCTGTGGCCCAAAATCGCGCGTTTTTCTAATGTTCGAGCTAATGACAAGTATATATATCTCTGCACTCTTATGTTAATTTAGTCAGCGAAAACTGCGTTTCTTAATAACTTCGTCTCACCGTAGTTTTTTCAATAAATGGACACGTGCACACAAATCACTAATAAAATTTTTGTTGAGAGGCGGTAACCCGAGTTTACTTCGGGAGGGGTAAATGAATGATTAATTTGGTTATTTAATGTCAAATTTTAATACCTGCTTCGTTGTATTTTATTTTTCATAAATACTTGTGGCTTGATTTGCATGAAAACAAATCGCAATAAGTTGAAGGAATGACAAAGAAAGATTATGTCTGGATGAATGAGTTGAACAGTCTACTACTCGAAACATGAGCATATGTACTTGAATCAAGCTTTTAGACGTCGTTTGTCTTTTTTCAAGTTATGAACTCCTGGCTACAATTTAAAATGACATGAGGGGTATCCTTTTCAAAAGTCGTGGTAGGGGGTGTGTGCGCCTCATGCCCCCACCAACGTGAATCATACCTGGGTGTCGGGGGTTGGGGATATGCACCCCCAAAACCAAAATACCCCCAGTTTAAAATTTTTCTGTTTTTTCACAATCTTTTGATCCCAATGGATAGTGCTCGATGAGAAACGTTGAAAATTGGTGTTTTTTTTCGCCATATAACCATGTTTAAGGCCATTTTTTGACCTTTGAAAAATAATTTCGCACCCCCCCCTCAGAACTTTGTTGGCGCCCATCTATGGTGTGCATTTATGTTGGCAGCATAAATAGTCATTGCGCAATTTAGATGCTCGTTGCCGACATTTGCGAGAATTACGCTCATTACTTCAACGACGTCAACTACGTTAAAACATTCACGGCGTTGAAACTACGCTACGACCAGTCGTTGGAACGACGAAAATCGACGGTGTCTGTCTCCAGCTTTTCGAAATTCTCTCCAATGACGTCATCGTCGTCGACTATTATGCCACCGACGATATTAGACGGCGACGGCGTCGTCGACGACGACGACGGCGCCGCGTCGTCGTCGGCCGCCGAGGAACGTTGGTTCGACGACGAAGACGCCGACGATGCTGGCGTCGCGTCGTCGTCGACAGTAGCGACGACGGCTGCCGTCGACGACTGGGATGACGTTATCGTCGGTGGCGACGTTGACGACGAGGACGACGACGATGAATTCGAGCTGCCGTCTAACATTGGCGAAGTCGTCGCCAATTCTGATTCACCTTCCGATTCCGCGCGTCAGACGAACGGTAAAATTGTCACTGCGTGTGATGCTCTTATTTTTCACTGATTATCAGGTTTCTGGTACTCAGATATGTAATAGGGGGTGGGTGATCCCTCATATAAAGTTGGTCGTTCCTCCAAAGCCAGAAAATTTTCGCCTCCTGATTTTTGGATAATTTTGCGTTTTTGGCCATTTTTAGGTGTTTTTTGGCCTTTTTTACCAAAAATTGAAGGTTTAGTTGACCCCACACCCTCTAAAATTTGCCGGAACCCCCACTCTAAATTTCGAGCCGTTACATGTTTGCTGCTAGTTGCTAATTACTGGATTGCATTTGGTAAAAAGGAACGTATTATATTTTTATTAGCCCCATCCCTACATATGGACGTGGGGTGTATGACTGGGCCCCCGAAAATCTGTCGGACTCCCCAATTGATATCCCCGAAATCAAAGTTTTGAGCCATTTTCGGCAATTTTGCCCCATCAAACCTCCAGAATTTGGCTGCTGTCTATTTATGGTCTAGGCTGCACGTGGCCTCCAGGGGCATTAGTCCCCAGAATAAATAATCTAAAAATTATGTCTGACTTTTAGAATTGAGTTTTTCGTATTCTCAGCGATAGAGACCCATCAGACTCCTGAATTTTGTTGCTGTCTATGTACGTAATGGTCTGGACTAGCAATTAATTCAATTTTTGTTGTTTTTTTCGTATTTTTGAATACCAAGAGACGTCGAAAAGTTTTTTCTCTATGTACGTAGCATAAATTTTTTGGCTTTTTTTACCATTAAAAATTTTTGGACGTCCCCTGACACCCGTAGGAGTTTTTTGATTTTGTTTGGCCATTGTTTATTTGTATTTTTGTTATATGGTGCGTGCAATTTATTAGCTTGAATTTTGTTATTATGTATATCCGGTTTAATCAATATTTTTTGGCAGAGGAGTTGCACTAAAAACTAGAAAATCGGTTAAGTCTTATATATGAAAGCTTCATATGGTAATGGAATAAATAATGCAACAACGTTTAATTATCGTCACAAAGTTTGAACACTTAACAGTCCTAAAGTTTTGCTCATGATGTTTTGCGTGTTGGTCGTATGTCTTAATACTTCAATGCAAAACATGCGCCGATGTCCATATCCTGTTATAACATAGACCGAAAGATTTTTAAGGATCGTAAATGTTCAGTATTCAAATTTCTTGGCAGAAGTGCATGACGGATCTAGGATTTTCCTAAGGGGGGCGGTATCCCAACTTTTCCAAAAACAGTCGAAAATAGGTCCAAAAGTTTGTCCTTAACGCGCGAAATAGCGTTTTTCGGTGTTTTACATTGTATACTTTTACATAAAATTACTTTTGACGCAATATTTTTTCGTAAAATTTTTAAAATTTTTGACAGTTTTGTGCAAAAAAATCATTAAATTTCTTTGATTTCAACGAAAATCTGGCGCGAAGCGCCGGAAAATTTGTGAAATTAAGGCGGATAGACGTCTAGAAGCACGATTTACTGCTTGGTTTCCTGTAGTTATAGCATTTGATGCGAAACATCGAAATTTTGAATTGAAAATAGAAGAAACCTCTGCAAAAATAGCTGTTTCTGCTGTTAAAATTGTTTTGAAACCTACATGAACAGAAAATGGCTTCCAGGTCGCCAAGAAAGTAAATACATGTCATTAATAGGTATCATCGGGCGCAAATTTGAGAAATTATAGTCATTAACGGCCAAAAATCATTGCAAATTGCATACCCATTCTTTATCTCGCTTACTATTTTTGACCAATGGGGCGGCCGCCCCTTATATCCGCTCCTGCTGCAAGTCGATCGTATTTTTTACGATAATTACATGGAAATCGGTTTTCAGCTTCTTTTCTGGGCAAAATTTCGACCAAAACTAATCGCGCCGACGTTAATAATAAATTGTCCAAGTCGCCGCCGACGCCATTCGTCGACCAATCGGACGACGATTTCGTACCAAGAACCGAGCTGGTCAGATCGCTGGCCACGCGCACGCCCCCTCACGCGAGAAGGCGCCAATCGTCGGCGTTGCCCGATTCGCCCCGCCCACCTTTCGCCCAATCCAAGAGCCAAAAAATTATAATTAAGACCATTTTTGGCGCCTCGTCGAGCATCGTTAATCCGGACGCCGCGAAATCGCCGCCCGAGGCGGATTCGGTCGAGGGGTCGAAATTGACAGCCAGCGCCGATAAGTCGAACGCCGCCGATCCGACGGCGGACGTCGTTGTGAGGTCGGCGTCGCCGTTGCCCTCCGGCTTGCGCAAAGGTTTAGTTGACTACGACGATGACTCGGACGAAGACTCGTGACATATTGCTTGTATATAATGCTTATTATCGATTTGAGTTGTTATTGTTTAAACTGTTTTAATTTCACTTTTAGTGCAACGTGTTTATACGAAGGCTCGTATTTAAATAAATAGAGGACAGACAGATTGGCTTTACATTACACGCATGTGTGAGACGAATGTCGACCGCACGTGGTCGTGGGGTATGCACTCATAAAAGGCCAAATACCCTCTAGAATTCTATTTTGTTTTTTAATTTGTGTTTTTTTCGCATTTTTTCATACCAATGGATAGTGCTCGATGAGAAACGTTGTAAAATGTTTTTTCGCCGTATCTTGCACTTCCCGTAATTTCGGTGCTGCCAACCTGTGATGTCGACTGAACTGCTGGTAAGTCTTCCATTTACTTAAGAGGTTTCTCAATATACATGCACGAGGTCCAAATTTCTGGAGCGAATTAATCGAGTTACCCGGGGAGGGGTTAATGAGTAATATTGTACCTATTAAATGTCAAACTCTGACACTTAATTCGTTTTATATCGTTCTTCACGAATATGGTTGAATTTGCATGAAAACGATAAGGGCGATTAAATGACCATTAACGTCGAAAGTGGCACTAAATAATGGAAGCGAATTGCCTGAATAAATTGGACAGTCCACTGCTACAAAAATTAGTATATGTACCGTCAACTGGGGTTTCTTTGCCGAGTATGGGGTAATTTTGCCAATCAAAGTTTTTTTTATTGCAGACTGCTTTCATTGTCGCAGGTCATGTGTGGTGCGCTATTTTTTGTTGTTTTCGATTTATTACTGTATTATCCATCTGGTAACAAAGAAAGAATGGATTCTTTAAGTTCTTCGTGTGTCTATTCTCGTTTTTGTGAGGGCTATCATTTTTAGCAAGTTTTTATCAACTCATAAGTGTTCAGGCCACTCGGAAACCTGAAACACATTGTTTTTATTGTTTAGGCTTATCGGAACTAGAGATATTTTGCATCCGGAAAATGTGTCTTTTTCATATTTTGTTGTATATAAAGTTTTCAGAAAAATCAATTGGCAATGTTCCCCCGCAACCTATCGTAAAATGAAAAATTGTTTTACCCTATTGTTAAACTCGAAAACTCATCAAAATGAAGGATTTAATTTATGTTTAAGCACTGACAAGAGTTTTGAATCGTGCTCTTCAGTCTCTGAATAGAAATATGGGCAATCTGTCATCAAAACTAATATTGCCTAGGCTTAAATTTTTTTGTATGTGACAAAGATTTTGAGGCTTGTACAAAGATTTTTTGGAGCGATCTTTGTACAAGATTGTACTGCGCAAAGTATAGGCGAGTTTTGTTATGCCTGCAACAGTGTATTTTTGAATCTGTTCAGGGAATGGCAAATTTACCCCACTTTAAGGTCAAACTTTGCCATACCCCTTTTGTGTAAATTATTCGTTGTTGTAGCCTGTTTGAGTAAAATAATTGTATGGAATACATTCAACAACTCGCTCTTCATGTTTTGGCAAAATTACAGTAACCAAAAACTATTACATCATAAGTTATACTGAGAAAAAACCAAAAAACGTGGCAATGTAACCCCAGTTGACGGTACCTGAAACTATAGTGTTGGACGTGATTTAACGCGTTTTCATGGTTTGAGTAACAGGCTTGGTCCCAAAACGGCCTGAGGGGGGTATGCCTTCTGAAAGTCCTGGTAGGAGGATACCCCCTCGTGCATGTGTTTTTCACTAAACATAATCACGAATTAGGCTTGACAACTTTCGAAGTCAACTAAAATATTCGTATCGTATTTAAAACATTTGTAATTTGTTTAGACTTCTCGGAAGCTCTCAAACGAAAGAAATAGACTACAGGAGCACACATATGTAGGCGTGGGGGCGTCTAGACCCCATCAATCTGAAAGACGCCCACAATTGAATTTCTATTGTTTCGGCCCAGCGGACCCTCCCAGAATTTGGTTGCTTCCCACGTGGTTAAAGCGCCATTTATCGGCGTTTCTCATCGAGTTCTATCTATATACGTTTCTGGGGTAAAAAACAGAATTTTTGAAAATGTTAGCTTCCGAATTCCTAGGGGCACATACCGATAAGCACGCTTATGTGTTCAGCTTATCATACGTATATGTCTACTACGTCAGTTACAAGTAAGCATAGTTTGTTTCACATAACCTTGCGCTTTTATTCTAAGTATTTGTTGTCGACGCAAAATGACAGATTGCGGTAAGTATATGTAGATCAATGCAATGGAATTCAAGAAAATGTTGGTGTACATTTGGAAAAAGTTCTCATGCTTTTTATACCTGCTAGAAAATTTCCAAAATTTCCTTTTTCGATTAGGGCTACAAATAGTATTCTGCCTCCAACTTCGTTTATTTAAGAATTACGACCACGCATACATATGCGTGGGGGTCTGGGGACCACTCGAAAATCCGATTGACCACCCACATTTAGAATTGAATTTACGGTGCAATATTCGACAATTTTGCCTCATCGGACTCCCCCAGAATTTGACTGCTGTTCATCTTAAACCACAACCCTATCTATACAATGCTTTTCATCTCTTATATGATTGTGGCAGTTAAATGTTTTTACAGCAAAAATGGCATGGTACCTATTGTATCGTTTCGTTCTGAACGACGCATTTTCGCTTGTTGTATGCTAAAAATCATTTATGTTGATTGTCCACTATATGAATGGTTTCTATTTTGCACTAACAAAGGCCACTTGATGTTAAAAATATTATTGCTCTTTATTGTACGATTACTCAACAAATTACGATTACTTAAAAATCTTATTACTCAACAGACCACTGCACCACCCTAAACCCTAAAATATTTTGCTACTTTATAAGACCTCTTAAGCACACATGGGAGTGGGGATTTGGGATGAGGCCTATTATACCCCCAAAAGTTATAAACCACCCGCAGATTGCTGTAGACCCCAGAATTCTATTCAGTAAATCTCTGGCGATTTGACCACTTCTGTCTGACCACACAAGGACATAGGGAGGGGTAGATTTCGAAAAATCCGGTACCGTCTAACGTTCTATATGGACTATTATTTTATTCCCATGTAAATCATACGATAGTACGTTTAATCTTTCGTTCAAACGTAGTGTATAGTAGAATTACAGGTAATTCTATTAAGTATTACATATAATTCCCTGCTTGGGAAAATTTAGATTCTATGGTGAAAATACAGCTGAGCCTATCAAAAGTTTAGTCAACCTGGTCACTTGACTGTAAAAGTATTAGTTTTCCTATAGCCCCAAACTTTTGGTCGATTGTCACACAATGGTGATTTATTCGATTAATACATTGTTTAAAATGAGTTTTGTAGAAAACTACCTTTTAGAATTGAATCTGTCTACCTTCTGACCTCAAGAATAACATTTTGAAATGCCAATATCAGTAGGTACATATGTATATTACCTGGTGAGAACGTGTTATATATATGTATATATATATATATATATATATATATATATATATATATATATATATATATATATATATATATATATATATATATATATATATATATATATATATATATATATATATATATATATATACTATGCGACCGTTTTCGAACTTCCCCCTCTGGTCATCCCTACCTTACTCACCTATGTTCCTGACCCCCCCAGAATTTCGTTGCTGCCCAAGTATGCTTTTAAGCCATAAAGCGGAAATGGGCCATTTGGAATGGAACAGTCTCCTGCATGAAGGGAGTAATTTATGTACTTAAATACTTAAATGATTCAACCGAGTAAAAATTATTAAATTTCTCCGAGTAGTCAATAAATGTTATTGTCCAATTTCGAAACAGCAGCACGATAGACAATAAAAATCGCCGTATTATTAATATTTAAACAATAAAGAACTGCTGACGACGATCAACGATTAGCGAATTCATCTTTGTACGTAATATGCACGAAAATTGAAGAGACAGCATCAAGGCGAAGATTGATGAGCTTGCAAAACGTATACATAGCATTCTTATGTTGCGGCCATAGGTGGGCAGCACCAAAATTCTGGGGGTGCAAGACTTTTCAAAGGTAATTCTCTTAAAAATGGTAGTAATGCATAGGTGGGCGGCATCAAGATTCTGGGGTGGTGCAAGATTTTTCAAAGGTCAAAAATGATCTTAAAAATGGTGGTATAGCAATATAACACCATTTTTAACGTTTCTCATCGAGCACTATCCATTGGCATCAAAAAATTGCAAAAAAAACAAAAAATTTGAAAAATTGAATTCTGGGGGTATTTTGGTTTCTGGGGAGGAGGAGGGTATTCGGACTTCTGAAGGGGTTGCACCCCCCACGCCCACGTGTGGTTGTGGCTAAATAAGTAAAGCTTCTCCGGCACCAAAAATAATCGAAAAGCTAAAAATTAAGGAGACGTAAATTTTGCACACAATTTAAGCCTTAAAATAAGCAATAAATCCTGCGTAAAATTCGAAGAAACCTCACAAAAGTACACGAAATTAACCGTCAAATGATACGTAGGATAATTACGGAAACACGAAAGTTGCTCAAAAAATCAACGAATGATCAACTACGCGCTGTTAATCGCACAAAATATAAATTTTATAGCAGTCACATTACTGTTTAAAGTGAGCGATACAGCGATTTGAAGCAAACTGATATCAAGAACATGTCTGTCTGCAGCCTCTCAATAAAATTTGCTTCAACTCAATTTACGGCGATTTTATTCAAAACATTCAAGGATAGCACTATTCAGCAGGTAAAAAGTTCGGGGATAAATCGCAGCCTAGCCCAACGGGCAAAGAATCCCATCATCTGCTTTTCATGAAACAATTTATCAATAAACTTCATTGAAGTATGATGCGAACTCAGCTGTAATGAGTTCAATTTAAAACGAACTTTCAATTGGAAATACGAAGCTAAATAGGACACGTTGTCAATAAGCACGTAGCTAACAAGATGTTGCTTTTCAGTAACCATTCGTTGGATTATATTTGTACGTCTAGAGTATATATCGATAACGTGAAACGCATGAACAGTTTCAGAAAAACACGTTTCCGAAAATGACTCATAGACATAGGTGGGCGGCACCAAAGCTCTGGGAAGGAGGTGCAAAATTTTCTCCAAGGTCAAAAATGGCCTTAAAAATGGTGGTATGACGAAAAAACACCATTTATCAACATTTTCATCGAGCACCATCCATTGGCATCAAAAAATTGCGAAAAAAACAAAAAATTTCAACAATTGAATTCTGGGGGTATTTTGGTTTCTGCGGGATGCATACCCCCAAACCCCCTACGCCCAGGTATGCAAAGGAACAAAATCTACTTTTTACGTTCGCCAAATATGCTAAATCAATGCTATTTGGCGATTCTCATGCCGAAGCTTGAAATAAATGCTCGAAATTCGTTGATTTATTCGGATGGGAAAATCTTTGAGTTTTCTGGATTCAATCAGAACTTTTGGTGCTTCATAGAAAAAGAATATTTATTGCATTTTACGCAGATGACAACGTTTTCCCTAAACAAACAAGTCAAATCTCCAATATTGCACGTACGCGTTCCAGACTCAAAGAATAAATTAACTACCTTAATTGAATTTTGAAAAAAAGATCTTCAGATATCATCGACTAATTTCTTGACCATCACTACTAGCGTTTCACTGTTTCTAGGAAGAATTGACATAAAACGAGGAAACCATGGAACAAACCATAACAGAGAATCTTCAAAAAACGATGTCCTTCACTGATAAGGGACAAAAAATAAACGCAGTGCCGAAACTGGAGATTTCGCCGCAAACATCATAATGCACTGATAAAAAAACTAAATATAGAGCAAAAATACCAACAAACTTCGACATTTTATACGTATATTAACAAAACATAAGATTTGATACATATATTTGACCGTTCAGTGCAATTAGGCAAATATTATTCATTCAGTAAGACGAAAGTGCCAGGATAATTACAACCACAAGGTCAATTTTGATGTGGATTCGTGATAGCTTCTATTTGACGCTGGCAAATTATTCGATCCTCTTCCGGCGTCGATGGATCATTCAGCTTTGCGCACAATAAACTAAAAAATTCTCATATTACTTTATGAATGGAACATTAGGAAAGATGTTATCAGCTTCTTCAGTTTCAAATAAAAAAATGTAAAGACATATCACTGAAGAATGGTGTTCGTATCCGTTGAAAAGGTTTCCGAAATTTTCTTGAAAACCATAGAAAAGTAGTTTTTTAAGCGTTTTAGCTATCTATACTCGTATTTACTCAAAAGTGTCAAATTTTTGTTGCGCGCCATATTTTCATGTTTTGATTTATGTACCACATTTTGTTCAATTTGTCCAACTTTTTGAATTCTTTTTCGGAATTTTTTTGTTTTTATGCTCTAGAAAGAGAGGGTATCGTCCGAAACGCCAAAAAACGATGTTTTTCACGCGTATCCGCCACTTTAGGCCCAAAAAAGCACTGAAAATTTCAATCCCACCCCAAAATTTCAATGCTCTGCATATCTGATCATAGGGCAGTTGAAAACACACCCCTCTGGCCATTTTGGACCAAGACCGATTGCTCGAACCATGAGAAAGCGTCAAACGACGTCTTACAGTTTAGTTTCAAGTACATTTACTAATCCTCTGAGCCGTACGTAGACTGTTCATTTAATTCATCCACATACTTTTATTCCATTAATTAACAAATGTTTGATTTAACACGTCATTCCATAAACCGTATTGCCATTTATTTCCACGCAGAGATATGTAACTACTAATATTCATGAAGAATAGAATACAACGGATCACGTACAAAAACTTGACATTGAATGATAACAAAATTAGTCATTTAACCCCCGGAAACTCGGTTTACTCCCTGTGCATGTATGAAAAAATACTTAAGGCTAATTCTGCGGCGAGCACTATTTTATAGCACCAAAATTTTGAACAAACTCACTTTAAAATCGTTTCAACGTGTGGATTCAATGCAGTCGACGTAGCGCACGAACTAGTTGATGGCTGCTAAAAACAACTTAAAATCATTTGCAGTTTAGATTCCAGTTCGAATATGGAAAAATTCACAAATTGAAAATATGCAAACCCGTAGAATGGTAAAACTTCTTCGTAATAAGCGAGATTACAGCAACTCCGATTTTGCAGAACTTTAGCGATTTTTGGTGTTTCGTTGGCCGTTTTTGGCCAAAAATTGGAGGTCATTCGCCTCCTCCCGCAAAAAACCGGGGATGTTATCCCTGAATTTTGAGCCGTTACAGGTTGGAATTAATCCACTAAATCTAGAATGTTGATACGAAGAAGATAAGTACATGTTTGTGAATTCCTATTTTTGAAAATACATAAAAAATTTATCTACGAGATCTAACAAAAGTTGCTTACGCACATAATACGTATATGTAGAAGAATGCGCTGTACAACACAAGGGCGTGAAGAGTGGCTGGGGTTCCTTAGAATCCGGCCGATCCCCCGAAAAATCGATAGAGCCACCAGAATCGAGCGGACCCTCAAAAATCGGTACATCCCCAAAATTGAATTTCTGGTGCTATTTTCGGCAATTTTGCCACATCAGACCCTCAAAATATGGTTGCTTGTCATGCATGCATGACGTGCTTCCTTACGCCCCAGAAGTTGGTTGAGGCCCATCATAGGTGCACAAGGTCAGGGTCGGCAGGGGGTGAAATCCTAAAAATCCAAAACAATAAATTTAACGTTCACGATTTTTTCGCTGTTTTAACGATCAAAATGGTCAAATGGCCTTTAGAACGTTTTTCCGTGGTAATATCGCATTTCGAAAGCATTTTTAAGTCCATTTTGACTGCATTATATCACTCTTAACACTAAAAAATGCAAAAATTTATCAATTTTGGGCGCTTTTTGAGTAAAAAGTACTTAAAAGTGCTAATCTGGCGCGGAAAAACTTATAACGTTTTTACTGCTTTTGACCTCAAAAATGATGCAACAAAAACGTTCCGTCAGCCCAAAATCGCCGGACAGTAATTGTCCGGCTGACCCTTCAGGGGTTTATACCCCCTCACCCCCTATATGCATGTATGCTGCCCATGCATGCACAGTATGCTCCTTACGTCGTCGAAAAAAGTCGATTCTTGAGACGCCGATGCGGCGATAATTCTCGGCGAATCGGCAACAAGATTCTCCCTAATAAGAACGTAAGATTATAGTGATTCGGATTTTTTTAGACTTGCTAATTTTTTCCGATTTTTTCGTTATTTATTGAATTTCAAAATACATAGGATATGATTAATAGAATCCTTACATGAATTGCATGTAAAGAAGTTTCCACCACAAAATTTTTTAAGTATTTTCCGACCTATACCGGGTGGCTAATAACCTTTTGCTAGGGGGTAAACCATACTTGTACTTATACTTGTGTTTCGTGTTATAGGTCATTTTGAGCTTATTCAAATCAGAATTGATTCATATACATGGCGGGTCAGTACGACAGCGAACAGCAGAGAACTATCGATCAAATTAAATGTGCTGCATTTCGCGAGGCATGAAATTCTGGCGCAACATTCATCAACTGGTATTGGATTGCTCAAAATTGAATCGCAGTGTTCGCTGAGTTACAGACATTTGGAACAAGTCTGCTAATGACTGTTTTACGGAATTTGGACCCGGTGCTCCTTTAAAATTGTCACAAGAGAGCAAAAACATCATCAAATCTGGAAATCATAAACAACAACAAAAGCAACCAAAAAATGGCTGCTGAAATTTTTCAAAAGCAAGACAAAATTGTTTGCAAAGACACGATTCGTAATTATCGTCATCAGCAGGGCCTAAAGCCGTTTCACGTTATTTCTGAACCATTGAAAACAGACACTCACGTTGCTAATCGTTTGTGGCTTTGTGATTGGCTGTCAGATTGGGATGAAACGGACTTTTGCACTTGGCGCCATCGGATGAATTTTTTGTTAATGCA
This sequence comes from Mermis nigrescens, assembly GCA_036768485.1. NCBI lineage: Eukaryota > Metazoa > Nematoda > Enoplea > Mermithida > Mermithidae > Mermis > Mermis nigrescens. The sequence continues at coordinate 4,875,284 of JAVLUZ010000157.1, read as the reverse complement.
ATTTGAAATCCAAACTTTTTCAAAATGATCGAATTTGGGCAAAAAGCCTTTCAGACATTGAGGACAATGATCATTATCGCCAAATGGTTCGCCATCCGACCTGCATTGGAATTTTTGTCATGTTTATGGCACACAAACTCATGTGGGTGATAAAAGAGAAAGGCGAGACGTGGGATAGTGCCTATTTTCGGGAATCAATTCTGACTGATCAAGTAATACCGTTTTTAAAGGACCCAGAAAACGTTTTGGTTGTTGGCGAGGCTGTTTTTGTTCACAAGGCTCCCGTGCATGCGAGCTAATGCAACGCAACAGCTCTTGAAACAAGCAACGTTGAATTTTGGGGTAACGATGTTTGGCCCGGAAATTCGCCCGATTTGAACATCGCTGAAAACATTAGCGGCCATTCTCAAAGATGAAGTTGAGGCCCAAATGCTTGCAGAAATAGGACCTGGTCGATATTCCTATGAAACTTTGCGCAAAAATATTGAAAACGTTTTGATAAGTCTCGAAAACAGGCCTGATTTGTTTGTTGATTTATTGCGTTTGTACCCAACTCGTTTGAAAGCTGTTTGTTCAGCCGGTGGTAGGCACACTGATTATTAATTTGTCACCAATAAATTCCATTTTGAATTCTCTATCTAACGGTATATTCGGTTTTCCCCAAACCTTACAGTAGTAGCGCTGACCCCCTAGCAAAAGGTTATTAGCCACCCGGTAAGTACGTTACAGCAACAGCACAGGACTTCGTCGTATGTTTTGCATTACTGTGTTAAAACATACATATGAGAGCGTCCTACGCTATAACATAGGCGAGACGATCCTAAGCAAAACTCAAAGATTCTTGAGTATTAAAATTTCGTGGCGCGAACTTTATAACAGCGAGACATACGATTTAACGTTCTATTGCTCAGTTCGCCCAGCTACATAGATTTACATATAGACAATTTTAATCGTTTTACATATGAAAATATATGCATGCGACCTTATTTTTACTTTAACCTCAAGTAGAAGAACAATTAAAAAACGGTATTCCGATTTATGTATGTATATATTTTACTGGGAATATAATATTCCACCTCCTAGTTTTTCAACAGTACGCACTTTAAGCACCTAATTAAACGGTTTCAGATACGAAACTATTTACATACTTCATTAATCTTGATTCTGAAAGCAAAACAACGACAACAAACTTGATGTTAGAAATGTCAAACTTACGAGTTAGAATGATCGGAATCAGAGAAACGATTCAAATGAGGGATCGCGACAATGCGACAAGCTTCAGGAGGAGTGACTCGATCTAAGTCGTTCATCTGATGAGCAATTGGTGCATAGGACGAAGGAGGCTGCAATTGAGCACAGTTGAGACCTCGGCTTAAAGCTTCTTCATTCAGGTGAACTTTTCGACCACCTTCCAAGAAACCGAAAAGATCCACCAGCATCACCCCATCTTTCTGCTGCGCAATAAGTCATTGAATAAAAGATAAATTAAATCAAATATATGCGATATAGATCACACGATTGATGCCTGATCGCTTTTTGGATCATTGAAATACTTTAGATATGAATTTGCCTGAAAGTTCCGAAGAATCACCCTTTTTTGTGCATTTTTCATGCATTTTTAAGAGTCGGCAATTCTACCCGTATTCATATTTGTAGAAATCTTTTAAGTTGCACGTTAAACCCCTGTGCAGGGCTACAGAACACTCTTAATAATAGAAAGGCACCAATACGACAAAAAAGAGGGAGACAAGGATGAATTAGAGATAAAAATAATAAAAAATAAATAAATAAAAGAAAATAATAATAAGAAGTAAATAAATAGAAAACAACCAATTCGACAAAAAAAGAGGGAAACAAGGGTGAATTGGAGATGAAAAAAATGAATAAAAGAAAATAATAATAAAAAAGTAAATAAATAGAAAACAAAAAGAAAGACAGAGATAAGCGCAGCATGCTATTAGTATAAAAGAAACAATAGACACGAGAATGTTTAGGGGATGTATGCATAACAACCTGAGCTAGAGTTGTTACTTAATAAAATTATCGATTTTGATAAATTTGATGTAATAAAAAATGATATCGGTAAAAAAGTATAAATTTTTAAAAAATATGCTCATGCAAGTCCAATAAATGTATTTTCGCTTCAAACTATGCATGCGGCACAGCTTTTTGGGGCTGGTTTTTTAGGTTACACGGTTTTTTAGTTCCCAATTGGATTTTGCTGTGTTTTTTAGTTATGACTTTGATCGATTTTTTCCCAGAGACGAAAAAAATTGTGAAATCAACAAAGTGGCGTAAGATGGGGCTCTGACGGGAGATTGCTCGGATTATATAACTTTATAGATTGGGGTGGTTTGCATATACATGCAAGCCAGAAAATTTTTCATCTCCTATTTCTTAAGAAAAAACTGAATATTTTGGCCGTTTTTAGATTTTGTGGCCGTTTTAAGTGTTTATCGGCCGTTTTTTGTGTTTTTTGGCCAAAAATTAGAGATCATAAACACCTTCCCTGAAAATGGCCGGGAACCCCCGCCAAAAATTTTGAGCCTTTGCATAAATAGAAAATAAGGTACAATTCGTCGAATCCGATCGTCGTGAACAGATTATAAGTAAACTGACGGATAACAGAAGCTGTAGGTATGTAAGTATAATTACCGCAAAATTGTAATACGAACATACATACACAACAAGGGAATTTTATTTAGAGGGAGTCAGCTCCAAAAATTTCTGAATTGCATTTTCGGGCTAACGAAAAACAATAAATACACGTCGAAAACACCATACAATCACGTTTCTAACGACGCCTTTTCTTTTAAGAGCGAAAAATTCCCGAAAAATTTCACGAAAATGGAGTAAGATATAGTAGTGCCGAAAAATTGATACTTTGGAGTCAACAAGTCGACAAAAACGCTTAAAACAACATACTTTCACAAATTTTCTACGGGGATTGGAAATTTTGAAGGGCGGTCAGCCAGCTTTTTTGGGATCAGCAGCCATTCTGAGAAGAGGAATGACAACCTCCCAATCATACAGAGACAGCAAGAAAATCCTGGGGTCTGATTGGGTGAAATCGCCAAAAATTGTTACTGAAGAATAGAATTCGGGCGTACACAGTATTCTGCGGAGGTTATTCAACTTCTATGGGGGGGGGTGAAAACCATAGGTGAGCGGCACCAAAATTCCGGGACGGGATGTTAGATTTCTCAAAGGTAAAAAATGGCCTTAAAAATGGTGATATGGCGAAAAAATACCATTTTTCAACGCTTCTCATCGAGCACTATCCACGGACGCCAAAGAAACTTCAAAAAAATTTCAAAAATTGAATTCTGGGGGTACTTTGGTTTCTGGGGGGTTATTTTGATTTCTCGGGGGTGGGGGTCAATACCCCAACCCTCCCCCCGCGCAGGAGTGGCGAAAACCCCCTTGCGCCAATGTGTTCTCATAAGCCCTCCAAGAATACGAATGAACACGATCCAGTCGCGCATGTCTCTTTAGAAAAATTTTAAAAAAACTTACTCGTTTCGATTTGACTACAACGTGAAGGCTTTTAGATTCTTTGATGACCTGCACTAGCAATTCTGACAGCTGCGCCTGCTGATCCTGTCGAATTGAGTAAGACGACAAAAAATTAAAAAACATATAAAGAGAATTAAAATAAAAATTAGGCAGAAAACAAAAATCACATAATTTAAAGAATTTACCGTAGAAGAGGGCAAAACGTTATGCAGACCAACTAAAACGGCGCAGGGTGGAAGGGATTCGCTGCCAAACTTCGACTGTAGCAGACGAACATCTTTACGAGGCACCCATCCGCACTCACCGAAATCTACAAGCAAAACCTGAAAACAAAGATTGATGAAAAAAGTTCATATATTCTCAGGGGCGCACGCAGGATTTTTTAGGGGGAGGGCGGTCAGAAAATTGATGACCCTGAACATATTTAAAGATATGTTCAATGGCAGACAAAATAATGTGCATTTTCTGACGTTTCAGAACATGATCTATACATTAAGCTCTTAAAACTCGAACTTTTTAACAAAATTTTATTCTCTTCAAATAGACGATGAAAAATGACGTTTTTTGGCCACGCTTGAGCCACACTTATGAAAAATAGCGATCCTACTGCGAAAAATTTCGAGATTTTTCGATCAAAAGATGCCAATTTTCATCCTTTTCCATGCATTATCTTAACTTTCCAGAATTATTTTTGGGCTAAGTGCGGGGGAAGGCGGTCGCCATATCCTCCCCTGCGTACGCCCATGTATATACTGTATGCACGTGATCGTACATAATGTGGTGATTTGATCCTACGACGAATTTTAAAGATACCAACCGTCTGTCTGTTAATGAATGTTGAAAGAATTTTTTTCACCAAAAATCTTTTAATCCACAGATCTAACGCATTCGTTTCAATGCATCCGTCGAATCGCGTTTGGCTTTTCGTCACGTAAAATACTGTCATTTCTCAAAAATTCTGCAATCTCAAATCGCAATAATAAACATACATAAGTATGTAGCATTGAAATTTTCGAGTCAATGAAGCGACATCATCCCGTGTGGGCATAGAGGAAGGGAATTTATGAGTCCAAACTAGACATGCACGTGCAATAACGTTGTTTTAAAGCTATTTTAGCATTTGTACTAGGTTTTTGGGGTCGTTCGGGTCCAAGAAAGCTCAGTTTTTGACCCGCTTTTTATAGATCGGCTGGTCCCCCAGATCGAACATGCTGTGCACCTATGACCGAAATAGATGCAGAGCATGACCGATATGGGGAGGAGCTCATCCGATTTAGGGAGGGTCAAGAATTGAGTTTTTGGGCGAAAATAACCTCAACAATCGGTATAAATGCTAAAGAAGCGTTAAAACTATGTTTTTACAGTTTCTGGTGAACTTTAAACATTTTTGAAAAAAAATTTCCAATTTTCATCCGTTTTTTGCCTTCATTTCACCTTATTTACCCAGAAATTTTCCATTTCCCATTCTGGGGAGGTCTATACCCCAACCCCTACGTTTATATTCGCTTCGAGCCCTCCAAAATCAGAAAAACCCTCCTACCCTATTCCATAATTGAATAAAAATTTTGTCGTTTTTCGCGAATCTTCGATGTAAATGATTAGAGCTACGTAGCTTGAAGAGAAACGTTGAAAAATTGTTTTTTGTTCCTAAGATAATTGTTTTGGCCTTTATTGACCATTGAAAATATTTTGATAAGACCTTCCATGTGAGAACATCGCAACTTCCTATAGACGAATAATTAAAATTAGGAATTTCTTTAGGTCTACGCAATACCATTTCGCCTTTATCTGCAACAATCTCAAATCCAATACTATCATCCATGTCAATAAATAATATTATACGCCTTCCAAACAATTTTAAAATTTCTAGCTTCAAACTGAATAAGATAAAATTGAAAGAAAAGACTTGCTTCTACGAAACCTTCGTTCAGCGCTAGAATTTTCCCCCGTCTCCAGTTGCTATTGCATGATACAACCACAGGTAAACCAACGCAGTAGCAATCGGGAAAATCGAACGCTTCATTTCGGTACGGATTTTCATAAAATTCACTTAAATGCACACTTTTTACATTTAGTAAATATAAGTATAATATTTTATACCTATGTATCTATTAAATTATTATTAGGTGAATATTTATTATAAAAAAAACGAGAAAATGAAGGATCGGCCTCTTTTATTGACTGAAATTCAAGGGGTTACCAGTAATTCCAGATTATCACCGAAAAAGTCATTCTTGAATTTTAGCTGCCCTTTCTAATATGAATGAAGAATTTTCCGATTTTCTGATATTAAACAAAATTTAATTTTCGCAGTCTTCAAAATGTAATTGACGAATGGAAGCAATATAAAGCGCTATTCGATCATGCATATATCTGAAATTTAAGGGTTGATAAACGAATTCTATATGCCTTAATATGTGTAGAAATCGTATTAGTAAAATAAATAAGTTTTTATTCATCAAACCTGCAGATAACTGAAAAAGTTGCTTAATATTTTTTAGAGACCCCTGCATGAATAAATCTTCATGCCTATAAGCTTACGTAGTTGACAATCTCATCGAGTCCAGCTTACTAACAAAACTAAGATCCATTTAATTCATTCATTCGATTCGTTCATTAGGACGAACCAGAACTAAATCGATAGAAAGTAATTACGTGCGCCACACATGTACACTGGGGGTATGAGGGTATCCCCCTATCAGGACTTTAGAGAAGCATAACCCCCTCAGGCCATTTTGGACCAGAAACTTTCAAGTATGTGCATATTCTTATTTTTCGAGCAGTAGACAATTTACTTCATTCATCCAGACAGCTTTCTTATATTATTTCATATAATTTGATGTTGCAAGCCATTCCACCGACCTTATTCCTATTGTTATCATACAACTTTGACCATAATTATTCATTCAGTATCAAAATTTGACATTAAATAGGTAGAAAAAATTACTCATTCAACCCTCCCCCAAGGAAAATCAGTTTTTACTCCTCTCAGAACTTTTGACCTATGCGCATAAAGAGAAGTGACATGGATTATCAGTTTGTTGAGGGACCCAAAAATCAGGTATCGTAGGACAATTTCACTTCAAACAAACTTATTTTCAGGCGCCTTTAAATATAAACCCAGTAATGCTGAATAATTGAAAGCGTCCGAATCGAAAGTTTCTAGATGATATAAGTACGTTACAGATATTTTGCAATCACCCCAAAACAAGTGAAAAATACAAAATTACAATGTACTTCAGTTACCCTAAACAGAGTTAGACTTTATTTCTCCTCCTGGCAATGACCGCGTTCATCTATCGACCTTAATTTTTCAATAAATCATTAGCAACTTAAATTCACCTTAGATCAATATCCATGTCGGTGAAATTAGACTCCATATTTTTGAACTGAATGAAAAAATCGCCGTTCGATTTCAAGTCGGAAATTAATACCTGCACGATAGAGCAGATTATGAATCAACATAATGAAAATCATAAAAAATCGATTTCCAAAGATTAGGTCATCGAAGATCCACAAGCAAGCTACTACACACATGATAACGTATCGACGAAAGTAAATTTGAGAGAAAACATTTCTTGTAGGAAAAGAGAAGTTTAAGAAAGCGAAAATGAAGAAAAAACGTGGGAATGGACAAAATAAAGACAAACAGATCTGAAGGAAAAATTAAACGCAACTTGAAATTAAATGAAGCAATGTGTCAAAAAACGAATAAACGGGAAAAAAGTTGACAGAATTGACTAGTTGCGGAAGTAAAAGATTAAGCAAATTCAAAATCGAAAAGTAGCAGGATGATGCGAATGAGTTCATCGAAATTGAACAATAATCCAGCGAAATTTTCAGCCTAAGACGGAAGACGATTGAAAATTACAAAATGCAGAAAAAGATTCACTCAATTTAATTTACCTTACAATAAAATTAAACATGCCCGCCCAGTCAATACCAGAAAAGCAATGGGGGTCTGCAATCCCTAGTAGGACATAAAAAATTGAATCAATAGTTTTCTGTAACTATGCTTGAAATCAACCAAAGCTGTCAATTTCGGTGAAATCTACACTAATTGAATGTTAATCCTATTTTCAAGGTTATTGTGCTTAAAAAGCCCTTTTTGATGCCCCAGGCTGAACACGCCATGCATCTAGCGGACAGGTCTGATGAAAAAATAGCCAAAAATAGCAACTAAAATTCAAATAGGTAGTCTATCGATTCAAAGGTGAGGTCACTCTCAAGACTCTTAAGTCGTTAGAATCAGGGGCGGATTTAGGGAGGGGGCGGGGGGGGGTTGGCCGACCCCCTATTGGCCCAAAACAGTGCGCAAAATTAAGGAATTTTTAGCGATTTTCAGGTTAAAGCGGCTAATTTTTCCGCCCAAGTCAGGGTTCCGCCCCCCCTTAGGAAAATCCTGGATCCGCCACTGGTTAGAATGACTTATTGTGAAAATGTAACATACAAGATAAGATCAAAAGCTAGCACTAATGCGCATACGCATATTCGCATATACTTGAATACTTTCAAAAAAGAGACGCTAAAGTATGTCCCTTTAATTAGCGTGACAGACATGAATTCAAAAATGTCATCTTTCGAGAACTTTGATAATCTGAAAGTGATATAACCATAGGCTGTTTTTATTTGGAAATCCAAGGAATCTGATAAAAAGTGAAACCCTGATAAAGGACGCATTATGTTTCTTAGGAATTGACATTTTTAGTCATAAGGAGAATGTGAAGAGAAACGGCTCGAAATTTTGAGGGTCCCAAGCTTTTCTCAAGACGAGGGGCGAAGGGAGGGGGATAAATGACTGACCAAAAAAACACCTAAAAACGGCCAAAAAATTAAATTTCTTCCGAAAATCGAGGAGAGAACATCCAAAGTCTTCCCCATTCGCTTAGTCAACTTTACTCCCCGATTTTTATTGTAAATTCAGCTTTTTAGCTTCCTTAGGTATTTCGCGGCGTTTCTAATCAGAAATGCGATGGCTAACCCATCAGATATTTCAGGTCTTTAAATCTCTAAGAAAATGATGTCAAAACACCACGAAAAAGCGAGCTTTTTACACTTTGGCTGATATTCCGAAATATACTTTTATGATATAGATTGCAAAGGTACAAAGAGAGTGTTTCTAGGTTTTTCGTCAATTTTTGCATCAGGCAGAATATCAAGCAATACAAGGTAAATACAGGCATACGTGAACTATAAGTGGAATACCGCAAAATAAATTTTTTCTACATATTTATGCAGCATCATTAATTTTTTCACTTGTTGCATTGTCATTATTGAATAAGTCTTTAATAGCTCAATGTTTGCAATTAATACCTGAAGCCACTCCCGCTCGACAAGTTGCAGGCATTTGTATGGCCCCTGAAAAACCTCGCCATGCTTAATGCCAAAGGCTGTGATAGCCTAAGGAAGAAAATGCCACTATGTATATCGAAAATCATTGCGGCAAAAATAGACATTTTGACTAGTCCGTAATTGTTAATCCTAACACCATACATGATCTTAGGGGGTTGGGGGAGGGGAGTTTCGACCCCCAAAAAATTTTCACCCCAGCAGTTTTTTTGGAACAAGGTCCGTTTGTATATGTACAAAGATGGTCCCAAAAGTCTGTGTACATTTTGTACACACAAATTTCTGGGTATTATAATATGGTAAAGTAACGATGATTTTAGTGTGGTGAAAACAGAGTTGTTCAACTTTTGGCAGTGTATTTTAGCTAATTTATGGGTCTCTAAGGGCAAAAATCACTAAGAATCGTCTTAAAACGGCTTGAAGCGCCGAAAAATTAGACATTTTCCTTTTGAAATGCCATTTCTGCCATTACAAAGATATATAGATAGAGCACACAATTACTCATTTCGGCGCGCGCGAAGCGCCGAAAATTTTTGCGAATTTTAAACCTTTTTGCAATTTTTGTCTTCCCGAAAATCTTGTATGTATATGTACAAAGACGGTCCCGAAAAGTCTTTGGTACATCAAGAAAAATCTTTGCCGAATACAAAAAAATCCGTGCCCCCCTGAATTAGCGATTTGTTTGAAGTTACTAAAAATTTTCTGAAAAGTTGTAGAAATGATGCCTTATTAAACGTTTTTAGCCATCAATTTGATCAAAAGTGCCAAATTTTGGCGCTCCGCGTCATTATCCTCATGTTATGACTATATTTTGTACAATTTGTTCCGACTATTTTGATTTTTTTCCGAAATTTTGTTATGTTTTTATGTTCTATAAAGATAGAGCATCGTCAGAAACGCTGAAAAACAGATGTTTTTGACGCGTACTTACCGTTTTTCGACCCATAAAAGACATTTTATGATTTCAACCCCCCCTTCAGAATTCCCAAGCTGTGCATGTATATCTGCTCAACACACTTTCCATTTTAATGCGGTACCGTACCGCACAGCCTTTTGCTATCCATATAAACTATGATTTAATTTTTCCTTCCTCATGTTTTGTTTCCGTTTAAAAGCATAAAAAATTATTTTAATCATAGGTGCACAGCTTGCCTGATATACGAGTTGAGATGGGTTAAACAATGAGCACAATTACCTTACTTCACGGCTTCTGGCCAATTTCAAAGAATTTATGCAGAAAAGTGTTCGATTTTAATCCATTATTCAATAAAAAGAACATCAACTTTGTCTGGTTTCTCCAACACAATTTTCCTCCTCCTTTCTTGAAGTCAAGCTAGACCGAAAATCCTAGCTGCATTTCTTGTATCGAGCAAATAAGCAATAATGCTAGATTAATACTACTTTTCGTATAAATTTGATAAGATTGTCTAAATAAAGAGGTCGTTTCAATTCGCTAGTCAGCTTAATTTTTCTTGAATGTTTATTTCAAACTTTGAAAATAATCACATCGTAGAATATTTCCAGAAAAATCGAGAAAAATTCGTGGAACAAATATGGATGCACAACTGAACTTTGTAAAAGTTTAAACTATTACAAAGGCTAATGACAAACTTGAGTGTCCAAAAAACTTTTTCTCAACTGATTATCTAGGATACTGACAAAGATTACTTTTTTCATATCTTTCTTGCATCATTTTTTGCGATAGACATCCTTGTTCGAAATAAAAACAAAATTTTTTTTGCAAAATGCGCCGCAGAAAAAAACAGTCATTTTGATCAAGGATTAGGTCCCAAAAACTCCAATCTCTAAAGCTGGAATTAGTAAGCATCCTATTCAGAAAGTAGAATTAAAATTAAAGTTTATAAGTTATAATAAATAATTATAATTTATTAATTTTCAAATTTTCACATCAGGGCCGCACTATTATTCATTAATAACAAGGAAAAAAGTATCAAAGCAAAATTCCCATGTTTTTTTCTAAAGTATCAAATAAGAACCGAATAATAGAAAACCAATAAGCAGGAAATTTCCATATATTTTAAAATGATCAGAATAATCAGCATAATTTTGAACTGTCACTAGCATGCATGCACGCACAGCATGAACTTTCTTCAGATAGGGCCCTAAATGTTTTTTGGACAATACTCGTACTTTCTTGAAAACAGAAAAAATCTCGAAAAAATTTCTGTAAAAACGCTAAAATTGAACAACACGTAGTCACAAAAATGTTTATATAAGGCCGTAAACATTTTAGACTTTTGAGCCAAAGACGCTTAAAAAGGCATACTCTTTACAACATTTATGTAAAATCAACACTTCAAATTTTCGGCACTTCGCACAAGATGTGAAGTGTTTTCCACTATTCTGGCCCTAGGTGCGAGCAAACATTTTTGAAAAAATTAGGACTTTATGATCTTAGTGGGAGCAAATCGAAAAACGTCGGAAAATATGGTTTTTGCTAGCTAGTTTGGTCTGGTCACACATAGCTCACGTACCAAAAAATTTCTAAATTAAAAATAGCTAGCGCGATTTACAAATAGGATTATTCATATGCTTACGAGGCACCGAAAATTTATTTTTATTTATAGCAGCCGAATCACCCATCTAAACAGACCTGAAAACAAAATGTAGATGGCAGATCCTGGTCGGATTAGATCTCAAGTTATAAAATAGTGAATGTAAACAATTCATCGTGACTCACTCCCACAAAATTATGATTAATTACATTTTTATTCGTAAGACGTTTCACTGTTTAAGGCTATATTACTTATTAAGAAATATATAATATATTTTCCGAATTTTATAAAGTACGTATTACGCCATTTCTTCGGAATTAAAAGTCAAAAATCAAACATGTTTCATAGCCAATCAAAAAACTAGCTTCGTTACTTTTGAAAATGTCCGGCTGCTATACATTAGGTATGTACACAGAAAACCAGAAACAGAGATCCAGCACTTTTTAAGATTTCTATGACACAACGCATGCATAAAAAGTTTTGATAATTAAAACACGATTTTTTTAAAATAAAAATTCAAGAAAAAATAATGTTGATCAAAAATTAGCAAACATATAAACTGACAAAAACTAAGACAACAACGATACAAAACTGGCTAAAAAAGGAACGAAATACTCAATGTGGGTATTTAAAAGGATCGGGTAGGAAGGGTAGCAGATTTATGTGAACGTTAGGAATTTCCAATCATTTGTTGCAGTTATTACGCTAAACTGTGATGCAGACAATTTCAAGAAGTGGTCAGAATAGGCATAGAAATTAAAATCAAGGCAATAAATACAAGCAGTTACTTGGACATAAGACTTGATCTTTAAAAAGTTACGATGAATTAAAAATAAAAGAGATAAATAAATGCGCACTTAAAGCTTTAGCACACTCCCCAGTAACTTTATACATAAAAGGAATCACTTCAGCTAATTCGGGCACATCTCCGTCGTTTTGTGGATCCGGCCGAAGCAGCACATTGCTATCTTAATAAGAATATGCTTAAGCGAGAAATAAGAAAATATTGGCCAAAATTGCATTTTCCACACTGTGAAAGAATAGAATGTCGAACGTACTTTGAATAGGGTTACTTTCTACCCAATACGTTCAAGGAAAGCGCGAATTATTGAACATTACCAGACATGCATGCACTGGGGGATTGCGGGGTTCAGACCTTCTTAAAATTCAAAAATGGGAAATATTCTGGAGAAAATGAGGCAAAATGAAGGCTATAAATAAATGAAAATTGTAAAATTTCTTCAAAAGTGTTTTTAATTGACCAACATATATAATCACGTACCTATGTAGTTTTAACGCTATGTATTTTAGCGTTTATACCAGTTTTTGAAGTCATTTTGGCCCAAAAAGTTCAATTTTTGACCTCCCTCAGATCGGCTAACCCCCAGATCGACCATGCTGTGCATCTATATATAATCATTATTTTAGAAGAAACGAATCAGCGTATTTTGGTGTTACGATAATCAGACTAAGTGTATACGAGCATGATAAATGCATAAACAACAATTTACGCAGTACATTTTCACGTATATAAGTAAATATACACATTTGTGAATAACATAATATTTAGAAACGATAAACCAAGATTAAGTAAATATAATTATTAGATTGTGCTGATTGAGAAAGCGGAAGGCTTAAGCTCAGATTTGTAAATTAAACCATTACAGGGGCCTGAATCTCACAAGCGCAAATGTCATTTAATCGACAAGATTTTGTTTGAAAGGCAGGAACATGTTGAGTTTCCAGGATACAAACAAATGCGATTTGGTTCCGCCCATAGGTGCGCGAGGTCAAACTTTCAGAGGGGTGAAACACAGAAATTTGTAGATAGTTAAGTGCTCCATGAAAATATTTATATAGCCGTTTCGGGCTCAGGAAAATAGCTATTAGCCCTTTAAGCTAAAAAACTAGCTATACAGCCTTTTTGGACACATAAATGTAGCTATATATATACATATAGCCTTTTTGGACTAAAAATAGTTATTTCGCCCTTTTTGCAGCCAAGAAAATAGCTTTATATCCTGTTAAAATTCGGAAAAGACAAATTTTATAGCATTTCTGAGCTGACAGGGTATGTTTCTGAGTCCAAACCAAAGAAAGCGATATAGCTAGTCTTCTGGGGGCAAAAAGGCTACATAGCTAATTTTCTGGGCCCGAAAAAGGATATATAGAGATGCTTTTTCGACCAAAATGACTGTACAGCTATCAGTTTTTTGGAGCTCAGGGAGGAGTGATACCCCCTCTCAACCCCCCTCTCCTCCCGCATGCTCTTGTATGGTTCCGCCCCTGTACGAATTGTTTAGGAGTATCTGAGCACACGTAAATAAATACACACTACAAATTGCATCGCGAGAAGATATAACTAAATACATATATAACTAACGGGTGGTGACTAAAATCTGAGACTAACACTCTAAAGTACATATCTCAGTCAAAAAACCAATCACTAAATTCTACCAAACCGCGATATAAAGTTAACAAATAAGGCCACTTTCGCAGCAGGTCATACAAAGATTGAACGTCTTTTCGGCAAACACGGCCCAGTTTGCTAGGGATGCCATTAATGATAATGTGAATGACACTCATTTATCCTTTCTTCAAGCAGTACTTCACTCGTTCTTACAACTGACCAGTCATTTGGGCTTCCCGTCCACCACTACACACTAGCCTTTTCATAATTGGCCAAAAGTTTTAAATTGATTGTAAGTCAAGCATAGATTGAGGGTTACCATCACAGATGGGCAGCACCGAACTTCTAAGAGGGGTGCACGATTTTTCGAAGTTTAAAAATGGTCTTAAAAATGACGGTATGGCGAAAAAACACCATTTTTCAACGTTCCTCATCGAGTACTATCCAGTGGCATAAAAAAATTGCGGAAAGTACGAAAAAATTTCAAACATTGAATTCAGGGGGGTATTCGGCCTTCTGGGGGGTGCATACCACCAGAAGCCCCCCCCCACGCCCACGTGTGGTTACTATCCTTCTCGCCAAAAGTGATACCGTTTTTATGCAAGTGGGCGACGACTTATTTTGCATAATGAGACGACGTCAGGTTGGGCTAGAAGGCGCAACTGATAATAGAATATTTTTGGAAGGTACAAATCTGTTCATATTACAATCTTCTAAATCTTCTAAATACACACTTTAGCTGATGACCATTTTGGAAGGAGCGATGGAAGAAAGTGAAATTATGAGGTGAAATGGCTTTCCAGTCAGTGTTTTTTTTGTACAAGGTCCGTTTGTACATGTACAAAGATGGTCCCCAAAAGTCTTTGTGCATTTTGTACATGCACATTTTTGTGTACTATAATATGGTACAGAAGCGGTTCAAGTGTGGTAAAACACGGTTTTTCGACCTTTGGTAGTGTTTTTTAGCTAATTTCTGGGTTTCTGTCGCCGAAAATTACTAAAAATTGACTCAAAACGGCGCGAAGCACCGAAAAATTTGACATTTTTCCAGTCTAAATTTGACATTTTTCCACTCTTAATACAAATTCTGCCATTTTTAAGATTATAAGATTATATATATAGGACAAACAATTACTCATGGAATTTCTCACCTTCTTACAGTTGTTTCTTCCCGAAAATCTTTGTACATGTACAAAGACGGTTCTGAAAAGTCTTTGTACATCGGGAAAAATCTTTGCCGAATACAAAAAAGCGCGTTTCCAGACATCAATTTTTCCTCAAATACTTTTGAAACCCAGAACTTAACATTTTATGGAGCATATTTGACATCTGCCAGGATCTTATAATGCGCTAGAAAATTGCTCTGGGAACCGATTCAGCCATAAAATGTTGGAAATAAAAGATTTTTTGCTGTCCCGATATGCGGAAAAACAGCAGTTATAGACTCGCTTCCATAAGGTTAATGATGTCATATTAATTAGCCTCAATCAAATTACATTAGAGAGCAACCAAATTCCACGCATACACTCGCAACACGTCACATCACAATTACATACGTGGGTATGCGAATCGCTCCACTGGTTTGCAAAATAGAAATGGACAAACTTTGTCGTCACCACCCGTCAGAAAAATGCTAATTTTTGATAAGATTTGTAACTCGTTATGTAAATGCAGTAAGAACCATACGTGTTCTTGAGAGGTTTGACCTCCCCCCAGAATGAAACTGACTACTCGCAAAAATGGCTGCGACACCCAGAACTGTCTATTTTTCGATAAAATTATAAAAAGTGTAAATTTTAAGCGTTTTTAACTCAATTTTAGCTTGAGTCTAAAATTTCCGGCGCTCGGCGCCATGTATACATATTTTGACTATATTTTGTTCAATTTACTCGATTTTTTCAAATTTCTTCGGTTTTTTTTGTTCTTTTCTGTTCTACAAAGAACGAGCATTGTCTAAAACGTCAAAAAACAGTGTTTTTGAAGTGCACCGATCATTTTTAGCCCTAAAAAGGCACTTCACGAAAATTTTTCAGCCTGATCCACCCCAGAATTCCCATGCTGTACATGTTTGGTAAGAACATGAAATATTGCCGTCAAATAACACTCAGTTCTTCAAAATCCAAGCAGATAGAAGACAGTTCCTCAAACCTTGATCTATGGCGAAATATTCAGGGAACTTTTCCAGAAAATCCGGCAAAGTTTTACCGAGCGAGTCGGGAAACGTGAAGGGACGTCCATAAACTTTCTGAAAGGAAATTAACGCATCGTAAGTGAACAAAATTTTAAAAGAGAATGCGAGAACCATTCTTAAAGAAGAAAGCATAAAGCGCATAAAATAATAAAAGTAGTGTAAGTGATTAAAAAACCGAAAAATATGGCTAATATAATATCATAACCAGGTCGAAATAAACTCAAGCTTAGCAAAATTTCACATTTCCGCCTTTCAGTCACGTTGTTAGCTTTGTTTATTAATTTCGTTATATGTATGAATGGAAATTTTTTCAATTTTAGTCAGATTATATCAGGAACACCTCTATTTTGTAAATGTTTCCTCAATAAAATTTACGTAAATCAAGAAGCTACCTCAAATTTTGAATAAGCTTCGGTTTAGTCCTTCTATTTATCTTATTGTTGCTGATTGAAATTTTTTTAGCGTTCCACACCAGATTTATCTCAATTGGATTTTTAATCTCCTAATGTTAATTTTATTTATGACCGATATCTTAACCCTCGAATCAAAAATGCGCATGGTCAAACTTTTAGGGGGGTGAATACCAAAAATTGCTAGATAGCTATGTGCTTTGTAAAAAGGGCTCTATAACCGTTTTGGTGTCAGAAAATCAGCTATATAGCCTTTTTGGTCTCAGAAAATTAGCTATATAGCCTTTTTGGATCCACAAACATAGCCTATAGCCTTTTTGGAGTAAAAGCAGCTATTAATTCATTTCCGGAGTCGAGAAAATGTCTAATCCTTTTGAAACTCAGAAGAGACAACGAGCCAACGCTGTATAGCTAATTTTCTCCAAAAAAACCTATATAGCAATTATTTTTCAGCCAAAATCGCTGTATAGCTATCCGTTTTGCAAAGCTTAGGGAGTAATACCCCTCACTCCTATGCTCATGTAGTATGAACGTGTGATTACGTAAGATGTAATTTAGAAAGTTGGTACATAAATTCTACGTTACGGCTTCTACTGACGAAACGAAGATACAGATAAACCATGGTATTATATGAGAAGCTTGAAAGTACTTACATTTTAAATTCAACATGAAAGGACACGGCCAGGTCCGTATCCAGGATTTTATTTCGGGGAAGGGGGCAAAAATTTTGAGGTCAAATATCTCGAGAACCATTAGGAGATGGGCAAAAATAAAGGTATCTTTGAGCATATCTCAATGGGCTCTATGCAACGGTTAAAAACATTTCAAAAAATTTTTAATTTTAAATTTTATTCCTACTCATATTACACAAATCTATCGTTTAAACAATCTACACATCTGCTTTCTAATCATCCGATCGACGAATAATTTCTTAACTTTTGTCTTTGTTATTAATCTTTGTCATTTACAAAGCAAAACAATACAAGCATTAGTAATTCGGCGCGAAGCGCCGAAAAATTTCGACATGTTCTACATGTCTAACTCAAATTTGAGCGGTTTTGGGTGGGCTAGAAGACAAAAACTATATATACATAAACGATAAATCCGGCGCGAAGCGCCGAAAAATTTTGAGTTTACTATGTAGCTCAAAAGTACGCTGAAAACCTGTTTTGGTGGTGTTTTAGACCTGCTTTAAGAATTTTTTCCCTTTGGGGGACCTTGTGTGTTTCGAAAATTATTTTTTATTCCCGGGGGGGGCGGACCCATCCCCCCGCCCTACCCCCTGGATACGGCCCTGGGCACGGCTATACATGTATCCAGGAAAGGGTTTGAAGGAATCCCCATCCAAAGTCGGTCATTTTCTCATCCCCACGAAGTCGAAAAATGTTTTGACCTAACTCCTCTAGATTTTTCGCGAAAACTCGCGCTTTTGACCATTTGGTAAAAAAGTAAAGATCGTTTACCCCCTCACTGAAAATTGCCGGAGACCCCCAATCAAAATTTCGAGCCCTTACATGTCCGTATACGAATAATAGATAAATTTGAAAAACAAAAAATAAAGAACGGCGATTTAGGGAGAGAGTCAAAAAAATTCAAGGGAAAAAACTACCCCCGCTGCACAAACGATAAACAAAGTGAAAACTTTTTACATTGTACAAGCCGAAAATGTTGTCGCACTGGATCCATGAACGTTTATAACGTTTGAGCATATTCTTAATTTCGATTTCAGCCCGTCGATCTTCTAAGTTAACTGAAATAATAGGATGTCCACAATACGAAAGAATAGAAAAGAAAGAAAAAATTGATTGAAAATATAATTCATATAATGAATATATAAAGAATAAATGGAAAGAAAAATAAATAAAAGCATTAAAAAACAGAAAGAAGGAAAAAAGGAAAGAAATGGGTAATAGCGACGAATGCTATTAGAAATAGGAAAACAAAAATATGCGAGAAAAAACACAAATGTAGCTAAAAAGAATTATCCTAAGAGAAATTACAGATTTTACAATGTGCAAGAGTCTAAACAAAACGCGATGAAATAAGATGCAATGAAGTGCAACGCTTAATAAGATATGTAAGCTAATAAATAGTAAATTAATAATCAATAATCAATAATTAATTAACAATCTTAGTTAATCCTTAATATCAAGGATCCGGCGACAGGAAAGCACCACCCAGCCATACATACATTTATAATCACAACACATGCTTATGTATACAGTGCGTGCCTGCTTAGTCCGTCAGCATGGAAATTCCAGGGTTTATACCAAACGTGCATGTGGAGGGTTTGGGGGTTTAGACTCCATACATGGACAAAGGCCGGTCTGCCCATTGATATCAGCTGCCCAATTTTTTGTTTGGTTGTCGTTTTACGAAGTGGCTGTTCGGTTGGTTGATTTGTTGCTTAGTGGTTGATTGATTAATTAATGAGTTTGGTCGATTATTGACTATTGGCACTTTCGTCATTGTTTGATTGGTTTATTACTCCGTTGATTTTCAGATCATTTCCACGTATTTTCCTAGATTTATCCTCCTTATTCTAATTGATTGGTCGATTAGTTGGTTTTTGAACCATTTTTCTGTGTTTTTAAAACATTTTTGTGTTTGTGAATCATTTTTATGTATTTCCATCACTTCTCTTCGATTTGCATAGCATTTTGCCAAATGTTCCATTGATACTGGCAAGTCTTTGGCAAGTCTTCCCATTGATACCTACCCGGCAGCCCCCATTGATACCGCGTTGAATGAATTTGTACAGCTATGAAGGCAAAAATGGATTAAAATTGGACTTTAAAAGTGCTCTAAATTGACCAGAACACTGTGTAATGACGTAGTTTTAATGCTATTTTAGCGCTTATACCAATTTTCGAGGTAATTTTAGCCCAAAAAGCTCAATTCTTCAACAGCCCCAGACCGGCTGACCACCCCTAGATCGACCATCCTGTGCATCTATGGTTCGGAAGCGATTTGTAGCTCAAAACCGCTAATTATTAGGCATGCATGCACAGCATGGGGATTTGAAGGAAAAGCCGGAAACGCTTAAAACAACATCCTTTCTATTATTTGTTTGAATCAAAATTTCTGGAAGAAGAGGGTTTTGAAAATCCCCAACCCTCGAGGTCATGTCTGGTACTAGGGACGCGAAAGGTACCCAAACCCGGACCCGCTATCAAAAATTTGGACCCGGATGCGGTCAAACTCTGTTGGAGAAAAAGGATTACGGACAGTGAAAAATTAACTAAGACATTCATTAACATACATAATATTTGAATCAAATAATGTTGCATGAAAACACG
Source organism: Mermis nigrescens (assembly GCA_036768485.1). NCBI lineage: Eukaryota > Metazoa > Nematoda > Enoplea > Mermithida > Mermithidae > Mermis > Mermis nigrescens. Next base: position 4,855,593 of record JAVLUZ010000157.1, on the reverse strand, counting down.
AAAATGATTTACAACGAAATCTGCCATACACACAAACACACAAATTTCACAAAAGTTCATTCAAGTAAGATTGAAGATAATCGCCGAGGAATAACAATTTGAAAATTTTTTGTATAAAATTTGGGCACTAATATTACAGAGAGACCATCGATGGCTAAGACGCATAATAGAATGTGGGCTTATTTGAAAAAAGATCAAAAAATGATAAACAGACAGTCTTTTGAACGTGTGCTTTCAATACAATCATATGGAGTAATGAAGGTCAAACGAAATTTAGAGACAATACGATAGAAGTTTTAAAAATGAAGTATAAATAAAATATATGAAATATAAATGTACAAATATAGAATATAAATGGAACTATCAAGCAAAAGAATGTACCGGGAGTACATAATATGCAACCTTTTGGGATCTAGATTATACATATTTCCCCCCCAGCGTTTTTTAGCCGATGTGCATATAAGCAACAGTAACCAAACTTTACAAGGAGATAGCTATAAGCCTATTGTACTAATCTGGCAAAATTGATTAAGTTACGGTGTAAACTTACTGCTTTATAAAAAATTTTGAAAAAAACTTACTTTATTTTACTTTAAACTTACTTTAAACTTACTGCTTTGAAAAAATTGAGAAAAAAACGTACTTTACTTTACTTTAAACTTACTTTAAACTTATTTTTTAAACTTTTTTCTTATAATGTAGGATGTTGATTGAGTTACAAAAAACTGCTTTCTTTGAAACCCACCGAATCGTTTACAATTTTTGGATGCCGTCAGTACGTTGTAAACTGTGAGTGTAAACCAGTAAGTTTACACCGTAAGTTAATCAATTTTGCCAGATTAGTACAATAGGCTTATAGCTATCTTTTTGTAAAGTTTGCTTACTGTAGCTTATATGGATCGGCTAAAAGACGCTGAGGGGTAAATTGTATACTAGATCCACCTTTTGCACCCTCTGTAGCCAACTATTATCATACTGCTGATTTGTTGATGCTGCTAGGAAGTTTATATGAAATTTAGAACTTATTTGTTCATTTTTGGGTTTGAATAGTGAATAAATATGGCGGGAACTTTGAGAACGAAAAAATCAGTACCTATTGACCACAACAAATTCTGTAGAGCACCTTAGCAATTAATGAAGGATGACCCCAAATTTTGTCGAACATAAGAATGTCCTAAAACTAACGATAATCTCCAACAAAATAAAAATTTGCTCTCAAGCCATCTCTTGACACATTCTGGATCAAGCTGAACTAAGACCGTTTCTCTTCAAGACATCTATAATCCCTAAATTTGTGAAAGCTTGAAGCTTATTTAAATTGTTTCTCAAAATGGATTAACGCAATTCACTTTAAGATTTGACCTGACGATTCGAAAACCCAATTTTTCTGGTCTGAAAATATTTAAGATTATCGAATGATTACGCCAGTCGATATTCATAAGAAATTTTGATTCAAAATCTGAAACTTTTGCTGAACGGCTCGAGTACACGAGTAATTTATTCGGTAGTTTTCGGACTCTGATCGATTAAAGGCAATTTTAAGCGCAAATCGTAATTAAACCTGGGCCCGGTTGCTCGACTCGACCATTAACTAATGTTTACCTTAACGTTAATGGTCACCTTAACGCAACCATTAATTAATGAGTCGCGTCAAGTCCGATTTCCACCTTAACGGAACCATTAAAAAAATCGGGTTGCTCGACTCAACCATTAAGCTCGACTTTAAGGGAAGTCTAATGGTCGATTTAAATTTCGGTTGCTGGACTCCACCTTAGTGCAGCCATTAATTAAGGCTCAGTTTTTTTTAATTTTTTAATTTAATAAAAAATGAGGTATTGTGTATTATTAATTAAATATTTTCCTTCATGGCTGAAGGAAATGCAAAAGCTTAATTGCAGCCCCGTACATTATAAAAAAAGAAAGATCGCAGGAGGAACAAAATGGAAAATCTCATGAATAATGGAATGAAAACATTCACTGGAATTATAGAAGGGTGTCAAATAATCTTTATCTACACTAGAATAAAAAAATACAATGCAAATTAAGTAAAAAAGTCGATTTTCAATAAAATCTCGCAGGTTTAGAATAAAATATTACGATGCTGGAATAAGAGAAACGACTGAAAATCTTTCATCAATTGACACACGTCTGCAAAATATCTTTCAGCACATGCCTATATGTATGTACGACTTGATAAGATAAGAAAAAGAATATATTAACTTAACCAGATAACAAAAATAATACTATTCTATGTCAACAATACAGCTTTTAGCGGAAGTTGACCAAAAATCGATTACTTCAATTGAGTACGTACGTACTTCGTTTTCCCAAAGCTCCAGATTGAGCAAAGCCGATTTTCGGAGCTTTTCCTCGGCACTCCGATTCAAACGTTGGTTTGATTGTACCATTCTTTCAAAAGCGCTCGTGTTCACCGCAGATCGTTGCAATCTGCAGGCAAATCAAATATTTCACTTAGTTCTTACCTGAACCATATGCATTCAAAATCTCCAGTATTAATAGGACGCGCTGGATGATATTTTCCGCGTCGTTTTGCAAGATCAGCACATCTATTAATTTCCGTTCATTTTACTCATGTGATTTATTTCTATGCAAAAATCTGCATGTTCTACAATTAGCAAATATTTCATGCCACTATTACGCATTTATTCCTTACAACCACCCATAGTACTATTTTCATATCACCGTAGCGCGCAGTTGTTATAATTTAGAGCAACAGACCTCAAGCAAAGCAGGAATAACATTATATTAATGTAAATCATTATAAAACTTTCGCGTTACATACGCAAAATCAGAAACAATGCAAAGAGAAACAGCCAGAATTAAAATAATGCGGATACCTATGTGCGTTTCTATTAAATCAGATAGCCCTAGTTTAAACTTGAATATTGAAATTATCAAGATCTGGAAGCCTATAGTCTGTTCCATTCCGAACGGCTTATTTCCGCTAGTCTTATTTATGTATTAGTTTTTCACTGCACAAAAGGCTTCTTTAATTAAGCTCTCACAGCGGATGGTTGCCTTAAATTCTTCTTATTGATGTTTAATGTGTTTCGCTTAACATATGGCGCATCTAACAAACTGCCGCAACAATCGAAACAATAAAATATACTGCTACAGTAATAGGATGTAAAGCGAAAATGGGCCGTTTGGAATGGAACAGACTATAGGTTTACGCGTTTGGAAACAATTTTCTAGATGCACTCAAGGCATTCCTCAAATATGAGTGTTAGTAAAGTGCAGAATGTTTCCTCTGAGCTTCAGAAAGGTCTAGTTTAGAAATATGTGCAAGGTACTTACATAGAAAATGAGTTCTGTCCAAACGTGGCGCGGAGGGGGCGGGGTCGGGGGTTCGGGGGTATCCAACCTTCAGATGGCCGATTTGAAATTGTTTGTTTTTTTCGCAATGTTTTGATGCCAATGGTTATTGCTTGATGAGAAACGTTGAAAATGGTGTTTTTCGCCATACTACCATTTTTAAGACCATTTTTGACTTGAGAAAAATCTTGAACCCCCAGAATTTTGGTGCTGCCTACTTTTGGTTGTAGTCTGTTTCACATAACTTTGTGCATGTTTTTTTACGAATTTTCATCGACAGTTAATTAGAGCTGCACACTTTGCAAATTTTACTACCCGGGTACCCGGCTTTTTCATTGCCCGGTTACCGGGTAATTCGGGTACCCGGGTACCCGGGTATACCCAGGTATACCCGGGTAGGACCTTAGATAAAAGAGAATGCAGTGAACATCGTTTATTTACGGTTGACAGTGAGGTCTAGGGCAAAGTGATATTTAAGCAGTAAAATTATTGAAAAATTTTGTGCAAGATTAAATAAAATCAAGGCTTCAATGATCTGAAGAATTCTTATGCATTTAATAAAATTTAGGTCATTTTCATAATTCAAAGCCAAAAATTGTGAAGCAGGTTTTGTATCTTCATAGCGTCATTAAAACATTTGAAGCAGGAAAACACATTGACGAAAAGCAATTTTGAAATCAATCGGAAATGAAAATTTATTCAAAAACAAGTCTAAGTCTATCTGGAGCTGACTGCAGAGACGTAGTCAGAATTTTGGTTCGGGGGGCATAAACGTTTTCGTTTAGAATTTACGGCCTTTCTATTGACAAACATTTCGGAATTCATAAGTGGCGCAAAGTGTTAAGAAATTTAATCATTTTTCCACCCTTAACAGTTTGTAGCTCTGTGAATACTAATAATCTGATAGAGCAGAAAATTATCAAATTTGTACGAAACAGTTTTGACAATTCAAGCTTCTAACAAGAAAACTGCAAATTACTAACTTTGACTGAAGATATTTTGAGTGATTCAGGCTTTTAAACGCAATGCTGGAGCTTTACAAAGAAAAAAACAGTAACTGGCGGCGCTATGCGCCGAAAAATTTTGACGTTTTTGCACATTAAACTCAATTTATAACGCTTAAATCATATAAAGCAGACAAATAGATGCCGGCGCGAAACGCCGGAAATTTTTAGAAATTCCGAACCCTTTTACATGGCTTGTTCTCCCTAAAATCTCGTTGCATATGTACAACGAGATTTTATGGCTGCGGGACGTCTGAGGTGGCGAGCGGGATCCGGGGCAGAGTCCCAGAAAATTTTGTAAAAAAAAAACATTTTAATGTTAAATAGTAAGGTTAAAATTTTCGAAAAATCGGCCAAATCTCGGTTCGGTAGCAAGCCCAGAAACACTTAAAATTGATGAACTCCTACATTGCACAAACTGATCTGAAATGCGTTTTTCGACCTCTGCTAGGTACGTAGCGCAGCAACGGGTCGCTGCGAATAAGATATAGAAAGATGTATCCATAAAATTTTGTTCTTACCGTTTTCAGGCCCATTTGTGGCCTTCTTATTAACAAAATGCAGTTCATAGAACAAGAAATGCGCAAAAACATAGGAAAATTTGGCCATTCCTTCCAATTAAAATAGGATTATGTGTCCTTGTAAAGAGAGATAAACGAAACAAAGAATAGACAAACTGGTACACAAAAGACAAACAAAGCAGAGAATAGACAAACTGGCTCACAATCATTTTCGCACTTTTACTATCATGCTCAACAAGCATGCGCAGTTTCATTAAACGAACAAATAGTGCATTAAATTAATAAAGTGATGTGGAGGGCTGGATTATTTTAGCTGATTCAATCTTTTAAATTTGTTGGATCTATATAGCAATAAATAATTATGAATCGGCGCGGAAAATTCTGACGTTTTTGCCTTTTTGAACTCAGTTTTCTGGACATACATTATTGCAACAAAAAAATCAACAATATTTTCTGAAAAATTTCGGGGGCAGATACCCCCAATCACACCTGGGCGTGGTGGGTTTGGGGGGTATGCCCCAGAAAACCAAAATACCCCCCAGAAATCAAAATAACCCCCATAATTCAATTTTTGAAAATTTTTTTCGGTTTTTTTTCGGCAATTTTTTGATGCCAATGGATAGTGCTTGATGGGAAACGTCGAAAAATGGTGTTTTTATCGCCCTACCACCATTTTTAAGGCCATTTTTTGACCTTCAAAAAAATATTGCACCCCCCCCCAGATTTTTCTTGCTGCCCACGTATGCCCCCAATGCCCCCTGGCTACGCCTATGGCTGACTGCATTTGGAACATCGATAGGCTTTGAACCAGGTCTAACTAAAACAGTTGCGCGCACGATGTGAATAAAAGTTGCAGTTTAAATTTATATAATGGTCACAGAAGTGAATGCATTATAAAAAAGCGTCGCTAACAGATGATTTCTTGTTTAAATTTGTTTACAATGAAGAATAAGAATTCGGCACAAATAAAATAATGTAACTAAAGAGCTGAATAATGGAATATGCCTAGACGGGATGCACGATATATTGTGATAATAGGAAATATTAACAGACTCGCTATTTAACATTTTACGGTCGATTATATCAAATCACATTTACATTGTGATTCAGTCGCACTTTAGAAGCAATATGTTTCTAGGTTTCTAATTCAATTCTTAGCACATATTGCATAACTGCAGTGCTAATTTTCCATTTTATATTAGGAGATTCGGGTACCCGGGTAGTAGACTTATTTTCTACCCGGGTATACTCGAAGTACTCGGGTACCCGTTCGGGTACCCGCGTGCAGCTCTACAGTTAATCGAGGGCTACAATAATTATATATCAGAGCAGTGCTATAATCGCAATCTGTCAGCTTATTGTCAAATTTATGACCGAACTTGTGTGAAACAGACTATAAGCTAAGCAGTGCTAATTTCTCAGCAATCGCGAATTAACACAAGATGCAACAGACAATAAATGAAAATTTCAAAAATGTCAAATGCGCCTAAGCAACTCCGGAGTTGATAACGTCTAAATCAGATACCAGCAATCGCATTCTGGAAACTATCTGAATGTTTTACGATAGCAGATATATGTTATTTCAAGAATAATAGGATGCCTAATTTGATCTTGACCGTTGATAAAAAAAATGCAGAAATTTCACTTGAAAATTAAGAAACAGACATTTTTAACGAAAGATGAAAAAAGCACAACTTTTCAACAAAACTCCGGCGCAATCTATCGCACCAAAACTAATTGCATAGCAACTTAGATCACAAAAGATTTGTTCGTCTTTCTGGGTTTTGAAGAAACGTTTTCAGACATTTTTATTCTTTACATATAATTTTAGTGGGTGAATCGAAAATGCGACCCTACGACAACAATTGAATGTTCACTAAAGTCGCCTTGTAAGTTATAGACTATGAACTAGGTAAATTTTTGAAAAAACAGCGCATGTATGAATTGATTTAATTCGACTGCATTTTAACAAAGTTTTATACAATCTGAAGAAAAATTGTAGGGGCGGTATGCTGACCAGACATGCACATGGGGGTTTGGGGGTCCTGGTATGAAAAAATGGGAAATTTGCTCGGAAAATGAGGCGGAATGAAGGCAAAAGACAGATGAAAATCATCATTTTTCTTCAAAAGTGTTTAAAATTAATCGGAAACTGTATAATATCGTATTTGAATGCTATTTTAGCGCTTATACAACTTTTGTGGTAATTTTGGCCCGAAAAGTTCAATTCTTGACCCCCCCCCCACCAAATCGGCCAAGCCGTGCATCTATGGTAGCGACCACACATGATCATGGGGATGTTCACCCCAGAAAAATTTTCACCCCCAAGAATTTGCGATTTTTCGAAAGTTCCCGGAAATTTTCTAAAAATTCGTAACAAAGGTGCTTTTTAAGCATTTTTAGCTATCTTTTTCTTCAAAAGTGTCAAATTTCAGCTCCATATACTCATATTTTGACTATATTTTGTTCAATTTATTCGACTTTTTTTAAATTTTTTCTAAATTTTTTGTTTTTATGCTCTAGAAAGATAGAGCATCACCAGATTTGAGGCGTGCCTACCATTTTTGGGCCCAAAAAGGCACTTTAAAATTTCACCCCCTCCTCCCCCCAGAATTCCCATGGTGTGCATGTATGGTGGCGACTGGCGCTAGAACAAAATTGTGGATAAGTACCTACTTACTTATATGAAGATCCTATATTACTACTCAGTTAACATAACAGTCGACTAAATCATGCCTATGCGCGTTTAGTCGAATGGAATGCAGTTGTAGGGGTTAAAAGGTAAAAGAGTGTGTAAAAATTGAAAAATTGAAAGAAGGGTTTTTTATTAGAGAGTGTATTGATGGGTGTTTAAAAATGTGGAAAGATATTGAAAGCAGGGGAAGAACACCATTTTTCAGCGCTTCTATCAGAGGCCTCTTTTATAAACCTCGAAACACAGCTTATTGTACCACAAATTATGGATTAAGTCCTTTCAGACCATGTATTCTCGACTTTATCCCCGTCCTTGTCAGACCACCATCACCATGTGCATAAATGGTCTTCGTGATTTTGTACAGGGATTCTAATACAATGTATGCCTCAAAAATCATTGTTCGTGTAAAGAGACTGTTTTGAAAAGCCTTTTGTACATCGGGAAAAATCTTTGCCGAATACAAAAAAAATCGTGGCATATACTGATCGGTTCTGTAATTTAATAGCTGCCAATTGATGCGTCCACAGCGATAAAATTATCATCAATTCAAAATATGCACTCATTTCGGATAATTTATGCGAAGAAAAAATTTAAAAATCGAAACTTATACCTAACCGACTAAATAAGAAAAACTTATGTAGTTTGTAACCGAATTCCAACAGGGCTTAAACTATAAATAGCCTATCGCAAGCATGCCATTCCCAAAGAACCCCAGATAGATTTGACGTTGTGAAATTGATCAATTATTACTTTTACTGATCAATATGTCAAACAATAGTGCGGATTGATTAATTAAGGTACATTTCCTTTATTTGGAATCTTATTTAGTTATTCCCGGTTGGAGAGTGATAAGGTCGAGTAGACAGGTGACTACCGCAAGATAGGAAACATACGCTTAGCAGGAAGGAATAGGGGATCCTCTCATTCAAAGTTGGTCATTCCCATCCCAAAAAAGCCAGAAAATTTTTGACCCCCTTCCTCGAAAAAAATTGAATGTTTTGGCCGTTTTGGCCAAAAATCGGAGGTAACCCCCATGGCCGGGAATCCCCCACCCAGAATTTCGAGCGGTTACATGCATGATAGAAAAGGTAAATCAACGACAAACGCAAAGAGCATGATTTATTTCAACATTAACGATAAAAACGAAGCGCGGCTATTGAAGGATTCCCCGTCCCGTCCATAGATGCAGAGAATGATCGAACTGGAGGAGTAAGCAAGAGATTTTTTGAGCCGAAATTTCCTCAAAAACTAGCATTCTTGTAAAATGTTGTAAAAATATGCTAATCGACAATTCTGATCATTTACGAACACTTTTGCAGAAAATTGTTAATTTTCATCAATTTTTGGCCTTCATTTTGCCGTATTTTTCTCAAAAAATCAGCCATTTTCAATTTAGCTAGACCTCCCAAACTCATGCATACAAGGCTTATGTTTATGTACATACACAGCGAGGTGAGAAAAATATTATACCCTTGAAGGGTTGAACAGTCAGGTACTGTCCGGCGATTTTAAGACGACGGAAGATTTTTGCGTCATTTTTAGGGGCAAAAGAAGAAATAATTTCAAAATTTTATCCAGCGCTTTTCGCCTGATCAAAAATTCTCTTTCTGTTTACTTGAAAAACGTCCAAAAAATGTGTCAGAATGGTCGGAAAAGTCAACATTTTAAAAAGTGTGTTTTCTACGTGTTCTTCGTTCATTTTTGGCTCAAAATGTCAAATTTCAAATTATAGGCGGTTCGCGCCATAAATGTACTCATTTTTGACCATATTTTGTTCTATTCAATCGATTTTCCTCGGATTTTTTAAATGTTTTTTGTTTTCATGTTCTAGAAAAACGAGTACCTGTTGTCCAAAACGTCAGAAAAACAGTTTTTTGACGTGAACCCACCGTTTTTAACCCGGAAAGACAATTTTTGAAACTTTTCCAGGCCTGGCATACTCAGAATTTTCATGTTGTATTGCATGTAAGCCCTTTCCTCCGAAGTTTAAATTTCACCCTCCTGCAAACGCGCGAAATCTGGTGTTTTACACCATTTTTGGCTAATTTTTTCCATTTTCTGGTCGAAGAAACCCGCTAACCTCATCCCCCGCCAAAAATAGCCGACTTCTCAGTCTATTCGAAGTTTTAAGCCCTTCCATTATACGCAAATATATCAGCAAGGATAGTCGGGCACTTAGCTGGCCGTCCTATTCTGGGGAGACCAACACAAATTTTTTGGAACGGACTAAACCTAAGAAGGTCAAAAATAGCACAAAATAACGTTCAAAAAGTCCTATTTTTCTCGATTCTCCTGAATTTTGGGGTCCGAACTCCCCCATTCCACCCCACGGATACGTGCCTGAGGATAATGTTAGAAGGGAAGGGAGAATATATAATTACTCAGCACTTGGTTCGTGAGCTTTCTGTAAATTCAAATTGCTAATGTCGCAAACCAATGAAGCGCTGGCGCCACAATTGTCAAAAGAAGTGTTAGGACTATCCCAATTTGAAGAATGTGCACTGGAACCATGGCCGTCACCGTTGACGTCGCAACATTTTACGAATCCATTGATTCTAGGATCAAGGCGCATTTGATCCGGCCGTGCAGGTCGAATAGAGTTGCCGCTTGTCTGTTTTGTTTCATATTGAATATAGCGCATGCACATAATACACTTTACGTACTTACATACATGATCTTGGGGGGTTTACGGGGTAGAGGCTCTCATCCCCGGAAAAATTTTCACTCCTTCCCCAAAATTTTTTACGCACCCCCAGAATTCGCGTTTTTCGAAAGTTTCCAAAAATTTTTCGAAAATTTGTAAGAAAGATTTTTTAAGCGTTTTAAGCCAGCTCAAAACTGTCAAATTTTCGGCCCTCTGCGCCATAAACTCATGTTTTGACTATATTTTGTTCAATTTGCTCGATTTTTCTTATTTTTCGGGATTTTTGTTTTATAATCTAGAAGGATAGTTCGTCGTCAAAGATGCGGAAAAACGATTTTTTGAATCGAACTCACCATTTTTGAAACCCAAAAGGCATTTTAAAATTTAAAGCTCCCCCTCCCGGAATCCCCACGCTGTGCATGTCTGCTAAAACTTACTTGGACAATTCCCAAAGCTTCAGTACGTCCAACTAAGGGCTCTTAAAGGCTGCTTGGTCCCCTAATTGGGCTATAAATAGGCTAAAAACTGACAATTTTGTTTGGTTTTTACTGTTTGTCACATAGTTTCCAAAATCAGCCTATTTGAAACAAATTCAAAACCCATCTCCTGAGATGGGCTTGCCCAGGCATGCTTAAGTAGGTACAGTCGCGAGCAAAAGTTTAGAGCACCCCTTGGTTACATGTGTTTTATCTCATTTTAGCTATACTGAATTAAAATACTAAATATACCAAATGTCGGCTAACATTTGAAAGTTTTGATACGTCCACTTGTGACAATTTCGCATCATTAATCAAACTAACAATTTTCGCTCGACATGTGGGTTAAATAGACCTTTTTCGAATATAGACCATAATTAATAGTCAAGAAGGAATGCTAGGCAAAAACTGACTTCATATTTAAATTCAGCGCAAAAAAAACTTCTAGGCAGTGTAAAGCTAATCTCAATTTTATGTGTAACAGGGCTGCTCTTTACAATATGTCGATTACATGACTTTTTGCAGGGGTGCTCTAAACTTTTGCTCGCGACTGTATGTTCCGTAAGTGACCGTAAAAATTGCGGCAGGTAAGAAAATGCACGAAACGATGAGAAAATTGCATCTATTTGACCGAAAATCGTCAGTTTTCGGCGCTGTGAAATATTTTCTATAGTTTTGCTCCAAGCGCGACCAAAAATAATACTTTTCATAGCCTATTAAGAGAAATAAAAACTTTTTTTAAATTCAGAATTTTATGAGCTCAACGGATAGAGTAGACTGAAAATGTCGGAATGCGATTTGTACGAGCTATCCTTATGAAATTTTCGAGTTATCAATCAATTTACTTTAGGTACCCCTTGACCGGAATTTAAATACAAACTTGATTGTCGTTATTTTTGTTTGCTCTCATTATATGCTTGCACATACATTTTTCAAAACAAAATGAGGCTAAAAATTTTAACTGAACATTGGTAGCAATAGCGAGTTTCCTTTATAAAAAAGGTATGCTAATGCTTGCCGATGTCCTCATTTGGCTGTCATATAGATCCAGAAAAGAGACTTTGGGCTAAAAAATCGCTGAAAACGCTTGAACGGCACATTTCTCAGGCTTTCCCGAAAAAATAAAATTCTGGGGGATCAGCAGCCATATATACAATAAAAGGTCAAACAACCACCCACAAACAATACATTGAGTTTTCTACTAATTATGTACGAGAATTTAATTCACCAATCCCATCAGAAGTACATAGTAGGTACTTTTCTGATTATTGATGCATAATTTATTGCATTTCACACGGAAGTATTCTCGCCTTCTTAATTCCAATTTATTACTTAATTTTTATGCCATCATTTTTTACAAGATACCCAATAGATCTAGCGGTATTGCAATTAAAGATGGGCAGCAAGAAAACTCTGACGAGTCTGGTTGGGTGAAATCAACAAAAATCGTCAAAAATGTTACTAAAACTAGAATTCTAGGGTCTACAGTAATCTGCAGAGGATTTTTCAACTTCTGGGGGAGGCACGAACCCCCTAAGCCCCATATACCAGCGTGTTATTGCATCGAAAACCATATATGTATGTAACAGCTCGAAATTTTGTGTAGAGGGTCCCCGGTCATTTTTAGGAAAAGCGGGGGTAAATGACCTCCGATTTTTGGCTAAAAACGGGCAAAAAACCTAAAAACGACCAAAAAATTCAATTTTTTCCAAAAGTCAGGGGAGGTCAAAATTTTTCGGCTTTGGGGGATGGGGGACAACCAACTCCGGGTGCTGCATGTATCACTAAAAGGCACATATGTACATATATGTCGGCTTGTGTGAAAAAAGACGTTGATTATCGGTATTTACATTAGGAGCAGTATTGGCAGGCATTTTTGACGGTCCAAAATTTTTTGACGATTGTTGACGATTGGTCGGCAGTCGATGGTTTAGCTGGCTTTTAAAGTAGGCTTGCTTTTTGTTTACACGGCGAACGTTAAAAGCAGGATCTAATGAAAAAATTTCCGGCGGTCTAGTAGCATGCAAATCACGAATTTCTGCTTTCGTCCGAGGTTTCAACCACATTTTCCCATGTTCGTCGACCTACATATTGAAAAAAAGACGGATTATCTTTTAAATCCATTATAAATTTTTGGCAGAATTTGCCCATGAAGCACAAAGCAAGGAAACGTATAGAGCATACATGTAACGGCTCAAAATTATGGTTGAGGGTCACCAGCCATTTCCGATGGGGGGGGGTAAATTACCCTCAATTTTTGACCAAAAAACTGTTGAAACAGCTAAAAACAACCGAAAAATTCTATTTCCTCCAAAAATAGAGGGGCAAAAATTTTCTGGCTGTGGGGGAACAAGGGAAAGACCAACTTTGGATAGGGGATCACCCATTCCCCGTTACGTGTATGATATAGAGAATTATGTACGCAGTACAGCTCAACCATACGCAAGAATACATTAACAAAGTATAAACCCAACACAGACGCCCCAGTATTTTTCCTAAAAAATTCATTCCTTTCAAAGATTTATCCAACTTTTAAGTAACGAGTTTTCCAGATTTTTCAACTCAAATTTTCCAGATTTTTTAACTCAAATTTATAAGCTTTTTGATTTGTTTCACCGAGAAAAGCGTTTTCTCTACCACCTATAAAAAGCTGGTCTATATAATTAGCCATCCTCTTCTAGACAAAATCTTGAGCTCTCGTGTCAAATCTCAGACACAAAAATATTCAGACAATTGACAAAAAAATAATAATAGAAGTGTGTAAAATGAAAGCGAAAATGAATTGATTAAGAAATAAAAGTGCGATTTTTCTAATTCGAATGCAATTCAAAGAACAAAGTTGCTAACCAAAACTTCCAGTATATCTTTCAAGCAGTAGAACATTTCGTCGTACTGCATATGGCAGTCCCTATTGTTGCTGATACTGGTGGAAAAGTGTTTGGTGAACGAATCGCGAAACATGTTCAATTCGACACCATTTTTAAAATACGTTGCAAGCAAATGGTAAATTTTTTGCCTCAGTTCGTCAGGCATTTTCCCCCAACTGGGCAAAAGCTCCACTGGTTGTTTGGGCACGGATCCTTTAAACTCGACGTCAAACGAGTCCAACTGAGGACTGCCAGGTCCTTAATTAAATCGTGCGTAAAACAGTGCTTTTTTGTACAAGGTCCGTTTGTACATGTGCAAAGATGGTCCCTAAAAGTCTTTGTTAATTTTGTACACACAAATTTTTGCGTACTATATGGCATAGTAGCGAATTTAGTGTGGCAAAAACAGAGTTGTTCGACCTTTGGTAGTGTAATTTAACTAATTTCTGGGTTTCTGAGGGCAAAAATCACTAATAATCGTCTCAAAACGGCGCGAAGCGCAAAAATCTGACATATTTACTTTCAAAATGCAATTTCTGACATTATAAAGATAAACAGAACACACAATTACTCATTTCGACGCGAAGCGCCGAAAATTTTTCGCGAATTTCAAACCTTTTTTTGCAGTTTTTGTCTTCCCGCAAATCTTTGTACATGAACAAAGACGGCCCCTAAAAGTCTTTGTACATCGGGAAAAATCTTAGCCGAATGCAAAAAAAACACTGACGTAAGACCGAAAAAGTGATCAATTTTAAATTTATATAATTTCCAGATTCACGAAACAGAATCACTGTTTTATTATTTCGCGACTGTGTTTTATATATCAGCACGGGGTGAGAGGGGGTTTTACTCCCCTGAGCTTAAAAACCTAATATGTAGCTGTAAAGCCATTTTGGCCGAGAAAATTTTGCTATATAGCCTTTTTGGGCTTAGAAAACTAGCTATATAGCCTTTTTGGATTCAGAAACATATCATGTGAGTTTAGAAATTCTATAAATATATACATAGTTGTTTTTTCCTGAGTTTCGATAGGATTTTAAGCTTTTTCCCGACTTCGAAAAGGGCTAAATAGCTATTTTTAGTCGAAAAGCGTATATAGCTAATTGTGAGTACAAAAAAGCTACCCATATATATATATATATATATATATATATATATATATATATATATATATATATATATATATATATATATATATATATATATATATATATATATATATATATATATATATATTTGCCACAAACGCTCGAAAACGATGATTTTTAAACGATACCATCATTTTTTGCTGTAGAATCTTTCTTAACAAAGCACTTAGTCATCTCCAACTTTTCGATTTTCATCCCTCTCCAAAAGTTTCACCTTGCGCACCTATGCTGTGTTAACACGCGAAATGCCGCTGAGCTGAACCCGCAAAATTTTCAATTTTTCGAAAACTGAGAATTTAATTTTTTCCAACTCTGTTCCATTTCTTCATTATCCGAAGCTTCGAGTCGAGTTAAATGTAACTATTGTTTTGCACTGTTCTGTACATTTTTTAAAGCCAGTAAATTGAGTGAAAACATTAAAATTTGAACATTTTCCTCGACCAACTTTCAATCGAATTTGAAAAGTAAGTCATTAATCTACATAGTTTTAATGATAGATTTACGAGCGAAATGATTATTAATTCAAAATATGTATTTAAATTTTTGGATTTTATTTAAATTTAAATATTTTAATTTTTTATTTAAATTTAAATATTTTAATTTTTACGTGATTCCCAAGATTGTAATATGTAATTGAAAATGATCTTCATAAAATGCCAAAATGCGTCACACTATGTAAGGCATACTTGCGAGAAACGGATGATCTTCATCGTCATCATCAACGTCGCCATCGAAGTCAGAATCTGAATCGCATAGATGAGACTGCAACGAGACTTTCTTTGATTCCATTCTTTGCAGTTTATCGCGATACACGTAAGGTGGATTAGGGCTATCCGGATGTCTCAATAAAAATTTCATGACGCCGTGCACTCTTAAAAGAAGTCGCTTTACTCAATAAGTTTTCGATTCAACACTAATAAATGAATTATTATCATGTGTATGTACCATCAGAATTTTCACCATCAACAATTTTTAAAGCTAGCTTTAACAAATACGATTCGTGCAGCTTCTGTATACATGAACGTGTGTATGTATATCCTGACAATCATACATGATCTTAGGGAGGGTTTCACCCCCCAACCAAAAAAAATTCTCACCCACCCCCAGAAATTTTATCACGCCTCCCGGAGTACGCGATTTTTCAAAAGTTTTCCTGAAAATTCGTAGAAAAAGGTATTTTTAAGCGTTTTTAGCTATCTATTTGCTGACGTGTCAAATTTTCGGCGCTTTACGCCATATACTCATGCTTTGACTACATTTTGCTCAATTTGTTCGACTCTTTTCATTTTTTTTTAATGTTTCATGTTTTTATGCAATAGCAAGATAGAACATCGTCAGAAACGCCGAAAAAATATGTTTTCGACGCGTATTCCCATGTTGTGCATGTCCGCACAATACTAAAATAAAGGTTAATATAATTAAATAAATCAGCTTCGTTTACTTTTATCCATCATTCCATATTTTTACAAATATAAGTATGTATCTACGTAAATGCGCATTATACGCATGGATATATGACTGGGTGAAAGCTGGATAATTGTGCTCAAATGACCGAAAATCGAGCGGTATTTTTCAAACGCTTTCGTTTCGGAAAATGTGTTGAATTTAAATATCGCAATCAGTTTACCCGAAATCATTTTTCATCTTAATAGAAGTATTGGCAGATTTTTGCAGTTTCTGGATAACTCCAACTCGAAAAATGATTAAATTTTTATGCATATTTGCAATGAGTATTTAGTTTCGAGACTCGTCTTCATTGGGTCTGCCAACATGCCATCCATGATTTATTTAACTAATACCATGCAAATACTTAGTGCAAA
Source organism: Mermis nigrescens (assembly GCA_036768485.1). Taxonomy (NCBI): domain Eukaryota; kingdom Metazoa; phylum Nematoda; class Enoplea; order Mermithida; family Mermithidae; genus Mermis; species Mermis nigrescens. The sequence goes on along the minus strand of JAVLUZ010000157.1, from coordinate 4,839,082 downwards.
CAAAATTTTTAGTCTTTACACCCAGCGCTAATGAAGTTTTAAAACAATGAATGAGGTTAAGCAAAAAACCAATAAATTCGAACACTTGCGCTTAAGCAAGCAGACTCAATGTTTATTTTCACTAATGCGAATGAGAGTCGTATCATAGTAAAAAAGTGTTACGTACAATCCCACCTTCCAGTTTAAAAGTTTTATTCTCAAACTTTTGCAAAAATTAGTTTTATTGACAAGAAATTTTTATCGCAAGAAAAACAAGCAACTTCCCTAAATGTAAGTAACTATTTCGTGGTGTCGACCATAGGTGCACAGCATGACCGATCAGGGGGGTCGGTCGGTCTAGGGGGGGTCGAAAAATGAGCTTTTTTGGGCCAAAATGACCTCAAAAACTGGTATAGTGCTGGCCTCTAAAAAACCAGTCGATTTGTAACCTGAAAAAACCACCGTTTGTTTTCATAACCAAAAGGAGATGACTGATGACATTATACTGGCGAACAAACTATGCCGTGAGGATTACAACTGACCCCGGATCTCTTTCCGGATTATTCAGAAACTCGAGATATAAATTTGTCGAAAAGTTCCGAAAAATTGCCGTTTTTATGATTTTTCGAAGCATTTTTGAGGGCCAGTATTTCTACCCATATTCATATTTGCTGAAATCTCTTGTTTTCACCAACGACTCCCTTGCGGATTAATGTCAGAAAAAAATGTAGTTGTCCTATGTCATCCACATAGCTGCAGTATTACCTTCAAAGTCAAACCTAAAAAAACCAGTTGTATGTAACCTGAAAAAAACCAGCGCCAATTTTTACAAAACTTAGCAGGAATGTGCCCCGTAGCACCAAGTATGATGCCTGATATTTATTTTTCACGAAAAATGGGAATCACCCCAAAAACTGCCAAAAAAGTTCGATTGTAACCTAAAAAACTACTGTAACCTAAAAAAAGACCAATGCTAAGTATACGTTGCCATGGCAACGAAATTACTTTTCATCAAGTTGCATAATTTTGCACTGATTTCTTGCAGAGGATGTAGAAGAGACTTACCTAGAGTTGTTTTTATCACTTGAAGACTTTATTTGTGAAATTTATAAAAGTTTCAATGAAATTCAGAAAAAAATTATTGATTTTTATATAAATGTGATAAAATGAACGGGAATATCAGAAAAAAGGAATTTTTCAAAAAATATGATCATGTATGGTCAACTAACTAATTTACGCTGCACACCACGCACTTCGCATAACATTTTGGGGTGGTTTTTTTAGTTCCCATAGTTTTTACCTCCCAAATCAGATTTGCTGGTTTTTTTTATTTTTGACTTTGTCGATTTTTTCTCCAAGACTAAAGGGATCTACGAAATCAACTAAGTGGCAAAACATGGAGCATCGACGGAAGATTGCTCTACTTATGTAAGTTTCTAGACTGGGGTGCTTGCACAATGAATATATGCAAAAAACATAAAAAAGTGGCTTTTTCAGAGGCCATGACTATATAGGCGCTGAAATAGCGTTAAAACTATGTTATCACACAGTTTTTAGTCAATAGAAAGCATTTTTATAGAAAAGTTTCCATTTTCATCCGTTTTTTGCCTTCATTTTGCCTCATTTTCCACAAGAAAAATTTTCCATTTTTCAATTCTGATAGAGTCACAGGACCCCCAAGTCCCTACACATGCATGTCGGGTGTCGACTATAGAGGCAAAATCTTTTAGTTTTTATTAAAAAAATGAACTTTCCGTGCGATAAAAGACGCTCCTACCTCCCTTTAACATAAAAATAATTGGAAAAAGCGAGTATCCTTAGACATAAAGCATTGTATTGTGATTCCAGTTACTTTTCAGGACAGGGCCGTATTTTACGCGGGCAGGGGCGGCTTCCCCTCTTAGCCGGAAAAATTTTTGAAAGATAAAATAATGCACGGAAAGATGGAATAATCGCGTGTCTTTATCGTAAAATCTTCAATTTTCGGCGCTTCGGCCGGATGTAAAATATTTTTCCTTTTGAATAAAGAGCACATGTTTCTCGAAAAGTCCGAATTTTCTGATCTTAATGGATACAGCATGTAAAAAACGTCGAAAAATGCGGTTTTTGCTACCTATCCCGATGAATTTTCCGAGATATAGACCAATTTATGTTGGGTTCGCCCCGCCCCCCCTTGGCCGAATCCTGGATACAGGCCTGCTAAAGAGCATACACTTTTATGCAAGCAAGTATAAGGCAAGTACTTTATCGGATCCGTGAATGGAAGCGCGCATAAAAGTTCGACCAATTTTTGTACTCCGCACTGCCTAAATAACGTCTTTCCGCCAATTGACTTTTTAAAGCGCTTTGAATGTTCAACGACGAGTTCTTGCTGAGTAAGACATTGGTTAGGCGCATCTCGCAATAACACATAAACATTATTCCAAACCCATTTTGGAATTTTAATTTCGCGAGGTATGGAGTCAGCATTATATTTTAGAATATCTTCCGAATCAGAATCGACCTCTACCGTATCATTACATGCAGAGCTAGCCATCTCTGTTTCACTGTAAAAATACATAAATCTAAAACTACATGCACAGGGTCTTACGCAGGGAGGGACGTGGGACGGCCACCACACGTGGGTATGGGGAGGGGGTTGGGAGTATGGGAATATGCACCCTACAGAAGGCCGAATATACCCCAAAAAATCGAAATACCCCCCCAGAATTCAATTTTTGAAATTTTCTTTTTCTTTTTTCGCGATTTTTTGATGCCAATGGATAGTGCTCGATGAGAAAAGTTGAAAAATGGCTCGCCATACCACCATTTTAATACCATTTTTTGACCTTTGAAAAAATCTAGCACCCCTCCCCAGAATTTGGGTGCTGCCCACCAATGATGGCCACTCTCTCAGACTGAACTGAAATAATTTATTGCTGAAACGCGACAATTACGAAGGATGCAAGAGAATAATAAAACGTACGGTCAATACAGTAAAAACGTAAAGCTAAAGGCGACGAGCGAGTCATAAAAATGACAATTTAAGCTCGCCCTCTAATAAATTTCGATAAGTCGACATCAATTAATCTAAATTTGAATATATTTAAGTTGGGGGAAGAGACTACAAAATCAGGTAGGTGATTCCAAACAGAGATATACATACTTAAAAAACCGAATTTTTGTAGATTAGAGTGAACAAGAGGAACAACTAGCTTTAAGCGATTTGTGCAGCGAGTAGTATTTTTATTAAGCACAAAAAAATCGGTCATGGAAAGACAAGATCTTTGACTAATAATCTGATACATCATACGTAAGCAAATATGCAGGCGACGTAATTCTAATCGACACAATTTAAGTTGGTTAAGGCGTTCGTCGTGAGAAAGTGGGCTATGATATCCAACTATGTATTTAGTAAATTTATGCTGAAGAGCCTCAAGCCTGTTTATATCACTAATATAAGAGGGGTTCCATAAAGAATAAGATATTCGAGGACCGGTCTGACGTAAACAATGAGATCCTTCACGAAATTATTTTTGTCACGCGAAAATAAGGATTTTCTAATTAAGATAGATCTCAAGAAAGCTTCTTTGGTTATACTGCTGTAATACTCCATAAATTTTAGGTTTTGCGAAATTAGCACACCTAAATCGCGAACAAAGACAGAATCGTCAGTAGTAACTTGTGTATTGAGTGTGTATGAAATTTAGGATTATTTTTGCCCAAATATGGGGCTGTGCATTTAGAATACGATATAGGTAAACAATTTTCGGTGGCCCAAATAGAAATTCTACCGAAATCAGTCTGAAGCATTTCATGATTACAGGAAAGATTAAATATTTTAGGTCATCTGCAAACATAAAAGTCGAACTTGACAAGTAAACAAAGATATCATTTATAAAAATCAAAAACAACATAGGTCCAAGAATAAACCCTTGAATAACTCCACTTGTAACAGCGGCATAATCTGAAAAACACTGATTAATGCGAACACACTGGACACGATTAGATAGAAAAGATCTGAACAATTTTTTGGGAAGCTAAGATAATGTAGTCGGATCATAGTTGCACAAGGTCAGGGTCGGCAGGGGGTGAAATCCCAAAAATTCCAAAACAGTAAATTTAACGTTCAGGATTTTTTTTGCTGTTATAACGATCAAAATGGTCAAAATATCCTATAAAACGTTTTTTCGTGGTAATATCGCATTTTAAAAGCATTTTTAGTCCATTTTGACTGCATTATATCACTTTTAACACTGAAAAATGCAAAATTTTATCCATTTTGGGCGCTTTTTGAGTAAAGAGTACTGAAAAGTACTAATCTGGCCCGGAAAAATTTTGACGTTTTCACTGCTTTTGACCTCGAACATGATGCAAAAAAACGTTAAAAAACTTACCCCCGCCCTATGTGCATGTATGAGTCAAACATACAAAAATCGCATCCTTGTCAATAACATATTCTCATTATTTTTACTCTTATAGATTCAGTGTATCGCTGATAAAAAAACAATTCTTTATAGGTACCTAAGCGCGGAAATAAGATGATGAACGAATTCAACTATTTTACTGAGGAACAGAATACTTTCTGCTCTTTGATGATGTAACAGATAATTTTAATAAATGAATTTTCAGTAAAAACGAGATAATTTTACTGCTTTTATTTAGTTTTTCAGACAAATATTCTACAAAGGTAGTACGCGTCAAATACAAAGGCTACGAAGAAGGATTTGGCGCCAAGCGTTTTTTTAAACCTCACATTCTTTGGTCTTAATGGATAGAGCAAAGTCGAAAACGTCGAAAAATGAAATTTGTTTGGAGTACCTCCGAATGTTCTCCGAGTTGATTATTTGATCCATTATTTTGAACCGCCTCATTCAACCTTAAAACCGCCCCATCCAACCTTAAAAAATCCTGCAAAATACATCCCCGTACGGGAGTGAGCGGATATACATATCTATACATAAGCATGAAGAAAAGTCTGTGAGGTCAGGATGGATAAAACTGCCAAAAATTGTAGTAAAAATAGAATTCTGGGGGCTTACAGTAATCTGGGGGCGGGGAGTTTCAACTTCTGGGGAGTTACAACAAGCCCCTTCCAACGCCCATGTGTGGATTTATCCCTTCTCAGGGCAGGGTCCAAGACCGAGTAACTGTCAGGTGATTTAAATTTTTGAATATTTTCGGAATGGTTCTTGCAGACGAAAATAACAAACTTTTCAAAATACACTTTTGTTCTGTTTGACAATAAAATGCCTAGAATGAAGTTGAAGTCATCTGAAAAAGTCAAAATTTCAGATGAATTCTTATATTTTTCGCCGATAAAAAAGACGAAAAGAGTAAAAATAGGCTAAAGCAGGACCGTATCCAGGATTTTGTTGCAGGGGGCGGCACGATCAAATTTTTTTAAAACATAAGGGAGGACCTAAGACTGAAAAGGATAAATTTTAGTTTGCAAATTTCGCTACTCGGATATCTTAGATACGGTGTGAATCCAATGGAAACCACATCTTTCAGGGCTAAGAGGTCTAGGATTTTTGCGCAATCAGCCGAATCACTTTTTGAATTCGCCATAAAAATGGTCAAAATTTATCAGCATCTTCATAACCATTGCAAAAAATTGCTGTCATTCTTGCTTCTTAAACAAATCTTATTCTCTGCATAAAGCCTGGGAAGAACATAAGACATAGATGCAAAATACTCTTTAGGTTGTTTAAAGGCTAAAAATGGAGTGTTTAAACCACGCACTTAGGACTTAATAGACTTTAATTATAATTGTGAAATTCGGTGCGAGGTGCCGAAATTTTTTTGTGATTTTTGGCTAAAAAAGAAAAGGGTGAGTAAAGGAAGAAATCATTCTCACATTTCTTTCTGGGAGCAGGTGCCCCCCCCCTCAATCCGCGCTAGATACGGGCCTCGGCTAAATGGTACTAAAAATGCAGCGTCTACCTCGATAAAGCATTGCATATATAGGTAAGCTACTTTGATCATTTTCCGCATTTGATTAAGGAAGAGACCCGAATGCAAATATAGCTACCATCGCTTATTTGTACTGCTATAGTGAACGCAACACATGCAGGCATTGGTACATTATTTCTTATCTACTAAATGAAGAGACAATGAAACAGCTAATAATGTGTCAACGTTTAGCTCGTTTTCCAAAATTATAACGGTTGCCTCACGATTTTGAGTCAACATGACCTTGTTAATAAAATATGAAAACTGCCTGAAGCATCAATGCTTTTGAAGAAACTAATGAACACTTTAACTTTTTTCGCAATTATGTCAGCTTCTTTCGATCTTATTATCTATCTTATTTTATGTAGCGCGCATTCCATGACCCTAGCTCCGTTTTTTTAGGTTTTTTTGCGTGACCTATAAAACTTTTTTTGACAAAAATTACATGTCCTCTTTTTGATCTTGGCAAGCTTAAAAGAGTAATCATGTACCACTTAAAATTTTTTGCAATTACTTCAGTTTCTTTCGATCGTCTTATCTATCTTATTTTATGTAGCGTGCATTAAAAACTATGACCCAAGCTCCGTTGTTTGAGTTTTTTTGAGTAAACAGAAAAAAGTTTTATGTTATTCAGCTATAACTTCCATTTTGCATTATTACTCCGCTTGGCGCTTTTTTCTGGTACTATTCGAAAATGAACGAGCCTCAGAATAAGCGCTACGATTTTACACTTGGGGATAACGTTTACTGCTTGGTGTCTACTTGGAACGACTTCGCGAATATTAGCTTCAGAATATGCAACGGCACGAGATTAACCTTATACCTAACGAGTCAAGGGGTCAATCTAATGAGTCGGCAGTACCAGAATTTGGTGGATGCTTCGCCGTTAATTTCGAACGCCCTATTATTTAATTTTTGGCTTGACCCCATTGACCTCACGTGCGGTCTGATAGCCTCGGTCGAAACAGTAATACTCGATAAAAAAATTTTATGCCTGAAAAACTCGGACAAAGGACGTGAAATTGTACTAACGCCGGAACAATTTTACGAGTGGCAGCGCCAACGAGGCGAAATCGTGGCAGCCATCGAAAAACTGGGAAGTAAGAAAAACTTTTAGCTTCAAAAAACACTTAATATGATACTTTTTTCGTGTTTCGGTAACATAAATTTTTTACGCACTTTTTTGCACTGGAGGTACTTAATACGCTTCAGGTATATATTTATTGATAAAACAAATAATTGTTTTATAAAAGTAATTTATATTTTTAATTTATATTTTTAATTTATATTCTTAAATAAGTAAATAATATGTACTAGATATCATAAAAATTAAATAAAACGATTATGCTTCGAAAATATACACGTATTTGCACTTAAATTTGATAGAAATAGTTTCGAGGAGCTCTTGCGCCGGTACCTCGTAAAAGAACATTGCTGACTCTACATAATGCGGAGAAAAAAATGTGCGCTGAATCGCAAAAAAATTTGCCGGAAATAAATAAAAGTATGTGATTTATTTGATTAAATATAAAACATAAGCATAAATAATAGAATTTGAAGCATTAAATACTTTTTATAATTTTTACAGAATTCGGATTTTAAAACTTGCAATCGTACGTAATCATAAATTTTTTTAATAAAAAGAAAGGCGTTATTTAATGCATGTCTATTCATTGTAATTTAAATTTGTGTTATCTGTGCTTTTTGACCTTATGATCATTTTTCGCACGTTCTGGGAGTCTACCGATTCTTGGGAGTTTAGATTTCCACGCCCATAATTTTAATTTTTTCCAAATTTGGGGTTACGCATATAATTAGTCGCAAGCATTACGCGTACATAATTTTAGCACAATGCAACAAAATTGATTTATCTGATAATCCCAATCCATGAGCCATAAAGCTTAGTGGTCATTAAACCCGTGTGTACATAATTTTAGCGCACTGCAAATCTCGGTCCAGGGGCTATAAGGTTTAGCGGTGTATGTACATAATTTTAGCGCAATTGCTGCTTGTAACTGGCTTTTCTTCGCATCGTGGACGCCCCCTGGGGCGAGAATGGGGTGCATAGCTTAGTGGTCATTAAAGGTATACGTACATAATTTTAGCGCAATGCATTAAAATTGATTTATCCAATAATCCATGGGCCAGAACGCTTAGTAGTCATTAAACGTGTACGTACATAATTTTAACACATTGCAAATCTCAATCCGGGGGCTATAAAGCTTAGCGGTGTATGTACATAATTTTAGCGCAATGCGAATCTCGGTCCGGGGGCTAGAAAGCTTAGCTGTGTATGTACATAATTTTAGTACACTGTGATCGTAAAATTGATTTATCCGATAATTCATGGGCCAGGAAGCTTAGTGGTCTTTAAACGTGTACGTACATAATTTTAGCGCGGTTTATCCGTTAATCCTGATCCGGGACAAATCCATAGACCCCTCCCCCTGGATATGTTAATTTTGAGGTGGGAAGGATGCGCATAGCCGATTAATGTAGGTAACGCGGCTCGCCTCCGGGGGTATAATGGCGTCAGGTTGCGATCGTAATACGTCATAATTTCGTATCTAGTGCATGTGCACTTAGCAAGCATCCTTCATCATATACCCCCAGAGGGGGGTGTGTTACTACTGATTTGCTCAAAAAATTGGTTGACAAAAAACATTAAAAAAATCCAAAAAATAAAATATAGTTTTTGCCAACAATTTTTTTTAGAAATATCCCAACAACATCAAAAAACCCGAAAAATAAAAAATACAAGAGACATTTCAATTCCATATAGCTATCAGGCCTAAGTTCAGCCCGGGCAGCGCCGGGTAGCTCGACTAGTCAGCAATAAATGGATTGTTGCGTTCTTTGACTTGCCGTTGAATTTGATCCACATGATTCTGTTCTATTTCTTCTATTCTATCAAAGTTGTCGAAAAAGTCCAGTAATTACATAATCCAACAATGTCGCAAACAACACAAAAGACATCCGTAAATCGAGCTCTAAACCTGCTTCCAGTAGATTTAAAATCTCGATTTAAATGGGGGTGATCTTCAGATCGATTCAAGCCAAATCGCCTCTGTGAATACGATTTAACAACTTATGACGATTCAAGTGCCCAACTTAAATCGATTTAACGCTAAATCGCCTTTGTGAATACGGCCCTTGGCTCCTCACATCCGTCTCTACCACCCATGCAAAGTAAGTTGTTCCACATCCCCAACGTCATAATTTTTTGCCCCCTTCTTCTTGGCGAATACTTGCGTTTTTTACCATTTTTAAGTGTTTTTGGCCACAAATAAGACCAGTATCCTCCCGCCGTAGAAATGGCCAGAGACTTCCTCTCAGAATTTTCAAGTGTTACCTGTATGATCCTCACTTGTCCACAAACTATGTTAATAAAAACCCCTTTGATGGAAGAGGACAAGTAATAAATAACTAGGTACATTTATGATAAATAAACTTGTAGGAATTAAAATGTGGAATGCATAATGATGAGTAGTCTACTGTGCTGGTCTATTGTGATGAATATTGTGTTAAGATACAATCCATGTTTTAGTAATATTTACATTTTTTAGTTGTTTTCGGACGAATTTTGCCACTTGACAAGTATTGGCATTATATTCGACACAAGATAATTCGCGGATGCAGTTATCCTTAGAATATTTGCTGCTTAGCGAAGCACAATGGCAGAGCATCTATTACTAGATTTTAAAGTGTGATTGAACTCTTTGTACCATGCATACACAACATGGGAATTCTTGGGGCTGGGGGCTGAAAGAATTTTCTAAAGTGCCTTTTTGGGCGTAAAAACATTAGTTTTTTTCGGAATTTATAACGATGCTGTTTCTTTCTAGTGATAAATACAAGAAAATGTGGTCCAAAATAATTCTTCGGCATAAGGCAATGGAGCCAATTTACCCCCTACTTTTTGCTTCTTGTATGCTTAAATCAACTATTGTTGTTTTTTTTTAATTTTTCATATCAACTTAGGTCAACAAGAATATGTTATACTAGCAGAAATAACGAAAAGCTTTTCAAAAGTGGATTCAGATGTTTCTTTTATAAGGAATGGTACATATACATAAACTTACCACTCTGAAAATCAAATCTCTTTTGTCACTATGTGCTTGTGAGTTGAATCTTATTTCTATGTACACTTTCAACTACAAAGGAGTTGTTTTTTATTTATTATATTTGATGCGTTCAGAAGCAATTTCAAATATTAAAAGAAATTTTTTGGTGTGTTTTGCGTTTTTTGATTACATATGTAGGTTTTTGTGGTTAAAAATAAAAAACTAGTGATTCCGCAAAACTTTTAGCAATTTATTTTAACAATAAAATATTATTTCATTCTCCATGCGTCATATTCAGAAAAGTTTAGGTCATACAAAAATATTTTAAACTGCTGCATATATCTTAGACATTGGAATTGGTATTTCACTTTTTCTTCTTTTATGATCTTTTTGTCAGTAAGTAGCTGATGTTAAAACCTGAAAATGCTCTTAACCCTTAATTTCCTGTTTACTCGATTTTTGGTCGAGTATGCTGGTTTTTCTTGATTTTTTCATTTTAAGTTCATTTTTGTGCCGTGAAACATCATCTATCCTCCTTTTTCCTCGTTTTACACGTTTTCTATGAGTTTCATGAAGTAGAAGGCTTCGGTTATTTAGAAATTCAATATTTTTTGAAATTTTAATGGTAGGCATATACATAGGTAAAACTCAAATACGTACGCACATAATGCACCTATGTACCTAATACTGTGCATGCAGGAATCTAAACTGACTCCGTAGACCGTAATAGTCATGCTGTATCGCGCTTTGCTCAATGCAGCATTATGGTGAGCTACGGAATGCCGACGTATCGATTTTTTTCAAATGTGCCGTAGGCTGCCATGTTGGTTTTTTAGTTATAGTTTTTCCTTTTTTCTCAACGGAAAGTGAAAATTGTGAAGGGAAAAATATATTTTTGGAATCAGGAGAACAAGGGCTTTCAAATGTATATACTTTTATCTGATTTTATTGATTCGATCTAAAATCGAGTAGATGGTGAAAACGACTGCTGGAAACACATGGTAAATTAAGGGTTAATGCCTCTTTCAGCAATTCTTAATTTTTTCTTTCCAATACAGACCCCAGAACTCATGCCATTCCAGGATCTAATTTTTGAAATTTTTCCGGTTTTTTGTGATTTCCTGATGTCAAGTTAAATATTTTTCTAAAAGACGTTGATTCTTTGCGTGACAAGAAATCATTTATGGATACGATTTCTATAATTAGCAGTACATGAAGTTTTATCAAGTTATTTCCTTCCATTTGAAACTATCTTATTCATTGTTGCAAAAAAAATAAAATATTTTTCTATACTCCATGTGTCGTATTCAAAAAAGTCTAGGTCATACAAAAATATTTAAGGCTGCTGCATTTATCTTAACCCTAAATCATAAGGATAAATGAACATCAATAAAATCAATGTTTTATAATTTTTCTAGAGAGAGATCACGATATGCGCCGACCTAACAAGGCTGAGGTGCATGGGAGTAAGCTAATAGTATCCTTTGATCAGTTTTGAGAACCAAACGACAAATTTGTTCAAAGAACTATGTTTTTGCTCATCAGTGCTTGATTTCTACAATGCGCGGTCTCAGTGATAAAAACCATGCTTTAAACTGCAAACTTATTGTGCCTTGTATGCGTGTAATATAGGTGCACAAAGTCAGGGTCGGCAGGGGGTTAAATCCCCGGAATCCTGATTAGTAAAATTATTGTTCACGCTCTTTCTGTAATCAAATAATGAAGATGATCAAAATAGCCTGCATAAAATGTTTTTTGGTTATACCGCATTTTTTAGCAGGTTTGCTTCGTTCTGACTGCTTTGCATCGCTCTTAACGCTGAAAATGTATAAGATTTTTCGAGTTTTTCAATCATTTATATACATTTTTTTGCTTTATTTTAATAAATAGCACACAAAATTTTTGATCTGGTGCTAGGAACAATTTTGCGATTTCCACTTCGTTTGTTTTCAAAAATGATGCAGAAAATCTTATATCCGCTGAATTTCTTCAGGCAAGTACATACCATAGGCAGGCACGTTGCCTCCTATTTTGGGGGGACCAACACCAATTTTGGGGGGTCTAAGCCAAAAATAGAACAAAATAACGTGTGAAAAGTCCTATTTTTCCGCTTTTTTCTGAATTTTGGGGGTCCGGACCCCCCAGTCCCCCCCCACAGCTACGTGCCTGACCATAGCTTAGCAGCACTAAAATTCTGGAAGGGGGCGCAAGATTTTTCAAGGGTCAAAAATGGTCTATGGCGGATAAACAAAATTTGTAAATGTTTCTAATTGAGCACTATCCATTGGCATCAAAAAAACTGCGAAAAAATTAAATTCTGGGAGTTTTTCGGCCTTCTGGTATAAGGGTGCATACCCCTCGCACACGTGTGGTACATACCTACCTGGTTGATTGTTCAGTGGGGGTAATGCCCTCTTACCATACATGGGCTGCAAGAAATTCTGGGAGTCTGGTTGAGTGAAATAGCTAAAAGTGTTACTGAATATAGAATGGGGTCTACAGTAACCTGCACGGGTTGTAAAAACCCCAGATCCCACGCCCATATATTTTCCTTGCGCCTAAGTGTATGTTTGACGCTTGTGTCATTTAGTCGCTGTGCTTAGTGAATTTCATGTAGGAAGATGACGTATTCGAGTTCTTTTCTAATTCTTGTTCTTTTTCATACGTGGGCAGGACAAATTCAGTTTCCTTTATTTGAAAAGGACTTTTGTTGTGTGCATTGTACACTTAAATATTTGCTGAAAAAGCAGTGACAATTTTCGACAACGCAATATTGTCGTTCTGTATCATTTTATGTGCTTTAACAATGGCCGATCCTGTATTTTCTGACGATGGGGTGGCACAATCCCAAGTTTTCTAAATAGTGTCCAAAATTGTTCGAAAAACCCATCCATTTCGCTTATAGTATCGATTTTTCGCCATCTTTTGATAGACAGAATCATTGTGATCAGTTCGAAAAAGTTAGGAATTTTCCAAATTTTGTGCGGAAAATGCGCATTGTTAATTTTGAAATCGGCGTAAAGCACCAAAAAATGCTCGAGAGATCATTATAATAAGTAAAAAAGTCCTTGTTTTGTAATTAAACGACTCTTCTGACGTAAGAATATAAACTCTATAGTCAAAAAAGTCAGTAAATGTCGTTTATGAGTACTACTTGGTGCGAAGAGCCGAAAGAAGAGCCGAAATAATTTGAAAAATTGTGATAAAAAAATTGCTAAAATAATCAAAAAACACATTTCTCTCTATTGAGCCCAACTATTTTTGACAAAAAGGGGTCCCTACATCCCTCTAAATCCGTACCTGTGCTTTAATAGCTTATATACATACAAATTTCGTTGTGCCTATCTTCGTGCCTATTGTTAACAACTTTTTCTTACCAGTCAACTGTTTTGTAACTCGTGTTTATCCGCTTACTTTTCTTCTTTAGTAAGCATTGCAGTCTGTGTCGTATTATGTTTTCAACATTTTAAGCGTATCATAGTTCTTCTGAAATCAATAAATGTATCTCGCCTTCATTATACCCGTATGTGCATGTGCATCGTTTAAACCTATTTTTAGCGTACAATAAAAAAATTTTCATGACAGCACAAAAATTTTAATGTTGGATCAAAACTAAATTTTAGTGTCGTGTGAAATAAATTTTTATATTCGATCAAAGCGACATTTCCGTGCCATCATAATACTAAGTTTTAGTGGCAGCCAGTTACACGCTAATTGTTTGATTAGATACAAGATATTGTTTTTTACACTGTTGTTAAACATGCGCGTCGAAAGAAAGTTGCCTGTGCATTGCTTGTCACTTTGACAGCCAGGCGCCTGTGCTTGAGCAATGTTACTTGTGTTCTTGACTGTATATGTGTAAATCCAAGTCCCGTGCAATTTTCTATTGACAAGGTTTAAAACAACAAACGTAACCAGATATCACGTACAAATACTCCTGGAAAAACCTATCTATTCGACCATCGGACCGAAAAAGTACCTATCTTCACAAACGAGTGCGGCTTCCAAAAATCATCTCATCAGGCTTCGGCTCTTCCCGCCCAGCTCTGGCTTCTGTCCAAGTCATTGTTCTCCTCCGCTCCGTCGAATCCAGATTATCTTACTCAGAGAAATTTACTATACATAGTTCCTTTACTGTTGTGTGCAATTTGCATAAAACGTTTACTGTATCTGTAGATTCTTTTATGACATGTGCAGGTGCCCTTTTGTCTAATGTAATGCGCTACCGTGTTGCATGCTCCACTTAGATAGGCAAGTCTACTGTACCTATTAATTCATATTTATAAGTCTTTACTATTTTTGTGATAGGACTATGAAAATGTAAGAGCTAAGATTAATTAACTGTGCGTACAATACAAACAGTATGAATATTCTGCGAAATTATGAATGCCTGCTTTAACGAATTTGGAAAATACATGCAGAAAAATAACCATATTAATAGTTTTGCATGCGCAGAAGCGCTGCTACCTATTACAAAAGTTTACCTTACCTTATTTAAACACGTATGTAGGTAAATGTTTTCAGCTTAAACTACATGCAACTACTGGGCATCAAGAAGAAGAAATATACCGAGATTCGTAATCCTGGCATTACATGGGACATTTTGAAAAATTAAGCCTCTGTGACGCTCTGCTCTGAAACTAAAGTTAATTTTAAGTGTAAAGTTTACGCAAATATGGATGCATACATGCATATGGACTTAGTCATCAGGATATAAGATATTTTCAAAATTAGCTTGCAGTTATTTTGCTATGTATTTATTTGAATAAGCAAATATTAGTGAAATAGACTACACAGTATACAGCTAGTTTTCAGGCTGAACGACGGAAGTTCAAGAGTAAGCTGCAACTCTCAATCCTTTCATAATCCTACTGTGACTCTAATTAATTAGTAAGGTGCTACTGGCGGTCGGGGTTGCTAACCGTGAGGTTTTACCTCAAAATTTGAGGTTTTTTTGACGTTTTTGTTGAGGTTTTTGAAAATTTTTGAGTTTTTTTAAGGTTTTGGTTAAAATTTGAGGTTTTCTAAAAGAAGCAAGCTATATATCCATTACAGTTAAAATATACTTGTGTTAACTGGAATTTTTGGCGATTATGTGTGCCAACCAGACCAAATTTAGCAAATGACACACCTTTCGGTGAATCTCGATGAGACGATCATTTTGAAAAAAATTGTGTCGGTCTCATTCCAGTCAAGACTTACAGCCATTTGAAGTGTCAATCTCTATACATCGACCTAAGCATCTATACATAGGCGTAGCTAGGATTTTCGCCAGGGGGGGAATTCCAAAGAAAAATTTTTCGTTTAAAAAACGCGTAAAAACGCGCGGGGCCGTTAAATAACGTGTTTTTTGGGCTTTTCACATCATCCTGCACGATTTAAGCCATCAAAAAATAAAAAATTAAATTTTCTCAAAAAAGTTTTTCATGTTTTTGACGGAAAAAATGCTTCTTATGCGCGCGAAGCGCTAATTTTTGATTTTCTACCAATAAAACGGTAGAAACTGCCAAATAATAGAATAAACCGGCGCGAAGCACCGAATTTTTCGATTTTTCATCGCAAAACAGCGTCACGCAACCATATTGCTCACTTTTTGAAAATGTAAAAATTTTCCCCAGGGGGAATTCCCCCCTTCTCCCCCACTGGCTACGCCAGTGCATCTATACATCGACCTAAGCATCTATACAATGACCTGAGCGGGAGCGACCTCGACCTAAGCAGCTTTAAACACCTTTTCCGATAAACTTAGCCTAAGCCTAAGTATATTAGAAGCAAAAACTTAGATTTTCCTATATCTTATCAAGTTGGTAATATGAAATCTTTAAACGACAGTAACTCCATCAATAATGCCTACCCACTCCTAATTTTTTTTACTTAAATCAGCTCCAGAATCTATGGATTGATGTACTGCTTGCAACTTACGTTTTTTCGAGTTTCCGATGTTTTTTCATATAGTCCCCCTTGATAATATGATATCTTTAAATGACAGTAAATCCATCAATAATGCCGGCCGACCCACTCAAATTTTTTTACTGAAATCAGCTCCAGGACAGGAACTCTATCGATGTACTGCTTGCAACTTTTCATTTGGTACACATATTCGCCAGTTTAGCCATGTTAACTGCTGTAGCTAATTTCAACGTCGCTCGCAACGCGGTTGATTGAATTGAAGGAACTGAAGCTGAAGTGAACTGCTTAAAACCTGTTAGTGAGTTCCAAGGTAACGCCTATAATCTCAAAGTAAGCCGGAGTAACATAAGAAACGAACCAACGTGGAAGTAATAACAACCTAAGCGGTAGTGCTACCACATACATAAAACGTATGAAAAGTTCAACAACAACAAGAAATTTTATCACTTACCCTAAACTGAAGAAGTTCAATTAACCTTTTTTTGCTTACTTTGTGGCTTGTGCAGGTGCACAGAGCAGGATTTAGTCATTTGTTTTAACATCAATGTTAGCTTTTATTTCCAATTGATTAATCTTCATACACACATTTGTTCTGGTTTTGCATACCTACCTACATTGCATATCTACATCTGCTTCTTTGATAAAAAAGCTTTGTTTAGATGCATTCAATACACAAATCATTGTTTTGCGTGATAAATGTAACCTTGTTAAAACTTATATTTGTTA
Organism: Mermis nigrescens; assembly: GCA_036768485.1. Lineage (NCBI taxonomy): Eukaryota > Metazoa > Nematoda > Enoplea > Mermithida > Mermithidae > Mermis > Mermis nigrescens. Next base: position 4,822,469 of record JAVLUZ010000157.1, on the reverse strand, counting down.
TGTTAGACCTTTATCAGAGTACTGTTGCAGTGTTTGGAACCCCTCTTATCTTAGTGATATAGATCGACTGCAAGCTGTTCAACATAGATTCACTAAATATATTTTTAGTTATAATAATATTCTTTCTTACGAGGATCGTCTAATACAACTTAAATTGTGCAGACTTAAATTAAGATGCTTGCAGATTGGCCTATGTATGATTATCAAATTATTTGTCATAAATCATATTTAAAAGCTGGTGATTTTTTGTATTCAATCATAATATTACCCGAAGCATTAATAGACTTAAAGTAGTTATACCTCTTGTACATTCTAATTTAGAGAGGTTTGATTTCTTTTACAAATACATTGCAATTCGGAACGATTTTCCTGACTTCATTGTATCTTCCCCTAAACTAAACATGTTTAAATCCAGATTAGTGAACTTTGATTTATCTAGACATCTTGTGGGGCGCGCGTAAAAATTGTCATTCTATTGACTCGCATGTCCCATTACTAATTTGTTCGTATCTATTGTGTAACTTGTCATTCTGTATTTTATCACTTTGGCTTACTAGTAATTAAATTTCTTTCTTTCTTTCTGTCTTACTAAACATGTGTTGCACTTCTTTTTTTAGTCAGGCCTATGTTTGAAATGTAAAACTTGATTTGAAAAAATAAATAAAACTGTTTTGTAAATTTCATCTGCCTATAACAGGCGCGGATCCAGGAGGGGCGGCTGCCCCCCAAATCCTTTTTGAAAATTTTTTGAGCAGCAGATATACATTGGAATGCGCCTAGAATTGAACTAAAAACGCCAAAACATCAAAAATTTTCGGCGGTCTGTGCAAATTCATCATTATTTTTCGTTTTAATGTTCCAGCATTGTGTTTAAAGCGGTCAAAATAATCCAGTGCTTCAGTGATTTAATGTACTATACTATTTATTGGATGAAACTCTAAATGCTGATGCTGCTTGGACATCGTGTTAAAGGTGTGTGGTGTGTGTCAGTTATCAGCAATTTCTTGTTTCATTACGTTTTTCAGTTCAGAACGCATTTCAAAGCAAGAATTTTTAATAGTTTGTAAGTATGAAAAGGCTGGTTAACTGTTTTTAGGCTGAGTTTAGAACCATAATTCGGCCGATTTCGTGAAAGTTTTAACATCACATTTCAACATTTTATTTCACAAAGTTTTCCGGGGCTCCGCCTCGGGTTTTGCTGGAAACAAGTAAGCGCATTCCACAGATCCTTCAGCTGTAAAAGCGAGGGTGTTTCTTGCATTTCTTTGTGTCCAAGGCCAGTGATCGGACCGAGACTACTTTTGGACCCTCGGCCTTGGCTGAGGCCGAGGCGACTTAAAATCCTTGCCTTGGCCGAGGCCGAGGGTAATGCCGAGGGTCAAGCTTATATACCTATACCCATAAATTGTACTGTTAGAATATTTTGTATGTACATGAGCTAGAGAATAACTCTTTATCAAACTAAAACAAATGTTTATTGGTGTTAGCCAGAATTTTTATTTCAATCTGATGAAGCAGATAATTCATCATCAAAGTCTAGATCATCTTAATCAAAGTTAGCCTCATCTATTTTGCCTTGTTGTGCTATCACGTCAACGTCGTCGTCAGCCTTTATCAGATTCTTTAAAGTCACACTATTATAACCAACTGCTTTGAGATTGTGCTTTACAAAAAAGAGTTTTTGAACATTTTATGGTAGCAGACGAATGCGAGAATTTCTGTACTTTCTTATCCATCCAGTAGCAGAAGGGGTGCAGTATCCAAACTTTTCCAAAAAAAGTCAAAAACAGGTCCAAAATTTTGCCCTTAATGCGCGAAATAGCATTTTTCAGTGTTTTACATTGTATGCTTTTACATAAAGTCACATTTGAAGTCATATTATTTTAAAATTATAAAATTTCCGACAATTTTGTTCGAAAAAATCATTAAATTTCCAAGACTTTAACAAAACTCTGGCGCTAAGCGCCTAAAAAATTTGTAAAATTAAGGCGGATAGACGTCTAGAAGCATGATTTACTGCTTTATTTCCTGTATTTATAGCATTTGATGCGAAACATTGAAATTTCTTATTGGAAATAGAAGAAAACTATGCAAAAATAGCTGTTTCTGCTGTTAAAGTTGTTTTGAAATCTACATGAACAGAAAAGGGCTTCCAGGTCGTCAAGAAAGTAAATAAATGTCATTAATAAGTATCATCTGGCGCGTAGTGCTGAGAAAATTTGAGAAATTATGGTCACTGACGGCCAAAAATCATTGCAAATTGCATATCCATTCATTATCTCACCAAATATTTTTGGCCTATGGGGGAGCAGCCGGCCCCCCCTCAAAGCCGCCTCTGCATGTAGCAACTGTACTTTCCAATCCATGTAGCAAAAAGACGCTTTTGGTTTTACAAATTATCATTGTGAAATTCAACGCGAAGCGCGAAAAGTCTTTGCAATTATTCTCACATTTTATTTTGAAAGGGGCACTTCCATGAATCCCCCTGTATACGAGCTTGAGCTCTACGTTAGGGTTAAAATAGGAAGTATATGCTATGCAGGAAGGTCGGTGGGATACTTAATCAGTGATACTGACACAATCCTCGAAAATAAAAATAATTAATGACAATGCGGTGGAAGACTAGAAAAGCTGTAGTGAATGAATGACATCTGGCTAACAGCAATGAACATATAAAGATTTATTTTAGTTAGATAAAGTGTTTAATATTACGATTATTTTCTCTGCACTGTACTTTCTGATCCATGTAGCGAGCATGAGAATTAAAACTTAGTCATCATATGAATATCAATTGGCACTTTGCTGTATGTAACTTGGTGTAACTGGGTACACGCCGAAAACCATAACAAAAAGCAAGAGGTAAGAAACAGCCTGTGTGCTGCAGATGCATATCAAATAGTTAATGTCTAAGGGATATATTAATTAAACTTCTTCAAATTTGATTTTAACCTCTCGGCGCCTCGGCATTTTTCAGCTTTGCCCTTGGCGCTGAGGCCGAGGCTCTTAAAACCGCTGAGTCTTGCCAAGGCCGAGGCCTCAGTCTGATCACTGTAGGCACAGCCGTGTAATGTAAATGTGTGACCTGACTCGCTGGGCTGGGCAGGACCGTCCAATCTCTGAAATCAAAAAGAAATTTTGTTTCTACTAAGGGCCCCCAAAGGGAAAAATGGAAAGTTAGTGAAGTACGTCTAAAACACCGCCAAATAGTGAGCATGTCAATTTCTTTCCAATGCTGGTCACTGGATTCTTTGTTCAGTCATACTTTTGGCCTTCTAGCTCACTCGAAACAGCTCAGATTAGAGTAATGAATAGAGAACACGAAATTTCTTTCTGGTAATTTGCGCCGGATTTTTTTGTTGTTTCTTGTCTTGTAGCCCGCTCACAAGTATTCAAATTTGAGCTTGACTTGTACAATATGTCAATTTTTTGGCGTTTTGCACCAAATTATTTATCATCTGTATAATCTTTCTCTTGTAAAGCACAATGATTAAAAACAAAGATAGGTGATAATAAATCACTCGTGAATGGCATTATGAGCAATTGGTTGTGCGGATATCTTAAATGCTTAATTTCCTGCATACTAATTTTGAGCGAGGTGAAAATTTTTTGAAATTTGTCTTCACCATCGTTTAGAGCTCACCAAGATACGCCAAAACTACCATCATTTTCGCTTATCTCCTAACGATTCTCAAGATATCTGACTTCAAAGTTTTGGACTGCCCCCGAAAAATTTTTTTCTGGATCCGCTAGTAACCTATAAGTAAACTGGATTTCTTTTTTGCGTTGTCTCATTTGGTAAGACACTTGACCTGACTAAGGAACAGTGTGCCAAACATAATTATAATGATTTATGAATAACAAATTTATCTTCAATTTTCTAATGATTTAAAACACGTATTATACGCAGCTTAGAATCTCTAAATTCCTTTCACTGGAGTAAAATCTGTTTGTTTGTAAAGACTAGGTAAGTGTAGACCTGTTTGTCGAATAATCTATAAGGTGTAACCAGGCCTGTATCCAGGGGGATAGGGGGACACCCCCCCAAAATGAAATATGAGTATGATCCCCCTTTGCTCTTTTTTCAGCCAAAATTGCAAAAAAATTTCAAAATTTAGAGTCTAGTTAGTCCCAAGCGCGTGGTTTAAACACTTGCTTTTTAGTCTTTATACAACCTATAGCATATTTTGCATCTTATTTTTTCTGTTCTGCACAGGTTTGATGCAGAAAATGGCCCTATTTTAAGAGGGTGGGTTTTGGAATCTCACCACATCTGGACAATGGGTTCAACCTGGTTCAACCCGGTATCATTTGAAGGCCACTCGGTATCACCTGGGAAGATCGCAAGTATCACCTGAATTTTTTTGTTAAAAAACAAAGATAAACTCAGCAAAAATCAATGTACAAGTACAAAAACATTTAAATAGATCATTTAGACATTAGTTCAATCAGTCACCGGACCAGTCAATCAGCCAACTAGGTAACAGTCCAACCAACCAACCAACCGAGTAATCGGCCAACCAACCACCGACTAATCGGCCAACCAACCAACTGGCCAAGCAAACAACCAACCAACCAAATAACCAACCAACCAACTAATCAACCAACCAACCAAGCAACCAACTAACCCACAGGCCAACCAACTAACTAACCGGCCAACTACCTGGCCGACTGACCAATCAATCAGCCAACCAAGGAACTAGCCAGCCAACTGGCCAACCAACCAAGCAACCAACCAACTAACTAGCTGGCCATCCAACCAAGCCACCAAAAAACAAACTAACCATTTAAGTAGCCAACTAACCAATTAGCCAACCAACCAGCAACCAACCAACCGGCCAACCAACTGACCAACCAAGAACCAACTAACTGGCCAACCAACCATTCAAGTAGCCAACCAACCAATCAACCAACCAACTAATCAAGCAACCAACCAATCAGCCAACCGGCCAACCAAACAACCAACTAGATACGCAATCAATAATCCAACCAACCAACCGACACACCACCAACCAACCAAGCAACCAACTAAAGAGCCAAACAACCATTTTACTGGCAAACCAACCAACTGGCCAACAGAGCAACTGACTAGTCAATCAACCAACCAGCTGACCAACCAACTAAGAGGCCAACCAACCAACCAGCCAACCAACCAATTAACTAGCCAACCAACCGACCAACTAGCCAACCAACCAAATCAAACAGCCAACCAACCGGCCAGCCAACTAATCTACCAGACAACCAACCAACCAACTGACTGGCCCACCAGCTAACCAAACAACCAACTAGACAACCAACCTATTAAATGACCAACCAAACAACAAAATAATAGGCCAATCAACCAACCAACTAGCCAATTAAACAACTAACTGGCCAACCAACCACCCAACCAAACTGCTCAAACAACTATCTGGCCAACCAACTAATTAGCAAATCAATTCATAACCGACCAATCAACCAACTCAAAAACCAACCACTCAGCCGATGAACGAACTAACCAAACAGTCTGCTGATTAACTGACAAGCCAACCCATTTAATGACCAACCAACCGAATGACAAAACATCAGATCAACCAACCATCTAACCGACCAATAACCAGCCATCCAGCCAACAAACCAACCAGTCAATCAATCAATCAGTCAACCATCAAACCAATCAATCAACCAACCAAGCAACCAATCAATCATTTAATCAACTGACCAGCCAACTGACGAACCAACTACTCAACCATTCATTCTTACAATTTTTCCCCGACTTTTCAGCTATAAGCTACACAAGTTTTTGACGTTTCACAATGTGAAAATACTAAAATTTATGGCGCTTGGCACCATTTATTTAAAAAACTCACTTTTTGCCTATTTCAGTTTTTGATACATGAAATTTTTGAGCAAATAAAATTTTCTACATTTTTATCATACAAAAAGGTGCAAAATCGAGTGCAAGAGTATATAAATGTCGAAATTTTTCGAAGCTTCACCATGAATAGCTATTTCAGCTTACTTTTATTCTATTTTCATTCCATGTATAACTTTTAAAAATTTTCGACGCTACGCATCAAATGCTACAAATACGGGAAACCGAGCAGTAATTCAAGCTTCTAAACGTCCTTCCGCCAGAAATTCACAAATTTTCTGGCACCCGTGCTGGATTTTCACTGAAGTCAACAAAATTTAATGATTTTTTTCGCACAAAATCGTCAAAAATTTAAAATTTTTCGAAGAAATGTTGTGCCAAAATCGATTTTAAACAAAAGTAGATGACTTAAAATGCTGAAAAAACGTCCAGTCCGCACGTGAAGGTCCTAAATTATTTGTCAATAAAAAGTCCTTAAAATCTACTTGAAAATGGTAAAGATATCAAAATATTTCATTATCTATTCTGTATTTTTTGTCTTTCAAAACCTGTAAATTGGAAGACTTTGGAGACCGTCTTTGCGTTTGAACAAAAGGACCTTGTATAAAAACACTGGACAAAGGCATGTCAATCGGTGCAGGTGTTGGGGCGTAAGGTCCACTGCTACTGAGGCTGGTATATAAGACTGAAGTCAAACATTGATTAAACTATAATTTCTACATTTCTTATCTTTAGAAATGTGTCAAATTGAGCTTCATAAAAATGCCCATTTTGCGCCAGATATAATTGCTGCATAGCTTATATTTGTAAACCTGCAAAAGTGAGCATAATAGAATGAATATATCGAATATTTCCAGTGCTTCGCGTCGGATATAATTTCTATTGCATACATTCAAAAAGCTGCAAAATTGAGCTCAAAAGGATAAGAACATCAGAAATTTCCAGCGCTTCGCGCAAACTATAATTGCTGTATTGCTGTTAAGAAAGTTGCAAAATTTAGGTAAAGGATAAAACTCGAAAATTTTTGGCGCTTCGCGCCATGCATAATTACTGGATTGTTTATATCCAGAAACCCACAAATTTAAGTTTAAAAAGATAAAAATGTAGAAATGTTCTGGCATTTCGCACCAGATATAATTTATGCACTCTCTCTATTAAGAAAGCTTCAAAAATTCAGCTTGAGGAGATCAGAACGTCGTAAAATTTTTCGCCAGCTTTATAATACGCCCGTTTTTGCACTGTTTGTCTTCAAAGGCTGCAAAACTGAGTTTAAATGAGTAGAAATGCTAAAAAAATTTCTTGAATCACAAATTTTAAGTTTTTTTTCAAATATTTTCATTCGCCATTATATCCGGCTCGTCGACAGACGTTTAGTCGAATACATTTTTGATACTAGGTTGAAGTTTTACAGCTGGCGCAAAATTTCAGAGGACAAAATCTAAATATCAGAATTTTGTCTTCCTCTTATCAACCCTACATGCCTCAAAATTAAGTCTAAGGTGATGAAAATGCCATAATTTTTCATTAATAATGCTGACGTTACTAATTTATTCATAAGTCTGTTTCGATAAATTCCTAAAATTGAGCTGAAATGGGAAATTATCAACATTTCTGCTAGATTTAATATTCTTATTTCCCGTTTCGCAGGAAAAAGCAATTACAGACCTCAGAGAAGTTTAACGATGATTAAGGCTGCAAATTTCGTGGCGAGAATGGTAATAAGTTTCGGTACTGCTTGTATACTCGTATCTTTGAAAAGCGATCATATTGAGCTTAAGAGGATAGGAGGTCAAGATTATTTGGCGCTTTCGTGCCAGATGTAATGTTTAATAATGTTTTAAAAAATAAAAAGGCCAAAATTTTCACGCACTATTTGGCAGCATTGTTTATTCGTAAAAAGGCTGCTTAATTGGACTTGTATCAAGCATAGGGTAGAAATTTTCCATAATAAGGTCAATTTTTCGCGTTGTCTTGTCCTTTAAAAATCTGTGAAATCGAGCTGAGGATGATAAAAAGGACAAAAAAATTTAAAGAGGTGAACACTTTAAAAACTATAGTTGTAAACAATTAGTGTACTGACTGATAATGCTAAATGTGAGTAGATTAAGACGGATAAAACAAATGCAAATGATGCATGCAGACATGCAGAACGTTTCGAAAAAGTAATGAGGTAACATATTCCGAAACAACCCTTTTTCGAACCATCAACCAACCACAATTTTTGGCCAGTGGTATCATCTGGAAGACGGGCCTTTGTCCAGGTATGAATCTCACTATGTTTTAGGCATCTGGGTAGCAAAATTTACGGATTGAACAGCTCTAGTGGTCATAAAACTTCTTTTTAAATTCATGCCTTTGTCCCTTTAAAACAATTTTGATCGCCCCATCCCTTCCTTCCACCCAAAATAAAATCCTGGGCACTCCAAAACTGATTAAAAGCTATAAAACTAGATCCATTTAAGCAGAATCATATAAATTTGGGCTAAGCTTAAATGAAAATAGCTACAAACCCTGTGAACCTAATTGTACACTGGATAGAATTCATTTCTAAATTTTCAGGTTTTACCCTAATTTTTGAGGTTTTTTTGGCCAGTGATTTGAGGTTTTTGAAAATTTGGGTTGGCAACACTGCTGTCAGTGGGCAGCGTTGCCAGGTTGGGAGTTTTATTAGGTACCCTTTTGGTAGTTTTTGAAGGCATTTGCTAGTTTGGGTCCCTATGCTTAACCTCAGGGTGGTAGTTTTTATCAGCACCCAAAACAGTTTTTTTGGCGTTTTTGATTAGTTTTGGTAGTTTTTGAAATTTTGACCTGGCAACCCTGTTGGTGGGTTACTGTTTTTTCTACATTTTGTGGTTTTTGTGAACCAAAATTTCGATATGGATAAAAAATTTAGAGTGCTTGGTTCACATTGTGAAAAATTTTTGTAATGCAAAAATGCGTTCTGGATGGTGAAATTCCAAAATTTTCCAGCGCTTAGCGCCTTATTGATTCATTTTTATTTTTTTTATTGATGTTTGCGCCCCGCCAATCCTAGCACTTTTGTCGATAACTTGCTCTAGAACTTCAATATAATTGAAAATCATCATCTTCTGAATGGATTTCGTTTTAGATAGTCAAAATTTCAAAATGTTTTGATGCTGTGTGCTGCATTGATTTTATTTTATATTTGTTAGCACATAGCTGGCCGTCTTATTCTGGGGGGCAACGCCAGTTTTTGGGGGCTAAGCCTCGAAAAGCCAAAAATAGCAATGTTTAAAAGTCCTGTTTTTCCGATTTTTCTGAATTTAGGGGTGCGAACCGCCATTCTCCCCGAGAGATACAAGCCTGTTTGTTAGGTACGTATTGATGTCAATGGCTCAATCACGCCGATCGCAGCACTTTTATTGACAGCTTGCTTTAGAACCATTTGATTGAAAATTTTTATCATTTGCACGGATTTTCGGACAATTTAAGTACTGCTGAAATGTGTTATAGAGGCAAAATTTCAAAAGTTTTCCGTTGCTTTCCGCCGGATTGATTTAATTAAATAATTTGCTATTAGTGCTTAGGCCGCGGTGCGCCAATTGCAGCAATTTTATTGCAATAAGTTGCTTACAGGTAAAATTTCGAAATATTCTAGCGCTTCGTGCCATTTTGTTAAATTGAATTTATATTCTTCGATGAGATTCCAGAAATTGGCTGAAGTGCACTAGTGAATGTCATAATTAGCCGTAAAAAATTGATCATTTAACCTCCTCCACAGGAAATTCAGTTTACCCCCTCCCATGACTTTTAACTGTGTGCATCTATGTTATTGTACCCAGGCGCATATCCAGGGGTAAGTTGGCCGCCCTGAAAAAAACCCCTTTTTGAAAATTTTTCGAGTAGCAGATATTCGTTGAAATGCGCCCAGAATTTTGCTGAAGAACGAAAAATATCAAAAAATTTTCCTTCATTATTTTTTGTTATAGTGTTCCAGCATTGTGTTTAGAATCTTGACACAGCTGCTAAAATATTCCAGTGCTCCACTGAAATTTACTGACTCAATGTACGTACTAATTATTGGTTGAAACTCTAAACGATGGCTGGGCATCATATTAAAGGTATGTGAAGGTTACTTTGTACCGGTTGGACAATTTTTCGTTTTGTTTTAGTTTACCAGTTCGGAACGCATTCAACAATAGCAAGTGTTTGTAGTAATGGGTTGTACGTATGAAGGAGCTGGTTAATTCTAGCTGTTTTAAGGCCTAGTTAGACCCTAATTCGACCAATTTGTGACAACATTTTACAAAATTTGCTGGGGTTCCGCCTCGCGCCCTGCTAAGGGTGTTTGAGCGCATCACCCCAGATCCCCCAGCTGCAAAAGCTAGGGTGTTTCTTGTATGATTTTTGTATCCAGGGCAATCAGATAGTTGTCACTGACTCATTGGGCAGGACCGCCCCATCCGCCGAATGAAATAAAAATTTTGCTTCTCCCAAGGATCCTCCCAAGGAAAAAATGGAAAGTCGGCTAAGTGTGTTTGAAACTTCGCCAAAACAGGTTTTTAGTGTGATTACAAGATTATCCGGCGCTTCGCGCCGAATTTATTGCTTATATATGGCTTTGTCTTCTAAACCGCTAAAAATCACTCAAATTTGAGTTAGAAACAAGGGGCATGTCTATTCTTTCTGGCGCTGTGTGCCGGATTCGTCGTTCAGCCTTAGGTTCCGCCCTATAGCTCACTCAACACAGCTCAAATTTGAGTTTTGACATGGAGAACATGAAATGTTCCTTGTTTATTGTTGAGTTTGTCTTCTAGTCCGCTCTTACTCTAAGTTTGATGTGCAGAATACGTCATTTTTTTGTGCTTCACGCCAAATCATTGATTATCTATCTATCTATATATATATATACATACAGGCCCGTATCCAGGATTTTATTTCGGGGGGGGGCGATAATTTTTGAGACCAGATATCTCGAGAACCATTAGGAGATAGGCGAAAATAAAGACAGTTTTGAGCGTATCTCGGCGAGCTCTATACAACGGTGAAGAAAAATTTCAACAAAAAAATTAAAAAATTTTCACTTTATTTCATTTTGATATACAGCAAATTTATCATTTAAGCTGATTTCTCATCACCTAATCGGCGAATTATTTCTTATCTCTTGCCTTTGTACTTAATCATTGTGCTTTACAGAGAAAAACAATACGGATAATTAATAATTCGGCGCGAAGCGCCGAAAAAATTGACATGCTCTGCTTATCAACCTCAAATTTGAGCGGTTTTGAGCGGACTAGAAGACAAAAAAACATGTATAAACAATAGATACGGCGCGAAGCGCCGGAAATATTTCATGTTTCCCATGTCATCACTCAAATTTGAGCTGTTTTGAGTGAGCTAGAAGGCAAAAACTATAACTAAACAATGAATCCGGCGCACAGCGCTAGAAAAAAATTGACATGCTCTCTATATCTAACTCTAATTTGAGCGATTTTTAGCGGTTCAGAAGACAAAACTATACGTAAACAATAAATCCGGCGCGAATCGCCGGAAAATTTTGAGTTTACTAGCTCAAAAGTACGCTAAAAACCTGTTTAGGCGCTGTTTCAGACGCACTTCGCCAATTTTTCATTTTTCCCTTCGGGGGACCCCTTGAGAGAAACAAAATTTTTTCCTCATTTCTGGGGAGGCCTACCCGCCTCCCTGGATACAGGCCTGTTCCTATGTCATAACTCAAATTTGAGCTGTTTTGAGTAAGCTAGAAGGCAAAAACTATAGCTAAACAATGAATCCGGCACAAAGCGTTAGAAAAAATTGACATACTTTCTATGTCTAACTCAAATTTGAGCGATTTTAAGCGGTTTAGAAGACAAAACCTTACATAAACAATAAATCAAAATTTTGTGTTTTCTAGCTCAAAAGTATGCTGAAAACCTGTTTTGGCGGTGTTTCAGACCAACTTCGCCAATTTTTCATTTTTCCCTTTGGGGGACCCTTTGGGAAAAACAAAAAATTTTTTTCCCATTTCGGGGGGCAGGCCCCCCCCCGCCCCCCCTGGATACGGGCCTGTATACATACACACATATATATATATATATATATATATATATATATATATATATATATATATATATATATATATATATATATATATATATATATATATATATATATATATATATATATATATATATATATATATATATATATATATATATATATATATAATATATATATATATATATAAATTTTCTCTTGAAGCATAATGATTAAATATAAAGACAGGAAATAAGAAATTACTTGTGAATTGGATGATAAATTTTCTATAGATCAATTTTAAATAAAGTACAAAATTTTTTAAGCCGAGATACGTTCAACATTGTCTTTATTTTCGCTTGTATCCTAATAGTTCTCGAGATATTTGTCTTCGAATTTTCGGACCGCCCCCAACTTTTTTTCCTGTATCCGCTGCCTTTTTATTCAGTCGAACTTGTAGTATTGTCACCTTTACGTGCTAGTGGTTTTTGCACTGTCACAGTAAAATTTTATCCTTTGAACAGGCACGTAGCTGTCCCTCCTATTTTGGGGGGACCAACACCAATTTGAGGGGGACTCCACCCAGGAAGGCCCAAAATAACGTGTAAAAAGTAGTATTTTTTCGGTTTTTTTTCTGAATTTTGGGGGGTACCCCCATTCCCCCAGTGCCGTTGAAATGATAACTTCTGCACAGTAGCGTATCTTTGATTTTTTCAAGCGTCGGGCGGCACCGCAACTTTTTCAAAAATCGTTAAAAATAGCTCCAAAAATTTGCTCCGTATGTGCGAAAGCGTTTTCTGGCGTTTTACATCATACACTTTTATTTGAAATATGGAACATTTTCTTAAAATTTTAATTTTTGACAATTTTGTGCAAAATAATCATTTAATTTCTTTGACTTTAGCGAAAATACGGCGCGAAGCGCCATAAAATTAGTGAGGTTTATGCGAAAGGACATTTAGAAGGTCGATTGACTGACTCGATTTCCTGTATTTATAGCAGTTGACGCGAAACATCAAAAATATTTAAAAGTTATGCTTGAAAATGGAAGAAATCTGCGCTGAAATAGTTTTTCCTGGTCCTGAAATTGTTTTAAAACTTATTTCATCAGCTAAAATGGTTTTGGAGCCACTAAAAAAGTAAATAAATGGCATTAATAGGTATTATCTTGTGCACAGAGCTAAAAAGTTTCAGAGAAATTATGATCACCAATGATTAAAAATCATTGCAAATTGCGTCATATTTTACGTCGCTAACTATCTTGGACCAGTGGGGTGCAACCCTTCCCCTTATCCCCACCCTCCCATATCTGATCCTGTTCTTACCCAGATATCGTGTTTTCCTAGAAATTTTCGAGTTTTTTTTAAATAAACTCTAATAAGACCTGGGGCTGGTTTCCAATAAAGCGGCGTAAGTCTGAAATCAGACTTTAATTCGAACTTGCAACTCAAGTCTGAACTTAGCGGTATCAATAAGAATTTAAAGTTCAGACTTGAGAGACTGGACTTAAATCAGGACTTAAGAATAAATCGGTTTTAATAAAGTTAAGTTCGAACTTACAGAACTTTAGTTCTTAAGTACGCAAAAAAGCTGAGAGAGTTACGAGCTGACTACATTGAGTCGTCCGGTAGTATCTAAGCTATCGCTTTAGCTGTAATGTATATTTTTGTATTGTTTTTGTGTATTCTATTCTACATTAAGTATGCTTCATCATTGCTACGAATTATGAGTAAGATTTCTCGAAAATATTTGATTATGTCTAAGAGTAAAGCCACTTCATAAAATGTTTTTGGCATAAAAACAAAATTTAGCGTATGCATCATGTTTATTTCCAGAAAATGTCTATTCCACATGATTTAGAAACTAATTTTAAAAAAATGGATAGATTAAGATACAAGTTCTGAAATTACTGAGCAGAATGAACAGGAAACGTCAAGCTTCAGCTCCTCGGTGAAAAACGGAAGGATAATTATCAACCTTTTTTAAATATCGGTGATCTAAACTAGAGTAGGCTAAACTTCTACAAAATTTAAAATTTGGCATTTCTCACGAAGTTCCATTTTCTCTGAATAAGTAAAATGTTTCGACGACAGATGTGAACAAACAGCGTTTTCTCTTGATGAAGTATAGTCTATCAGTAAAAAATTCGAGCATTTCGAGGCAAACGCGAGACAATTATCTCAGTCTTTATAGCAGTTTGCTATTTATAATTACAGCCAGAAATATACCGCCGTGTGTTTTGGAAGTAGACTTTTAATAATCGAAAGTCAGTTGACCCGCAGAATTGAGTTAGTGGCTTATTTCTAGGATATTTGCTAACATCAGGATCAGACTTTGGCTGCTGCCCATGTACGACTACAACTAAATCTTTATTTGTCCAACCTAAAATAATCAGTGGAGTAGGTGATTCTCTGATTTTTGTGGTGTCGAAAATTTTACAGTGTGATATTTCAGTAACTACTTTTTGGTTGCCAAAAATGATGGTATTTTTTTAGCTTTTCTCAACGGGATCTGTATATTAAAGAAAAAATTTCAATAAGTCAAATTTTTTTATAATCATATTAAATAAATATGTTGTATATAAATGTATAAGTCACAAAGCGCTTAAAAATTCTGGGCTTATTAGCTGAAAAAAGTATTCCAAAATCTGTTTTAGCGGTCTTTCAGATATGCTTTCAGAATCTGCAAGTTTTCATTTGAGAAAACCTTCTAAGAATTATTCATACTCCCAAAATTTTAGGGGGATTAGTTCCCCCAATTTCTCCATAGCTACGCCACTGGCTATAATAATCCTTAAATCGTTGTAGGATCGCGTGGTTGTAACGTGATCATCTTGTATGTCCTCTACTGTGCTTCAGTGCTTATGCCTATTATCTCTGTTTGTTATAGTGGTTATAATGGAAAAATTTGATGCTAAGGAAATCCCTCTGCTGCATAAATGTCTGACGATGACGTCGAAGAAACTAACAATCGAGTTGAGGGGAAAAGGTAAGCTTCATAATTCATCATTTGATCCCAAGCGTGGTGACTGAGTGATGTATTAATTAAGCTGCGCCTATATTTTTGCATTGGGCGGACGGCAGAAGAGGTTTCCTGCCCATGGATGATCCTTCTAAATTTTCATCATGCATGCTTTAGGTTCTATGCGATAGAATCATTCAGATATGTGCGGCACAGAGTATCGAAAAATTAAGGAAATTTATTCAAAGACATGCGATTTTTTATCTTTCTATCATATAGAGCTCTACCAGGGCCTTGCCTCGGCACCGAGACCTAGACCCGGGCCAGGGCCTTAAAATTTTAACGTTGTTGTTAGAAGCGGATTACTGTATTGATTGATTGAAATAACGGAAGGTGATGAGCGGAAACTAAGATAGTTGCATAGGTCACACTTTTGTCACGTTATTGATCTGCTCAACCTAATTCATGAGAATTGGACTACAGAATTATTTTGAATTTTAATACAGTGTGTGTGGCTGAGGTTTTCCATACAAACAGATTTTTAATTTACGGGTCCAGCCCATCATAAATCCACAAGGTCGGGGTCTGTAGGGGAAGATAAAATCTCAGAAACGCGAAAAAATTTATCGTTCATGTTTTTTGCTATAAAAACGACAAAAATGGTCAAAACAGTCTATAAAAACTGTTTTTCCTAGTGATACCGTATTTTAATATTATGTGTAGTTCATTTTTACTGCATTATATTGTTCTTAGCATTAGAAAATGGGGGAATTCTTGCGAGCGCTCTAATTTTTCTAAATTTTTGTAATGATTCATGAATATTTTTGCTGAAGGTTTCTTTCGTGCTAATGACAGTAAGAACGACTGGATGATTAGAAGCGTTGAATGTCTAGTACAAAAATTGTTAAAGCAAGCTGCGTAGATCAGACATGCACGTACCCCCAACTTGAAAATAGGGAGAAGTTTTTCAAGGAATTTGACACAAAATGAAGTTCAAAAATGGATAAAAATTGAAAATTTTCTGCAAGATTGCTTGGAATTAACTAGAAGTCGTGTAATACTTTGTTTTTGTACTATTTTACCCTTCGGGCGGGTTGGGGCAATACTCTCAATTCATTTATGCATCGTACTCTAGCCCGCCCACTAAGTTGAGTTAGACAGGTAAATTTTTCATTTTCTGTATTGGTTTTCTCTTTAAATCGGAAAGACTAAATACAAAGACAGAACCTAGGAAGTTATTGGTCGATTGAATGATGAAAAATCAGTTGTGTACATTGCTTAAACGACAAATTTGTATAATATGAGTGTTAAATAAATAAAAAAATTTTGAAATTTTTCTTCGCTATTGCCGTTTAGATACACTCAAAAATGACTTTATTTTTGCCCATCTCCTAATGGTTCTCAAGATATCTGAACTCAAAATTTTCGGCCCGCCCTACTCCGTCCCTCCGAAACCAAATTTGGAGGCGGGTCTGCATTAGATGACAGAACGTCTTTTTTCATCAGTTTTGAGTATAAAAGCGGTAATAATGTGAAAATTCTTCCAGGGCTTTGTGCCGGGTAAATTATTTTTCATGCTATTCAAGAAACGCAAAATTCTGACAGAATGGTCTTAAAAGATTAAAATCCATCGGTATATTGATCGATTTTTATATTTTAAGTCTTGTAAACAATAAAATGCAATTTGACTAAAAATGCTTACAATTGCGGTATTACAACTCGAAGCTACTTCGATCACTTTCCTGATTTGACCGGGAAAAATGTATGACCACTGAATTTGCTGGTCTGAATTTCGGGGTACACCCCTACCGTTGTCGATCCTGACCTTATGCACGCGTTATATGCAATGCGTGTACGGATTAAGTTTATTTACTTGCTTTGCCTAAATGTCACTAAAAGAATTTATCCGGAATTCAGTAGGTAATGTAAAATGGCTAAAACAGCTATTTAGCGCGTGATTAATGGATTTCCGCTTGTCAAACAATACTGTCTTGTGAATGAAGCAGGGAAATTAAGTGCGACGTACACTTCTTAAATCGAGTAGTCGCGACGCGAGGTACACATGTTTGCGCGAATATGAGATGTAGCCTTTATATATGTTTCGAATTGTTTTTATTATTCATGTATGCATCATGCAAGGTCATCCACCGTCCCCGCGGCTTGAGATTTTTACCCTGTACTTTTCGGCAAAAACAGCAATTTTTGGTCATTTTTGCCCTTCCAAGGTTAAATATTGATGCAGTGGCGGATCTTGGATTTTCCTAGGGGGGCGGAACCCTGACTTGGGTGGAAAAATTAGCGAATTCAACCCGAAAATCGCTAAAAATCGCTCAAAAATTCTTAATTTTGCGCACTATCTTGGGCCAATGGTGGGGGGGGGGCGGCCGCCCCGCTCTACTCCATAAATCCGTATTGATGGATATCATACGCGTCCCCCTGCGTAAATTACCTTACCCTGTACAAAAATCTCGAATTCCCGCGTGTGTGGAGAGCCTACCATTCAATTCTCGCATAATTTGCTTGGTTTTTGAATTTACTTTCGACAAAGTCGGATGATGCGATATTACCGCGTTTTAGCCATTTTTTCGATCAATTTTTTAGTTTTTGAAATAAGGCATAGGTACGCGTAATTCTAGTTTTTGATCATTAAGCAACGTCCTAAACGTTCGCAAAGTTTTAAGCAACTCTTGAAATTATTTTTGCTCTACTTGTTGGCTGAATGCCGTAAAACCAAACAAATCTGAAGTCGGCGCCATTTTTTAGGCGCTACAGTAAAATCAGGCAATTTTTCGGTGCGCTAAGATGCGTTGATAAAGCGTAATTTTGCAAAATACAGAGCCGATTATCCAGAAAAGTCAGTCCGCTGGCTTCTTGGCTTTCATGAGAAAGGGCTGGACGAAGCGCGGCGCCGCTTTTTGGCCGAAACATATTTTTATCAAAAGCTGGGTAAGCGCAGAATGTGGCAGATTTCGGGGTTTTGATTTGCATGGTTTTTTTGCCTTAGGCTGACAACTCCGTATGATGCGTTGCAAAACATTGTGCTTTTTAGTTTTTATTGCTGCGTGTTTCTTTGTGACGTTCGATACGACTTCCTTTCAGTTTACTTCCTTGCCGTATTTGATGATCATACTTTGTCGGTTGTTGCAGGCCGATTCCAGGATTTTCTGTAAGGCGGAACAGGTTTAAGACCAAAACTTCGCAAAAGTTTATCAAAAAAGTCCTAAAAATTCGTCCGTTATCATAAAATAGCGGTTTTTTGTCGCCTTTTGATTATATACGTGACGGCTTGAAAGTTGGGGCGCTGGGTCGTCATTTGTTTTTAGAGGGTGTTTAAGTGACTTAATTTCCTTGGCCAACAATGGCAAAAATCCGAAAAATAGCGGAAAATCGCAAGCGATCGGTGGAGGGCCTAAATTTTCTGACTTTGGTTGGAGGTTAGGGTTGGGTAGGGATCACCTCAAACCTCTTCAACGGTCTGTTACTTATACGCTTTTAATAGGTAGGCAAACGTAATTTCTCCTGTGGAAAAAATTTAAATATTTTCGAAAATATAGTTCTGTAAAATTCGTAAACGCGCAGAATTAATGTAAAAATCGGAAACTGCATCGAAATAACTCAGAACGACACTGAACACTGTTTTTTTGTACGAGACAAAGATTTTGAGGCTCGTACAAAGATTTTCGGAGCCATCTTTGTACAATGTACAAAGACTTTTTGGGGCAAAGTAATAGTAATTTTAACGTTTTTTTGAGTATTTTTTAGCAAAATTTCTAAAAATTTTCGGCGCTTCGCGCCGAGTATCATAATTACATTCTATTTAGCTCCAGGCGCGGGCATTAAACTCTCCAAAATCTATCTGTAAGCATCTTTGTACAGATTGAAGCATCTTTTACATCTATTTCCACTGTTTTATAAAGATTTTATGCAGAAAAAAGAACTATTAAACAACTGTGCACTGTTTTCTGCCGTTTGAAGATAAAATTGACTCTTTTATCTTTGCGTTGCATTAAATTCATTAGCAAATTGGTGTCTATTATGAGATTCAGTCAGCTTATTGCAACCGCTTATTATTTATAATTGTGTAGCACAAGTCATTTTAACTTGCTGAGTCGAATTTTATGTGTAATTTCAACCTAAGTCTCATGAAAATTTTGGCGTTTCGGGCCGAACTAATGTAACCAGCTGAATTTAGGACAAAGTTACACCTTTTGCGAAGCGTGCGGGTCACGGATAACAATCTAGTAGTATGTAAAAATGTGTACATATAATTGCATATCTATACGGTATATGTACAAAAAAATTTTCGCTCGTACAAAGACTTTTCCGGGGATCTTTGTACATGTACAAAGAGGCTCGTACAAAAAAAAACAGTGACACTGAAGCTATTGTACATAATGCTTAAAGGAAAATAAAATGAGTTAAAGCATAGAACAAAAGTTTTATAATTTACGCTTAAAAGTTTGATAAAACTGTTCGAATTACTATGCTTTAATGCAAGAAATCATTGTGAGAATCAGAGACGAAAAAGGGTGGTATCGTTTTAAAACCATTGTTTTTTTATGAATTTGTGGCTTATGTATAACCCTTATGAACTTATAAGCATAGCTGTATAACCTGTTGGAAGCGGGGCAGATTTAAGGGAGGATGGGGGGAGAGGTCGGCCGCCCTTCGATCGGCCCCAAATAGTAGGCGAGATAAAGAACGGATATGTAATTTGTAATAAGTTATGGCCGTTAGTGGTCAAAAAATTCTGATCCGCAGCTTGCGTAGCACTGTGAAATAATCCATACCTTTGCAGTAAACTGATCGCTTTGACCGAAGTTTTAGGTGACCGAGCTTCATCTTTTACAAAAATATAATAATTTTGTCAGCCGCAGCTTATGTTTCCTCTAATTGCCTCCCACGGTACCCAATTGTCCAAAGTATTAAGACTTTGGGTAATAACCCCTATCACTCCTGCCTATGCCAACGGATGTGATCCTGATTACCCGTGTGTTGCATAGAACAAGGTTGAAATGATTTGAGAAATTCTGGTATTTTTGTTGCATTTTTATAGTTTATATCAAGAAAAACAGACGCGGATGAAAAGTACATGGGTGCAGTTACCCCTATTTCGGCCTCAGAATATTGCTTACTTATGTGGCACGGGGAAGGGACTAGTGGCGGATCCAGGATTTTCCTAAAGGGGGGCGGTACCCCTATGGAGGGCGGAACCCTGACTTGGGGGGAAAATTAGCTGTTTTAACCCAAAAATCGCTCAAAAATCCTCAATTTTGTGCATTATTTTGGGCCCATGTGGGGGATGGGGGCGGCCGCCCCCGCCCCCCCTAAATCCGCCCACTGAAAGGGACTTATTCACGAGGAGGCGGGGCGGCGTTTTTTTAAGCTTAAGATCATGATCGGAAACATGGGAAAATTGCCCATACTTCCATAAAATCTTCAAGTTTTCGGCGCTTCGCATCATATTTGTAGTATTCTCGATAATTTTGCCTCAAGCACGATCAGAAATGCGTATTATACTTTGCTAACAATATTTTCCCAAAAAATCTAAATTTGATGATATATGTCGGCAACGTGGAAAAGTACCCTTTATGCAAGCTATCCTAACAATCAGTCTAAGATATAGACTAATTTATGTCTGTTCGCCCGCTTATACGAATGATGTAAGCCAGGATTTTCAGGATTTTAAGTCGGGGAGAGTAGGGAGGCAAAAATTTTCAACGTAAGAAATCTCAAGAACTTTGAGGGGTGGCCAAAAAGATTCTAACAAAATTTTCAGCTTGTTTCATACTCTTACTCACAAATATATGGCTTAAAACAATGGGCGCAACTGGTATGTTATCTTCCGATTTATAAACGATTTCTTAAATTCCCCTATTTGTAAACCTTCGCGCTCTGCAAGGAAAAAGCAGAAAAATAGCGATTCGATGCGGAGCGCTGGAAAAATAAATCATTTTCCCCATGTCCAATTCGAATCAAAATAATTTAAACACAGGAACAATTGATCTAGCCCAAAGCGCCGCAAAATTTTGTGTTTTCTAGCTCAAAAGTACGCAAACAAAATCTGTTTTGACGAGTTTTTACGCGCACTTTGAGAATTTTTCATTTTTTTCTTTTGGGAGAACCTTCCGAAAAACAAAGAATATTTCTTTTTGTTTCTCGGGCAACTACCTTCTCCCCTTGGCTATGGGCCTGGGCACTAGCGGATCCAGGAAAAAATTTTTTTGGGGGGGGGGGCGGTCCGAAAATTTGAAGTCAGATATCTTGAGAACTATTAGGAGATAAGCAAAAATAAAGGCAGTTTTGAGCGTATCTCAGCGAGCTCTAAACGATGGTGAAGACAAATTTCAAAATAAGATAATGAAAATTTTTCATCTTACTCAATATTGATATGCAGGGAATTGATCATTTAAGCTATCTGCACTGCACAACCAATTTCTCATAATGCAATTCAGGAGTGATTTCTTATCTCCTGTCTTTGTTGTTAATCATTGTGCTTTACAGAGAAAGATTATACAGAAAATAAATAATTCGGCGCGAAGCGCCGAAAAAAATGACATATTCTGCAAGTCTAGCTCAAATTTAAGCGGTTTTGAGCGGGCTGTAAGACAAGAAACATAGATAAACAATAAATCCGGGGCGAAGCGCCGGAAAAAAATTTCATGTTCTCTATGTCTTAACTCAAATTTGAGCTGTTTTGAGTGAGCTAGAAAACAAAAACTATAGCAGAACAAAGAATCCAGTGCACAGCGCTGGAAAGAAATTGACATGCTCTCCATGTCTAACTCAGATTTGAGCGATTTTTAGCGTTTAGAGGACAAAACCATACATAAACAATGAATCCGACGCGAAGCGCCGGAAATTTTGTGTTTGCATAAACTCAAAAACACTAAAAACCTATTTTGGTGGTGTTTTAGACGTGCTTCACTAAATTTCCATTTTTCCCTTTCGGGGGGACCCTTGGTAGAAACAAAATTTCTTTTCCATTTCGGAGATGGGGCGGTCCTGCCCAGCCCAGCCCAACGAGTCAGGTCCAGTGTTTTTTTGTAATAGGTCCGTTTGTGTATATGCAAAGATGGTCCCCAAAAGTCTTTGTACATTTTGTACATGCAAATTTTTGTGTACTATAATATAGTACAGAAGCGATTTTAGTTTGGTAAAACAGGGTTTTCGATCTTTGGTAGTGTATTTTAGTTAATCTCTGGGTTTCTGACGCCAAAAATTACTAAAAATTGTCTTAAAACGACGCGAAGCGCCGAAAAATTTGACATTTTTACATTCTAAATGCAGATTCTGCCATTTAAAGATATGTGGGACAATGGGAATTAAACACCTTTTTATAGTTTTTGTCTTCTCAAAAATCTATGTACATTTTGTACACTCAAATTTAGAGTGCTATAATATGGTACAGTAGCGATTTTAGTGTGGTAAAAACAGGGTTGTTCAACTTTTGGTAGTGTATTTTAGCTAATTTCTGGGTTTCTGAGGGCAAAAATTAATAAGAATTGTCTTAAAACGGCGCGAAGCGCCGGATATTCTTTCTTTTGAAATGCAATTTCTGCCATTATAAAGATATAATAGAACACACAATTACTCATTTCGGCGCGAAGCGCCGAAAATTTTTGCGAATTTCAGACCTTTTTTGCAATTTTGTCTTCCCAAAAATCTTTGCACATGTACAAAGACGGTCCCGAAAAGTCTTTGTACATTGGGAAAAATCGTTGCCGAGTACAAAAAAATCACTGTTCAGGTCAGGTCACACATTTACATTACCCGACTATGCCTTGGACACGAAAAAAAAATGCAAGAAACACTCTCGCTTTCTGGGTAACGCGCTCAAACGCTCTCAGCGGGACCCAAGGCTGAGCCCCGGAAAATTTGTAAAATGAAATGTTGAAATGTAACGTTAAAACTTTCACAAAATCGGCCGAATTATGGTTCTAAACTCAGCCTAAAAACAGTTAACCAGCCTTTTCATACATACAAACCATTACAAATTCTTGCTTTGAAATGCGTTCTGAGCTGAAAAACGAAACGAAAAATTGCCGATAAATGGCACACACCTTTAACACGATGTCCAACAAGCGTTTAGAGTTTCAACCGAGAAATAATATACCTAGTCCATTAAATCACTGAAGCACTGGAATATTTTGACTGCTTTAAACACAACGCTGGAACACTAAAACGAAAAATAATGAGGAATCGGCGCGAAGCGCCGAAAATTTTGGTGTTTTTAGCTCAATTTTGGGCGCATTCCAACGTATATCTGCTGCTCAAAAAATTTTCAAAGAGGGTTTTGGGGGGGCGGCGGCCCCCCCCCCGCCCCTGGATCCGCGCCTGGGTCTGGGAGTTTAACACCGGTTATGTACTTTCTAACGGTTTTTAGCTATCAAATGTTTTTTAAAGACCGATTAGGAATTATTGAAAAAATATAGTCAAAAAACGTAGTACGCTGAAAATCTGGCACCTTGGAGCCAAAATATCGCTAAAAATGCCTAAAACAGCAACTTTCCTATAAATATTCTTGAAAAATCGCGGAGTTGGGGGTTCGATGTACACCTAACTGGCGAATTTCAACATTACGTAGGTCCACGCAATTTTGGACATTTAAATCGATTTCCCATGTCATTCGTCCTTGCTTTTTGATCTAAAACTTTCTTGCTCGGATGAATAATGTTTGCTAATTCCGACGAGAAAGACACTGTTTACCTTATTACGCAACAAGCGTCTAATGTCGGTTTTTGCGCATCGATCCGTAATTATTTCGACTGCTAATTCCAACTACCTTCCAAATCATTTAGCTCACGGGCTGCCGGATCGTCCATTGGATACGGTTCGGAGGAGGGCTAGGAAAATATGTCACGAAAATGCTTCGAACAGTCGAAAAATTAAAAGATACACGTCGGCGGAGACGAAAAAGCTGAAAGCTTTACAACTCGATTTGGGCAACAGGGCCGTCAAAATGAGCGATCAAATCAGGAGGACCCCGGCATCCATAGAAAGAAAATTGTCACATTTGCGCGAAAAACAAGCGAAAGGAACGAGTATGTCTCGCAGTGTTCGTACAAAAACGTGCGTAAATACGGAGTAGGAGGAGGACAGAAGCAAAACTTACGCGGGGCGTGGGGCTTTCGGTTTATTGATAAACACTTTAATTAATTTGTTAATTTTCAATTAAATAAATTTAACTAATCAATTACAAGTTTGATTAATTTAGAGTCGATATCGTCTATGCTTTAAGATTAATTAATATTTGAAGAAAAGAGAGAGATCGGGTTAACTAAATTAGATTTAATTAATTAATTAGCAAATTGAATACGGGTTAATCAATTTAATTATTAAGAATCTGATTAGTACTTAAATAATCAATTGATTCTTATTAATCGGTCTGCGGTAATTGATCAATTAAGCGCAGAATTGAATATTTTTGAGTTAATTGATTAACTTGGTATTTTTTCAAGTAATTCGGCGCATAGTTTCTCTAGGTCGGTTCGGAAAGTCAGGGGCATACGTGGGCAGCAAGAAAATTCTGGGGGGGCGCAAGATTTTTTTAAGGTCAAAAAATGGCCTCAAAAATAGTGGTATGGTGGAAAAACACCATTTTTCGATGTTTCTCATCGAGCACTATCCATTGGCATCAAAAAATTGCGAAAAACGAAAAAGATTTTCATAACTTGAATTCTGGGGGGGTATTTCGCTTTCTGGGGGGATGCATACCCCCTAATCCCCCTCCTACGCCCAGGTATGGTCAGCGGGATCCCGAAATTTGGGACCGATAGTTTTCAAATTCGAGCCTTTCTTTGCTGGTCAAATATGAAAAATAAATTAAACTTCTTAGACGAAATGCTTTGACACGGAAGACTGCATTTTTTGTGCTTTCTATCCAATCATAACTCGTTTCGTCACTTTGATCGGTACAAAATATAAGAGTTTGTGGAAAATCAGTGGCGGATTTAAGGCGGCTTCCATTGGCCAAAAATATTTAGCGAGATAAAGAATGAATATGTAATTTGAAATGATTTTTTGCCATGAGTGATCATAATTTCCCGAATATTTCCGTTTCGCGCCGAAAAGTACCTATTCATGACATTTATTTGCTTTCTTTGCCACATGGGAGCCTTTTTTGCACTTGAAATAGCTTTCAAAACAATTTCAACCGCTGAAACAGCTACTTCAGCGTAGATTTCTTCTATTTTCCAGCTTAATTTTTAAAAAAATATCGACGTTCCGCGTCAAATACAGGGAATCGAGCAGTAAATCAAGCTTTCAAAGATCATAGCGCAGGATTTTCCCTGAAGTCAAAGAAAATTAGCGATTTTTTAGCACAAAATTGTCAGATTTAAAAATTACCCGTAAAGAACTTGCTTCAAATGGGATTTTAAACAAGAGTAGACAATGTAAAACGCCGAAAAATGTTGTTTCGCGCGTGAAGGGCACGTTTTAGGATTATTTTTGACTGTTTTTGTAAAAGTTGGGATGCCATTTCCCCTTGGAAAAACCTAGAACCGCCGTTGTGGGACAGTTTCACTTTTTAGACCGTTAAACTTTATTCTACAAAACATGAAATCACTAGGTACGCCGAAAACGATTTTAACATTTTTGCTACTTTCGTCCCCAAAAATCGTGTAGAAAATGCTTGATAGTTAAAAATCGTCCGACTTTGAGTGGATTCTCGGACCCTGAGGTAGGGTTAACCAGCCCCCACCCCTTACCCCCATTAGGACGTTAGGATGTGTGGGTCGGCGAATAGCCTCATTCGCCATTGCTTATTAAATTTAGATACGATAGTGGTTAAAGTCAGGCGCGTAGGTAGCCGTATTATTTTTGGGGGACCAACAAAAAAAATTTGGGGGACTAAGCCCAAAAAGGCCAAAAATTGCTCAATATAACGTTCAAAATGTCTTATTTCTCCCATTTTTCTGCATTCTGGGGGTCCGAACCCCCCATTCTTCCTACAGGTATGTACGTGCCTGGTTGAACTAGTACTTTCTGTATGATCGCCGTTTGTCTCAGCGCATATTAAACCGCAAGGCCATTTGCGCGCTTTGCATCAAATGCGATTTTCTCTTATAAAGATGCGTTAACGCTCAAATACGCCAAAGTTTCACCGTTTTCGCATTTTTTTCTGATGAAATCCGCACATATAATACACAACATTTTGCGTGAAGCTTGGAAGATTTTAAATATCTGTAATAAAAACGCTTTGGAGAGCCGGATTTGCATAGTTCGTCTAACTTATATATACCGAAAGTCGAGCCCCTCATTAACTATCTGATTATGTTTAATAACCAAGGGTTTGTCAGAGAAAAAGTTGGAGATTCTCAAATCTGAAAGACCAATAGAATAGGTTTTGCACACTTTTCAAGCTGATAAAGCAAAATTGTCAGGCGATTCGCGCCTCATTTATTTATATACAACATTGTTGTTTCATTTGATTAAAAATTAAATTTAGTTTTTTAAATTTTTTCTTTAAGTTTAGATCTCGTTGAGAGAGGCTTAAAAAAGCTAGATTTTTTTTTGAAATATGCAGTTTTAAAATTTTCGTCACCCCAAAATTAGGAGGCCAGCTACGCCTTGCTAACGGATACAAAGACTTTTTTTGGCAAAAGTATAGTAAAGTTTATGCCTTTTGAAATTTTTTAAGCAAAATCTAAAGAAATTCTCGGCGCTTCGCGCCTAGTGTCATTGTTTGTTTAGCCTCAAGCGCGTTATTCGAATGCTCCAACGTCAATCTGCGAGCAATCTAAAGGATTAAGCAATTACCTCATCTATTTCTTATCGATTTCTGGTAAAATATGACAACTTTGCATTGTTCCGTGTTGTTTTCAAACAAGATTAACTTATTTTTGTTTATTTATCATTCAATTCATAGGCGTGGTAGCGGCTGATATCAGATTAAACTAGCACTATGTTTGTGGCAACCACATTATCATTTCTAATGTCGTAATAGACACGCACGTAGCTGGCCGTCCTATTTTGCGGGACCAATACCAATTTTAGACGGGTCCGGGGTCCCAAAAGGCCAAAAATAACGCAAAATAACGTTTAAAAAGTCTTGTATTTCCGGTTTTTTTCTGAATTTTGGGGGGTCCGGACTATACATGATCTTGGGGGGTTTTCACCCCCCGCAGAATCATTTTTCACCCCCCCCCCGCAAAAAAATTTTTACCCCGTCCCAGAATTGGCGATTTTTCAAAAGTTTCCTAAACATACCTGAAAATTGGTAGAAAAAGTGTCTTTTTAAGGGTTTTTTGCTATCTATTTGCTCAAAATCGCCAAATTTTCGGCGCTTCGCGCCATATATTCATGTTTTAAGCGATATATTGGTCAATTTATTCGACTTTTTCGAAATTTTTTTCATGATTTTATGCTCTAGAATGATAGAGTATCGTCAGAAACGCCAAAAAACTATGTTTTTTAACGCGTACCGGCCATTTTTGGGCCCAAAAAAGGCACTTTAGGTTTTAACCCCCCCCCCAGAATTCCTATGCTGTGTATGTATGGTCCGGACCCCTCCATTCCCAACAGAGCTACGTGCTCGGTAATCAAGCACAGATTTAGAGGGGTCGGCCGCCTCCCCGTCGTCAAAAATTACTTGGGCGCAATACAGAATAACGCGTATTTTCGTTATTTTAGTCATTTTATATTTTTTCTCGTAAATGACATTTACTGACTTCTTGGCGCTCTAAATCCTTATTTTCGCGTCAGAAGATCAGTCCATGTATGCAGACCCGTCGTATTCAGGATTTTATTTCGGTGGGGGCCGAAAATTTTATAGGCCAGTGATCTCGAGAACCATTAGAAGATAGGCGAAAATGATGGCAGTTTTGAGCGTATCTCGGCGAGCTCTGTATCATGGTGGTGAAAAATTTCAACAACAAAAATTAAAAAGGTTTTCACTGTGTTTCATATTAATATACTGCAAATTTATCATTTAAGCTGATTTCTCATCACTTAATCGACGAATTATTTCTTATGTCTTGCCTATGCACTTGATCATTGTGCTTTATAGAGATAAACAATACAGATAATGAACAGTGGCGGATCCAGGATTTTCCTAAGGAAGGGGGCGGTACCCCTAAGGGGGATCCTGACTTGGGCGGAAAAATTAGCCGTTTTAACCCGAAAATTGCTAAAAATCGCTCAAAAATCCATAAATTTGCGCACTATTTTCGGCCAATGGTGGGGGCGGCCGCCCCCCTCCCCACCGCCCCTCTAAATACGCCCCTGATAATGAATAATTCGCCGCCAAGCGGCGAAAAAAATTGACAGTCAAGTTCAAATTTGAGCGGGTTTGAGCGGGCTAGAAGACAAAAAAACATATGAACAATAAATATGGCGCGAAGAGCTGGAAAATTTTTATTTCTCGAGTATTTTTCGGTGCTCTTGCCCACTTTTGCACTAATATTGTGTCTTTTTCGTGAAAATCGGTAAAAAATTTTCAACTTTCTTTGGATCACTAATGATTCGATTTTTTCAAAGACGGCTTTTTTATGAAAATTTGGCCGTCACTCGTCGTAATAGGCAGTATGTACAGTCTGACAATCAACAATACAAAAAGTGTGAAGCGGCGCAAATCGCCGAAATTTTTTAATTTGTTTACCCATTAGGAGGCCAATTATAAGATTTTCTGAATTTATTCAAATTTTGGAAGAAAAAAACATGGATCAAAAAAACGGCGATCTGTGCAGAATATCATGGTATTCTCCTTAAGATAGAAAAGGACACGCATCACTTAACTTAGTTAGAAAAGGACACGCATTACTGACGTCATAGGCGTTATACGGGTTAAAAGCAACGTGCTTATGTAATGCATCCCTCCGCGCTAATCGCGAAATTTCAATTAGCACTAGTGCTAATAGAGGCAGCGCTAAGAAAAACGCTCTTACTAATTGACTTGATAATTATTTGCATCTGTACGTGTTGTTATCGAGGCAAATTTGATGGAGGAATCCGCCCCCTCTTTGAACTAAAGCGGTTGCCGAGTTTTGTAGATTTATTCTAATTTTGGCGTAAATTCTGAAAGCCTCTGCGCTTTGTGTGAAACCCTCCAATACGTTTTGGTCTAAATGCGCGAAAACAGGAAACGACGAAGTAAATAAAGTCTCTAAGCGTCTTCCAATCGAAGTTTCATCAATTTTCAGTCGCTTTGCTTCATGTTTCAGTTGAAATTGAAGAAATTTAAGCATTTTCTGCTCAAAGTTGCTTAAAATTGTAATAGTTTTGCAAGGTTCTCACACTAGAAATCATTCTGTCTGAAAGTAGACTATACGAAACGGCGGAATAAAGGCTACGTGTTAGGAACGCGTATTGCGGATTTTTGGATCTATTTTTGACATCGACTCTGGTTGTTATAATCAAAATTTTTATTAATATGGCCGGGAATCATACGTGATCGCGATGGGGCTCCCCACAAAAACTTTATCATCCTCCGGGAACGTATTTCTATATCCCAGAATTTGCTGAAAAAATCGAAGAAAACGTCCTACTTTAAGCGTTTTTATCAATCTTTCACGTTGGCAGTGTCAATTTTTTCGACGGTTCGCAAGCATTCTTGATTTTGTTAGCTGAATGGTATTCGATTTGTTTTACACGCACACGGTCCTAGTCTTCAGGGTATTGAAAAAAATTTTAAAATTAGTTCATAGTAATTTTGCTACCTGAGTGTCTTTATTTGGCATTTAAATCTATATTTGAATGTAAAAGTGGTTCGTTAATTATAAGAATTTTCACCTCAAACTGGTCCTGTCAGCATGCCCATTTATTACAATAACATACTGAGTAGTCAAAACCATTCAAACCAAACCAGTCTCGCTTGGAATCATTGTTTTTTGTACGAGTCTTATTTTACGCGTACAAAGATCTCCAGAAAAGTCATAGTACGACCGACTAATTTTTTGTACGTGTTATAAATAGCTATATTATTAAATATATACATTTTTACAAACTAAATATCAGTCTGTGATTTTCGACCCACCGCTGTCCAAAAGGTGTTACTTCGTTCGAAATCACTTAATAATATTAGTCGGTGCCAAGCGCCGGAATTTTTTCAGCCTTTGATTATATTTGCACGTAAAAATCGATTCAGAAAGCTAAAATTCATTGTATTACTCAATCAGAAATGATAAAATAATTGCAATAGGCAGATTGAATATCATAGATAATAACCACAGATGAATTTGATGCAACATCAAGATAAACGAGTCAATTTTATTTCCAAACGGCAGAAAACGGTACACAGTTGTCAAAAAAATTCTTATTTTCGACAAAAAATCTATATAAAACAGTTGAGATAGACAGGCACGTAGCTGGCCGTCCTATTTTGGGGGCAACGCTAATTTTTGGGTGGACTAAGCCAAAAATAGCGCAAAATAACGTGTAAAAAATCCCATTTTCCCGATTTTTCTGAATTCTGGGGTCTGAACCCCCCACCATTCTTCCCGCAGAGATACGTGCCTGGAGATAGTTGCAGAAGATGTTTCAGTCTGTACAGAGATGCTTGAAATTGTACAAAGACTGATTTTGAGACTTTAATGCCCACGCTTTGACATTAATAGACTACAACTACGATATCTAGCCCAAAACCAGGCACGTAGCTCTCGGGGAATGGGGGTCTTGACCACACCTGGGCGTGGGGGGGTTTGGGGGATATGCACCCCCAGAAACCAAAATACCCCCCCAGAAATCAAAATACCCCCCAGAATTCAATTTTTGAAAATTTTTTTCGTCTTTTTCGCAATTTTTGGATGCCAATGGATAGTGCTTGATGAGAAACGTCGAAAAATGGTGTTTTTATCGCCATACCACCATTTTTAAGGCCATTTTTTGACCTTCAAAAAAATCTTGCACTTCCCCCTCCCAGAATTTTCTTGCTGCCCACGTATGGTCTTGACCCCCAAAATTCAGAAAAATCGGAAAGATAGGATTTTTCAACATAATTTGTGCTATTTTTGGCCTTTTTCGGCCAAGTTCCCCCAAAATTGGTGTTGTTCCCTCGAAATTGGTGTTATTCCCTTAAAATTGCTGTTGGTCCCCCCCAAATAAAACGGCCAGCTACGTGTCTGCGCAAAACGCCCAAAGTTTTTTGAAAATTGACTGAAAAATACTCGAAACATCGTCAAAACTACTATTACTTTGCCCTAAAAAGTCTGTGTCAATTGTAAAAAGATGGCTCCAAAAACCTTAATACGAACCTCAAATCTTTGTCTCGTGCAAAAAGAAGTCTTTGGATTCGATTTCTGAAAATGAACGACGTACCTCCGTGCTGACGATCCAACTGCCCAAAAGCAAAGGCGATCTTTTGGAATTTAGTCGTAGTACGCAGGGAATGAGGATTTTGTATATTTGCCATCTTAGCAATGTATTTTAAAACCGACGCTGCCATATTTAATTTGCGCTATTTACGTAAATCAACCACACTGCGCGCGGATTTAAATTTTCTGTTTAGGCACTCTCATCAAAATTTTAGATCACCTGAAATTACAGAAAGCACGTTTGTTTCACTCAAGGATTTTATATATATTTCTGTTCTCAGACCCGTGGAACACAGACTTATAGTAATTTCTACTTCACAGCCTTAGGGTCTAGTATTCCAATACCATGTGCGCGCGTCTGGCAGTAAATACACTTAGCAAGGAAAAGTAAAAAATGCGATAAAAAAATGAAGAATAACGAAAAATAAGACCTGTTTGAAAAAGCGTTTGCTTGACAGAATACCGCAAGGTGGCTACGTTTGTTTACTCACCTTTTCTTGTCTAGGTTTCACTAGCTGTTATCACTCGCACGTTGTCAATAAGCCACTTTCATACGGAACCTGGTTTATTATCAGTTAACCAAGCGCTTGTTAAGCGGTTTTGTTACGGTAGCAATGCGTATCGGTTTGGCAGGGACCAAAGTATAGGATATTGTGTATTAAGTGTGCGGGTTTGTTTACTATCCGAATCTTTTGGGAATAGATTCGACCGCGCATACATTATTATAAAATGCGCCTTCTGATTTATTTGAAAGTGCTTCTTGACCCTGGGCAATTGCTCATCTCGTCTCCCGTACACGGTGCATAATTTTCGGTTACTCCTTTTTTAACAGAAAAATATCAAAATAAACTCGCTATGGCCACTCCTACGGCATCAAAAGTTGCTGATAGATCAAATGGCTTGATTTCGAGTGTTACTTCATCGCACGACAAAATCGGCTCGGGTTGCACGGCTACTGCGCGCCAAGCATCAGGTGAGGCATTCTGATAAATTTTATATTTCTAATCAACTTTTCTTATCTTCATTTTCCTTTCTCTTCTTTATTTTTCAAAATTTTTAATGATCTGCAAACTTATTTTGAATTTCAAAACGAGTCCCTTATCGAAAATTAGTTCATCTTTTCAGCAGTACCTATTTCCGTTGCGCCGAGCGTAATTTCTGAAATTTGTGCGTTTTCATTAAAATGTCAAAAACCGCGTATGAGACGCAGAAAAATTCAGTTTCGTGCATAATGAATTATTTTCGAGTCCGTTTTTGACAAGTTGGGAGAAAATCCGGCCTGCTGCCTGTGTCTACAACAGGCACGTATCTCTGGGGGGATTCGGAATAATCGGAGAAATAGGACTTTTTTAATGTTATTTTGTGCTAGTTTTGGCCTTTTTGGGCTCAGTCCCCCCAAATAGGACGGCCAGCTGCGCGCCTGGTCCAGAAGCCCCGAATCAGCCAATGATTCTTCTATGCGGCTGCGTACGTGGCTCAGCATTCCCAACATTGTCACCTAGACCATTACTGATTTATAAATTAATTTGAAATGTTGATATTTTAAAAAGTTTCCTAAACCTCACAAGTTTTAACCTCAAGAATTCGGTGTTCTATGTGGCGCGTATTATTTGCAGTAGCTTATTCGCGCCTAATACTGATCCTGTTCTTTGATTGAGCGTTATGTTTTTTTTAGCCGCTTCTCTTGAGATTTTTTGGAGTGCTTTAGCTCAGGGCCTCTGGCGATAGTACACGTTATTTGTATTAAACGATTTTGTTATTTTGATCATTTCCGGTCGAATGCTTGGTCCGTATTCACAATTAATAATAATTGTATTCGTTTTTAAAGTCGAACGAAAGGATCGCCGTACTGCTACAAAATAGTCTTCCTGTCTTTATCATGATGCTCTATCTAAGTTTATAGTTTGTTTAGCTGACATATAATGAACATACACGATCTTGAGGCTTTTCAACCTCCCCTAGAAACTTTTCCACCCTCCCCCTCCCCACAGAAAGTTTTTCTTTTCAGTCTATCCTGAATTCGCGATTTTTTTCAAGTTTCTTAAAAGTTCTTAGAAAATGTGCTTTTTCAAGCGTTTTCAGCCATCTACACATTTCCTCAAAGTGTCGAACGCTATTTACTGATTTTTTTACAATATTTTGTTCAATTAGTTTAAATTTTTGATTTTTTCGACATTGTTTCTCATGTTTGTATGCGTAGAAATATAACGCATTGTTAGAAACACCGTAAAACGATGTTCTTTTGACGCGTTTGCACCATTTTTTGCGCCTAAAAAGGCACTTTAAAATTTTACCATTTCCCTCCTCCACGAATTCGCATTATGCGCATATTGGCTTGGTTCCAGTGAAAATTTCTGACTAATAAAGCAATATACGTGTTTGAATTGATATTTCTGGAGCGCTGATAAATTTTGGCGTTTTTGCATTTTAAACTGACCTTTGGGATTGTAGAGATGTAATAGATAGAAGGCATTTTTTCAAATTTTTATAATAGTCACTGTTTCATTTTTGTTTCATTTTTACTGTTTCATCTGTTTCATCAAACTGAGGTTTTTGAAAACTTTAAATTGCCTACGCGAGTGTTTTAAACTACCGCCGTAGTTGTGATATTCTACAGTATATTGAACTATGATGAGTCGTTTGCCATTGTTAAGCCGCACTGCTCTATCAAAATTTCAAACCGCTCAATCCGTAAAGTTAAATGAAACCGAGTATACCTAATTTTCTTGGATAAATCTCGTGTTGAAAAATCGTCCCGAAAGTCTTTGAATATAGAATCGTCTGATAGTGGATCGAATCGTCGGTCTTGAAATGTACTTCAGGGAAAAGTTTTGGAAAATGGAAAATTTTTGGGGTGAAACTCTAAAATGCCTTTTTGGACTCATTATGTGCAGCATTATCCCGAAAATACCAAAGTAGGGGCACATTGACTGAGATTTTCTAGAATTTTTCGCGTTCGCTTAATTTTTTTGATCATGTGCAGCATTATCCTGAAAATACCAAAGTAGGGGCACATGAACTTGATTTTCTATAAATAATTTTAGTGTTTTTGTTTGCATTTCCTTTTGGTTGTTGTTCGTATAGTTGAGAGGCAGTCTAGCCGCCTAGACTGGTGCCGCTAGGTTGCAGTGACAGTCAGAGGATTAAAGGCACGAAACTGTAGCAACCTAATTCCTCTCTGATGACCTCGCCTGTTTATGTTTCACGTTTTTTTCTGTGTATTCATTCTGTATAACTCCTGCTTACTTCTCTCGTTTTACTTGAACTCTTGCGCCTCGTAAAACCCGTAATTTCTCATAATATAATTTTGTGTGCTTTTTATGTACATGTGTATATACTATTTCTCGCGTCTTTTTATTTCTTTTATACTAACAGCATGCCTAATTTATTTACCTTTTATTTATTTATTTATTTATTTATTTATTTATTTTTTCATTTTCTGTTATTATACGGTAGTTGTGGGTCAGAAACCATTATATTTGGCGGTGCTCTATCTTTCTGGGAGTAAACTTAAATAATTTAAAGATAACTTTAGAAGAATTAGAATAAATCAAAAAAGATCTAGTCCAAAATTTTGACATTTTTAAGCAAATGGATAGCTAAAACGATTTTAATTGTATTTTTTCTACTACTTGAAGAAAACTCGTTAATTCTGGGAGGTGAAAACTTCCCGGGGCTGAATTTTCTCAAGCGCCCTCTTACGTAAGAGTTTGCACTTTCACCCGATCACGTGGTTTCGTTAAAACTTATTGGAACTATAGGTTCAACGATCGGTTGGCTTGTTTTAAAATTGTACTCAAATCTTGCCTTCCTATATGTAAAAATGGATTTACCGAAAACTCCATTTCTTCAACGGATTTTTTATCACAATTATCTCGTGAAAAATTCCTTTTGATTTTTTAAGTTTTATTCTACTATTGACGTGGTTTAATTTTCTACACATATATAATATCTGAATTATTTTACGTGTGCCTTTCATTTTTATCTCTTCGCTTTTTTTAAATTGATATAAGGATAATTGATTGTTTCCATCATCCTATAAAGGTAATCATTTTGGAAGATGTATATATATGTGTACGCATTTCTACGTAAAATTTAACTGGTTGATGAGTGAAACAATCCAAGCCAACGATTGATGAATATAATCATTTTATCGACTTATTTCGAAAACATTTTAAACGATTGAATATCTGATATGTAATTGGTAAAAAAGCTAATTAAGATGGAAAATATGGGAATAAAGACGCTAATTTCATTTAATGCAATTTAAATTCTAATCATTGGCGGATCTAGAGCGGGCGGGGGGGAGCTGTCTCCTCTGTGTCGTCAAAAAATATTTGCATGCAATGAACAATAGATACGTTATTCTTTGGTGGTTTCTGCCATTTTTATTATGATTTTTTTCTATTAACTGACTCTCTTGGCTATAGTTTCCCAAGGTCGAAAGTCCAGGGGAGTGAACTCCTAAAATTTAGGGCCACTAAATTAAGAGTCTAGGCTTTTTGCAGGTCAAATATGAAAAATGGCTAAAACGTCATATATAGCATGTTTTAATGTAAAAAAAACTACATTTTTAACTACTTTTTGTACCATTTTGACTAGTTTCGTTGCTTTTGTAAGTAGAAAATATAAGAATTCATCAAAAATTTAGACTTTTCAGATCATTTTCAGTTCATTCTAGGTATTTTATGGGTAAACAAAACAGAAATGTATTAGTCGGCGCGAAGCGCCGGAAAAATTTTAGTATCTTCGCTGCTTTTATACCCAAAAATCATGCAGAAAATGTTTGATAGCTTAAAATCGTCCGACAGTGATTCAAATCTCGGACCCTGAGGTGGGGGTAATACCCCCCTCACCCCCTATGGGAATGTATAGCTCTTGACCATACCTGGGCAATGGATTTTGGTTCTGAAGATACCGGGGTCCCCTTTGTTGAGCTGAGTTGGTTGGTTGTTTGTTTGGCCAGTTGGTTAGTTGCTAGGTTGGGTAGGTGGTTGGTTATTTGTTTGGTTGGCTAATTAGTTGGCCGGTTAGTTGATTAGTTGCTTGGCTAGTTGGTTGGTTGTTTGACCGGTTGGTTGGCTGGTTGGTTGGCCGATTATTTATTTGGTTGGTTGACTAGTTGGTTGGTTGTATCATTTTCTCACTTTTTTATTTTTGGGTCAAAAATTCTACCCCCTCCAATCAAAAACTGTTTTTTCTGGCGCCACCCAGCTGGGGTTCTGAAGGTACCGAAGTGCCTTCTGGTGCCACCCGGTGGCGCGGCGTTGCCCACTTGTGCTCTTAACGCTCTAAAAAAAATTAAATTTACTTGAGAAGAGTGATTTCTGAACGGAACAATGATTTTGTAGATCTTCAATGTTTTTGCGGCGCTTTGTGTCGATTGCTGCATTACCTTTGCGAGTATTTCATGAAAACTTTGTAAAACTTCAAAATTTTTCAACTTTCTTAGCATCACAAATAATTTTGCCTATCAAAAGACATTAAAAAACCGGTACTTTGAGCTTAATTAAAAATTTTTTGACAATGTTTGGCACTTTTGGGCAAGTTTTTTGGTTCCCGTCTTGTTAGAAAATCCTGGATCCGCCAATTTCTAAAATAAATACGATTCATAAATAGTAAGTAATCCGTGTATGAAAGTAAATATTGACTTAATGAAATAGAATCGTGAATAAGTCTTTAAATAATTCAAATTTGTTGGAGGTAACGCCTTTCGTGGTCCATTAGATCGCTGGTTTCGCGCGGCAGAAAATCGTTCTGTAAGGACGGCTCCTGAATCGCCGCTGGAACTAGGAATCTGACCTCAATGAAAATCAAGTATTACATGTTTGCGTATAGTCGTATTTTTTGTTTTTAACTTCTGGGGACCGTACTTTATCTTTGGCGGGGGGGATTTCACCACCTTCCTCTTAAAAAATTTTTCGCTCCTCATTGAATTCGCGATTTTTTAAAACTTTCGGAAATTTTCCCGAAAATTCGCAGAAAAGGTGCTTTTTCAAGCATTTTTAGCAATCTATTTATTCAAAAGTGTCAAATTTTAAGCGCTTCGCGCCAAATATTCATCGTTTTACTATATTTTGCTCAATTTATTTAAGTTTTTAAATTCTTTTTGAAAATTTTTTATGTTCTTATGCTACAGAAACAGAGCATCGTCAAAACCGCCGGCTTTCTCACTGCTTTTGGGCCCTAAAAAGGCTCTTTATATTTATAGCCCCCTCCTAGAATTCTCATGCTGTGTATGTCTGCTGGGGTCTCTTAGCTTCCCGATTCCTTTCTCGCTCAGTAAAACCTACTATCTATAATATAGGTGGAATGGTAATAAAATCATTTCTGGCCAGCATACATGATCTGGCTTTGGGTTAGGGGTTTTCACCCCACCCCCTAAAAATTTTCATCTCCTCCTAGAAATATTTTCACCCCACCCTGGAATTGGCGATTTTTCGAAAGTTCGCGTTTTAGGCTATCCATTTGCTGAAAAGAATCAAAGTTTAGGCGCATCGCGCCCAAGGTTTTTTGTATTTGGCAAAGATTATTTCCGATACACTAAGACTTTTCAGGACCGTCTTTATACATATACAGAGATTTTTTGGCATTATAAACTCAGAAATTAGCTAAAATACACTAACAAAGGTCGAAAAACCTGTTTTACCACACTAAAATCTCGACTGTACCGTATTGCAGTACACAAAAATTAGCATGTACAAAATGTACAAAGACTGTACAAAAAACACTGATCGCGCCATATACTCTTTGTTTTGATTATATTTTTTCGGTTTATTCGACTTTTTAAATTTTTTTTGAAATCGTTTGTTTTTTATGCTCTAGAAATATGCAGCATCGTCAGAAACGCCGAAGAATGATGTTTTTTGACGCGTACCCACCGTTTTTAGGCTCAAAAAGCACTCTAACATTTCGCTTCTCACCCTCTCCCAGAATTCGCATGCCGTGCATGTCTGCTCGTTAGGAATTCTGGCAATTTTAATTTTAGCATCTTTTATATACTATTAGGTTACGCTAATTTATACAAAGACGGGGGAGCAGCCAAATTTAGGTGTGGTTTAGGTGGCTTGAAGCGGGCCAAAAAATCCTAGAAGTAAATATTTCTAGACGACAAAAATGGAATTTTCTAGAAAAAAAGCAATAAAATTTAATAAAATTGTTAAAAATCGTTGTTCGGAAAAATTTGGTACTAAAAATTTTTTCGATGAGAAAGATCGAATATTGCACTTTTTATCTTTTATTGAAACTCCTAGCGTTCAGGAGCTGTCTATCAATGACGAGTCCAATATTTTCGTAGCAGGTGGCAGGCACGTATCTCGGGGGAATGGGGGGTTCGGACCACCCCCCCCAATTCTGAGAAATCGGAAAATATGACTTTTTAAAGATTATTTTGTGTTATTTTTGTTTTTCATGGGCTTGGTCCCCGTAAAAATTGGTGTTGGTCCCTTACAAAATAGGACGGTCAGCCACGTGCCTGGCTGGTGAGCGGTTTAGATTCAAAAGGTTATGGTGGTTTGGGAAGGTGAAATCCGGTATTTATAAAGCAGCAGTCTTATTGCTAAGTTAGTAAATCAGGTCGAATTCACTTAAGAATACACCAGTTTGCCGAAATCGCCCGACAGTGTCAGGCCCTTCAAAGGAGGTTATATCCCTTCTGCTCTCTCCCTATGTGAGTGTATGGTAGGGTAGACATTTGCAAGTTAGCTTGTTCTGCCTTTTTGAAATCCTGCTTTTATTCTGAATAATATTTGCAAGAGAGCAGTTTTTGGTAACTTTATGCGGAAAAATGCTTCAATTACATAGATTCTAGTAATCAGACACGTAACGGCTTAAAATTCTGGGAGGGGGCTGTGGTCATTTTAGGTGGGAGCGGGGAAGATGACCTGCAATTTTTAGCCAAAATACGACTAAAAGCGACTAAAAACGGTCAAAAGATGTATTTTTCCCAGAAATCGTGAGGTCAACAATTTTCTGGCTTTAGGAGGAGGGGGGACGGCCGACTCCGGCTGGTGATCTCCATCCGCCTCTATTCATGCTAGTTGCAATCAGGTGCCAAGTACAGGAGTGTAGATGATCTCCAGTTTTTAGCCACATTACGCCTAAAAAGTTCAAAAAATTCATTTTTTTTTCAAAAATCGTTGTGGTCGAAAATTTCAGCCCTTGGGGGGGGGGAGGGACGGCCGACTTTGGCTGGGATCCCGTCCGCCCTTCTTACATGTACGCTAGTTGCAATCAGGCGCCAGGTGCCGGAAAATTTGTGAAATGTATGCTGAAGGATGCTTAGAGTCTCTATCGAAGGCACTACTCGCTGATTTTGCGCATTTAGAGCAGTTCGACAGGTCCATTAGAGCATTTGATCGGGGGGGGGGGGCGTAAGCAGGATATTATTTGGGGGGACAAAATGTTTAAAGTGCTACATCTCGAGAACCATTAGGAGACACGCGAAAATAATGGCATTTTTGAGCTTTTCTGGACGAGATCTATGCCATGGTGAATTGGAAAATTTTTAAAAATTCAAAAAAATTTTTGCTTAATTTCAAAATTATTTATTTTTTTTTGAGGCGCCTTCCCCCGGATAATTGCGCCCCTTCGTTTAATTATCAAAAAATTTCAGAATTAATGCTGTTTTTTGGTACAAAAGAATATTTGGAGTACAAATGTATGGCTTACAAACCACTGAGAAAGTGAATGTGAAGAATTGAGATAAACGATGGACGAAATTCATTAGAAGATACATATATGTATCTTCATCTCGCGAATTATCCAGGTCAGTTTGAGCGACGTTTATCTTAATTAGGTACCCCTATCGACCATGCATGTAGCGGCTCGAAATTTAAAACGGGACTTGCTGAATATTGGGGGCGGGGCGGCGGGTAAATGACTTTAATTATAGGTCGGAATTGGAAAAAAGCGCCATGAAAAATAGCAAACAAATGCAAGTTTTCGCCAAAAATGGGGAAGTCGAAAATCTTTTGACGTTGTAGGGATGGCGGACGTCCAACTCTGGGTGGGAGTTCCCATTACCCTCCTGTAGCACGTATGCTGCTGCCATTGTCAGATTGTCAATTCGCTTCATCTAACCGTATACTTTTCTTCGCTTTTTGCATTTTATATTATTTTGGTGTTCCTGCTGTTTCGTTAATAATCAACGTGGTCTGTCATTCCACAAATTTTTCTTTAAGATGCTTTATCCTTTGTTCACGTATAATCAGGGGCGGATTTAGGGGGGGGGGGGCGGCCGCCCCCCCCCCATTGGCCCAAAAAAGTGCGAAAAATTAAGCATTTTTGAGCGATTTTTTGCGATTTTCGGGTTGAAACGGCTAATTTTTCCGCCCAAGTCAGGGTTCCGCCCCCCCCCCTTTGGGGTACCGCCCCCCCCCTTAGGAAAATCCTAGATCCGCCACTGCGTATAATTATTATCTATACCCCTAGTCTGCCTAATTAGTCTTAATTTTGATTGATGTAGTGGCGTGAATCGATTTTTTTCAGAGCTTCAGGGTAATCCGATGCTACGATTTGATTTTACATGCATCGACTGCTTTAAAGTGCCACAATTATCAGTGCATTTGATCTTTGCTCATTTTTATTTTTTGATTTTTCTCATTGCTCGCCAACATTCCTTTGTGTTATTTTAAAAGCTGTCTTGCACGGCGGCACAGTTATCTGTTTACCTGTTTTGTTTTATTATTTACGATTAAGCAAAACCTAGCTGCGAAAGCCCGAGCTACGAGTTTTGTTATCAAGCCTATGATATATATATATTTTGTACAGCCTATTCAAATCGCTTTCGCTTTGCGAAATTCGGCTCTATTCGTCTCATTTTACAAATGCATACGTACGTGATCGTGAAGGGGACGTTTTCAGCCCCCCCCCCAGAAAAATTTTCACCCCTAGCAAAAAGTTTTCCCCCTTTTTCTAAAAATTCGTAGAAAAGGTGCTTTTTTTTGGGCGTTTTCAGCTATCTATTTGCTCAAAACTGTCAAATTTTCGGCACTCATGTTTTGACTATACTTTGTTTCATTTGTTCGAGTTTTCCAATTTTTTTTCGATAGTTTTGTACGTTTTCGTGCTCTACAAAGATGAGCATTGTCAGAAACGTCAAAACACGGTGTTTTTGACGCGTACCCACCGTTTTTCGACCCAAAAGAGGCACATTACAATTTCGCCCGTCCACCCAGAATTCCCATGATGTGCAAATACATAGATAATTGAGTT
Source organism: Mermis nigrescens (assembly GCA_036768485.1). Taxonomy (NCBI): domain Eukaryota; kingdom Metazoa; phylum Nematoda; class Enoplea; order Mermithida; family Mermithidae; genus Mermis; species Mermis nigrescens. Next base: position 4,781,192 of record JAVLUZ010000157.1, on the reverse strand, counting down.
TAGATGTATTGCGGATGAGGGGTATAACTCCCTTGTGAAGGGTCAGCCGTTCAGGTACTGTCTGGCGATTTTGATCTGATGGAATGTTTTTTTTGCATCATTTTTGAGGTCAAAAGCAGTAAAAACGTCAAAAAATTTTCGGCGCTTTGCGCCAGATTAGTACTTCTGAGTAAGTTTTATTCAAAAAGCGCCAAAAATTGATAAATGTTTGCATTTTTTAGTGTTAAAAGTGATATAATGCAGTCAGAATGGACCTAAAAGGCTTTGAAATGCGATATTACCACAATCGTTCTATAGGGGATTTTTACCATTTTGATCGTTAAAAAAGCAAAAAAATCGTGACCGTTAAGTTTACTGTTTCAATTTTAGGGATTTCAGCCCCCTGCCGACCCTGACCTTGTGCACCTACGCTGCTGAACTACATAGACGGAACAGCGATGAGCTCATAGAACATTTTCTACATCGGTTTTGAGGGAAAACCGGCGAGGAGTAATAATTTTCGTGTCCCGCTGAGTCATGAGGTCCAAAATCAGTAACGTAGCTGAACTTCTGTATTAGGGGGACTAAAATTTTAAAGTCATATATATATATATATATATATATATATATATATATATATATATATATATATATATCGACAAACACTTGTACACAGATAAAAATATGGTATTTGAACGTCTCTCAGCGATCTATGACTATTGGAGAAGAAATAAATTGAAAAGATTGAAATTTTGTTTTGATGGCGCCCGAGAATTATGGTTCCATCAGCTCAAACGCCTTCTAAAATTTATTGTTACGGTCTTTCTAATAAGCTTCAATATTTTCCATTTTTTCTCTTGGGTACGCTTACAAAAATACTCTCACTTTCAGAATTTTGTGGAGACTTTAGTTAGTCCCCCCCATTTCCCCTCCGCTTCCGCACAGTTACTTGTCTGTCCAAAATTATATCGAAATTGCAAAGAAATCTTAATTTCTTGGCCAGATCGATTAGTTTCTGTATTTTTATCGTTAAAACAGACATAATGCAACCAAATCACGGTTTTATCACGCAAAAGCGTTTTATGTGTGCCATATCAGCCACTCTCTTCATGCGACTGATTTTTCATGGTGAACGAAACAAACAGTCGTAAAACTTTCATAACTCGTCCTAATTTGGAGTTAAACGCAACATCTAACCTGTGAATGAGTAATCTGCCAATTTACCCGTCTTTTATCTCACTATTTATAATTATGGAACAGATAATTGGGCTGCTCAATATTTTGTTAGAGAAAATTTTGATGTAAGTTTGCTCGACGCGCTTTTGGCTACTATATCGTTAGTTACGAAATTGCCGTTTAGTCTGTAACGCGTGATCTTGTTTTTCTTCGTGATAAACTTTGTTGACTGTATGCTAAGATGTATCTTCTGTTCGTTAGCGTTAATTTGTGTATCGCAGAATCTCTTTTTCGGGACGTAAATGTGTCTAATTTTATGTTTTACATTCTCACGCGTTGTGAGACCTTAGTCTTGTTACACGTCCGCGAATGGTTACTCACGCTTGTTCGCGTATTAAAATGCTCAAAATTTTCGTGATTATGTTGATGCTATCAGTCCGTCAAGCTTAAATTCCCAGCGCTTCGCACCATCCTCCCCCCACAAATCGACCCCACACGAGTCGCCTTCAGGTACATATATGGATAACTCGCGTCCCTACATTTCGCCTTCAAACAACTCGCCCCAACCGATGAAAATTGAAAACTTTCTCCGTAAGTGCTTTAACTCGACCAGAAACATTGTAATAACGTAGGTTTAACGCTATTTTAGCGCTTACGTCAGTTTTTGAGGTCATTTTGGCTTAAAAGCTCAATTCCTGACTTTCATCCCATAACGGCTGACCCCCTCTCAGATCTACCATGCTTTTTTTGGGTTCGACTTGTGTGGAGGGGGTGGCTAATTATCCGCAAGACTAAAATTTTTTGGGTTGATCGAGAAAGTTATGAGATTGAACTTAATGAAAAAATTTTTAACAAATTTTCAGCGGTTAGTGCTGGATTTCTGTCTTTTTTTGCACCGTCGTTTTTGCCATGTCACTAAATTTGCATGTCTTTTATTACTATGAAAGGCTGGAAAAATTATATAAGAACGCGAAAAAGATTGGAAAATTTTTTATCGCTAAAATATTTCTGTATTTCAAATTTGGGTTTTTTTGCCGCTTTGCCTCCCGAAATATCCTGCATACGAGCTGGCTGGCACTGTCGCTTTTGTACGCTAAATGTACGACTCGTTGCGTTACTATACGCAGTCTATATTTGTTAATAGATTAGAATAAAAAATTGCAATGCTCTGATCTTTTTATTGCGCATCGAAATATTACCTTTTTATTAAGAGGAACTAGTATTACCTCTTTCTTTTACATGATAGATTATGCGCTTTAGTAGTAATATTATCTCTAGGACTAATAACTGTTGCGATTCTAGCAGAAACACACTCAATTGGGTTTTTCCTTATTATTGTTTTTGTAGCGATAAACTCTGCACTTGTATAAACGATTTCTGAGGCATAATCAACAATTTTAGCATATTTTTTCCCTTTTTTGACGGAAATTCTGAAAATTTTCGGCCCGTTGTGTCAAATAGGTACATAGGCTGCGCATATGTTATGCGAAGCGCTTCACTGATTTCACCAAATATATAGATAGATCTTAACGCAGTTGTGCGCACGGAACTGGTTGCTTTCAATTTCTTTTAAAATATTGATCTAGAAACGACTTTGAATAGATATTACCAATTTTAGATGGCGAAAACTTATATTTTCTTCGTAATAAGCGTATTTGTGGTCCTCTTGTCGAAGTTAAGGGGAAGACTAATACCGTTGCGCACAAATCCCTGATCCGTCGTTTAGTATTGTTAAGATTTAACAGTGAGGGACGGTCCTCCCACTCTTCTCGCTAATTTTTGCAAAAGTTTGCGCTTGCAGTGGTCTTTTGCTGTTTGGCCTCCTGAAAGTGGCCAACTCCCCCCCACTAAAATTTTGGACCATTGTACACATGCATGCTCTGACTGTATTGGTTTGCTAGGCCTTGTATCTTCAATTTTTTCTTAATTCTTTTTAAGCGTATCATGAACAATATTCAACGTAGCACTTGAAACGTTTGCAGCCAGAAATTAGACTACGCGGTTTATGGCTTTCCGAATCATTTCATTCTTGAATCAAACTTGCGAATTAATTATTTCAATAATCGCCATAGTAATTTGCTAAAGAATCGTTTTTTTCTCAAAGCATTTAGATAGGTATCTCCAAATGCTACACCATATGCTGCGCAGCTATAATTGTTATCCGATGTGAGGTCTAGGCGACTGGGTGCGGTCATAGACTCCTGAATTGAGGTTATTATTTAATTTCAAGAATCGTTTATTTTCCGCAAATTTGTTATACAAATGGCTAACTAAAGCTTGGTGAAGAAAGTCCTTTGATGGTAATTTGCTCCAACGACAAATTCTTGTCTATTCGCCCTTAGAAATTATTGGACCGCTAGGTTTCTGGCTCTGGTCATGTATAATTTGAGCTGGTCGATTCAATGTTTTAGGAAATCATGATACGAATCGGATCGCGCAAGTATTTTCCCTGCTTTTGTAAGTACGGCGGCAATTGTAGCTTCGATCATCCACCTGGTTTGGTTTATGGTGATATCTCGTTTGACGAAGATGAAGATGAGTACGCCTAATATGTCGGTTTTCTTGAAACTAAGCGAATCATAAAATATGATCGTCATCTTTTAGAAACTTCTATCCGTACAAAAACGGAAATAATTTTTGATAATTTTCTATATACGATAAGTGGTTAAGAATACAGATGGGTAGACCTATGGAAATGAGCCATTTTTCCCGAAATTATTCAAAAGTCACAAAAAATAAGATTTTAATTAATCTTACATTGGTGTCCATATTTTTTGGTCGTTACTCCGAGACTTTTCGGGACAAATTGAGTGTAGTTTCAATACTTTCGCGCATTTAGCAAATATATTGCAAATTCGTCTATTCAGCTCTAAGCGCAACTTTGTAACACTGGTCGACAAATTTTAATTTTTCTCTTCATTAGAAACAAAATTAATTGATTTTAGATCAGATTTTTGCGTTGATTCCAAATCTACCTTCAGAATTTTCGTAGCGCGTCAAGTTTTTGAGGTATCCGCCCATCAAAGTTCTTGCAAATTACTGCTTTAATGCGTACAAATATCAAAATGCGAAGGATAAAGTGATCGTAGTAGAACTAAATATTAAAAAATAATACTTATATAATTTTCTGATCCCTTTCCCTAATTTAAAACTGTCGCCGTAGCGAATTTAACTGATTTCTACAAAATATAACGCGTAATTCTCGTGCTTAACGCAGCATAAAGTAGATTCCTGTCCGCTCGCTGTATCTCCCACTACTTGATTTTAAATACTTTCTTGAATGATTTTTACGCCTGTTGTGAATTCGCTTCTTTTGAAAGCTAAGAATTAAAAAATGTTCAACAATCGTAAAAGTTTTTATGGTAAGTAAATAGGTCTGATCTGCTGATGGTATCCAACTCTTTCAAAGGTTTATAGAATACGCTTTGTGAGTGAGTACTTAAAGATGATTATAATTTTCATTTACCTCAAATTTTTTAATTAATATAGTACAAAACTTCTCAGTCTATTGACCTAAGTATACAATTTTTCCAATGCAATTCAAACCAAAACTTGAAAACGTAGGTGCCCTATCACAAATTCATCCATCACCTACGTCGCAGCAGAATCGACCAGCTCAACGACAAGTGATGACGCCGCATCAGGCCAGTGGTATTACTCTCGCGATGACATCGCAAAAATTGAAGCGGGCTTCAAAAATGTCAAACCATCACGCGCCATTCCTGCCGAATACATTGAAAAGATCAATGCGGTGGACGAGTATGACGTTGATGCGGTGTTATACGGAAAGGAATGGGGCGTAGCCGTCGCCATTGGTGCCTTGCCGTGCCCTCGGATACCCATGTTTCGCGAAATCGACCCTATATTTTATATGCTCTGCTTTACAGGATTCGAGAAAAGCGAATGGGTACATATTCATCTTACGCATATGCTGTAGTCGCAGTGTTGTTATTGGTGGAGAAGATATTTTGGGTAGCAGCTGGGGTCAGCCGTCGGATGGCGCGAACTATTTCCACCCTAGCTGGTGCCAGAATAAGGATTTGCTGAACGCATGTAGCGTGCAACCTTATATGTAAGCGTGAGACGGGCGGACAATACCAGTTGTCCAGAAAGGCGGATTTTGAGTTACGTAGCTGGCCGTCCTATTCTGGTGGGACCAACACCAATTTTCGGGGGACTAAGCCCAAGAAGTGCAAAAATAGCACACAATAACGTTTAAAAGGCCCTATTTTTCTGAATTTTGGGGGTACAAACCGCCCCATCCCCCCAGAGATACGTGCCTGTTCGAGGAAGCGGCCGTCCTCCCTGTCGTCAAAAAATATTTGGACAGAATGATGAATAGACGTGTTATTACTTTTTGGCGGTTTTAGCCATGTTTCAAATTTTCCCGGTGCTTCGCGCCGGGGTAGTACTCATTCAGGACATTCACCGACTCTCTTGACGCTCCGAATAACTTAACTTTACATTCGAACGGTAGTTTTTGTTCAGAACGAGGATTTTTTATCTCCTACAATGATTTCCCGAGTGTTTTTGTGGCGATTTGTGTAGATTTCTGTATTAATTTTGTAAGTTTTTCGTTTCAAAAAACTGACTTTCCTTGCGTTAGAAATAATTCTGCTTAGCAAAAGACAGCAAAAAGTGGTACATTAAGCATAATATACGAATTTTTGGACAAAGTTTGACAGTTTTAGAAAAATTTTGGGTTTCGCCACCCACCCCGTCAGAAAGTATTGGATGAGCCACCATTTGTACATATCTATCAAATTGGCAAAAATTTAAGCAGACTGAGTTGGCCGCAGTGACGGATTTGTGATTTTCTGATAGTGGGCTAACCCCAAGTTTCCCGGATAGCATCAAAAAGTATCCAGGAAATCCGCACAGATTGCTTTAGCGATTATTTTGCCGTGTTTTGGTAGGCGGAATCATTTATGATGCTAAAAAACTTTAAAATTTTCTGAAATTTCAAAAGTTCCTTAAGTTTTCTATGATAAACCCGCGGGATTAGTACAAATGGGTGGATTTTTCCAACTGTTTTAAGATTATTCCGCCTCCTGTCGTCAAGTCCGGAATCCGTCATTACTCGCATGAAGTAAACGCGAAGTCTTCGGCTTTGGTTTTGAAATGACAAACTCTAAAGTATTTTTTGCGTCTTTCAGAATGATGTAATATGGTTTAGCGGCGAATTTGCTTTACCTTACGCAAAACCTTGGGCGCCCGTTATTACGCATTTGATTGTCAAAACGAGTAAGCTTTCACTGTCTATTTTTCCGACAGGCTTCCCTGTAATTGAAGCGATCGGTCTTAAACTTTTTTCTCTTTGACTTCTACGGCTGTTTTGCTCCCAAGGGGAGAAGGTACGCATGGATGAATGCGGCGCTAGTTCCACAGTGTACTAATTTAATAAAGTAAACGCTGGTGCACGACTGAATCAGTGTACGTTGACATGGGTGATTATACCCGGCCAACGCGCAGGCTCATTTACAACTACTTTAAATAACACGCGAAACTCGATTAATGAATGAACCATTTCGAATAAATAAACGTGTAGGCGTCGGTTTACACTTTTCAGTACCAGGGCTACAGCTATAACCGGGGCATACGTGGGAGGTGCGGGTGTTTTTAAAATTATAGATAATAAAGAAGGTTTTGTGCCCTTTTTTGATTTTTGTTTACACTCAATGCCGAGCGTGTAAGGTTTTGGAGGAACGTTATAACTTACAAACTTTTGACGCATTTTTCAGTCCGCGTGTACACAAGTCAGCGTAAATGCCTCTTACAGTTTGATTGTACACACTTGTAGAAAATTAAATTTTCTAAAACCGCATATTTTTGTTTTTCTAGTTTCGCATTATTTCTCTAGTCTGTCAACAACTGCGCTTATGAGTCCCAAAAATTTTTCTGATAGAAATGTACTACGGCATAAGGGCTACTTTCTGTTTAGCTGCAAACTTTTGTACATTCAATATTGAGTTAGATCTAGGCGTTTAAAGTTTACATACCACTGGATACTGTGAAAAGTAGGTTCTGTCGCAGATTTCTCCGATTACTTCTCCGAATATAATCATGATAAATCAAATAAAATTAAAATAAAGTACCTTTTAAGGGCTACACGTTGCAGCGAACCGCATTTAAAAAAACACAATATTGAGTTACTTATCGGGGTGTAAAGATTGAAATCAAGGGTGTAAAGCGGGCTAAAAATCACGATTTTTCCCTGTTTTGATTAGTAAATATCTCAAATTTTTGCGGGACGTTTGTCTTTAACAGTCAAACGCACTACGATTCAAAGGCTACAAACTGGCCCAAACCGAATTACTTTATACTCGATGGTGGGTGTGCTGCAATTTTTTTGGTACAAGGTCCGTTTGTACAAGTACAAAGATGGTCCCTAAATGTCTTCGTACATTTCGAAGAAAACAAATTTTCGGGTACTATATTAGCGATTTTAGTGTGGCAAAAGCAGAGTTGTTTGACCTTTCGTAGTGCATTTTAGCTAATTTCTATGTTTCTGAGGGCAAAAATCACTATTGATTGTCGGAAAACGGCACGAAGCGCCAAAAAATTTGACATTTTTCTTTCAAAATGCAATTTATGACATTGTAAAGATATATAGAACACAGAATTACTCATTTCGGCGCGAAGCGCCGAAAATTGCTGCGAATTTCAAACTTTTTTTGCTGTTTTATCTTCACAAAAAACTTTTTACATGTGCAAAGACGGTCCCCAAAAGTCATTGTGCATCGTGAAAAATCTTTCCCGAATACAAAAAACACTGTGTGTTGACGTATTTATTATTCTCTAGTCTAAAAATATACTAGTAATCAAACGTGAAGTGCCACATGAACGCCTTTGTTTACACTAAGCAGTGATGTAAAGCACTTTACATCTATTATTTATTTGTCTTCCATTGTGGAGCTTTAATTCCTTCGTGATTGTTAATCGTTATATCAGATTGATATTAGAATTACGAGTCCGACTAAAATTTTTACTCGCTGTGCTTGTGTAAAGTTTACTCTGCTAATTTACTTTAGTTCTAGAGCCTTGCGGAAGCTTAATTTATTCGAAAATGTTCCCATAATGTTAGAATTAGGAATCTGACTGTTAGTTTTCTCTATACCCAGTAGTTGTGTAAGATTTGCACTATTCATCTATTGGTAATGTGTACTTTACACTACAAATTTGTTTTACTTTCAAAGCGTTGCAAACAGTAAATTTTTTCAAAACATTCCTCTAAGGTCAGTATTATGAATTTGATTGTATGTTTTCTATACACCCAGTAGTTACATAGAATTTACACTGAAGATTAAATTTAGTTTCAGAGCGTTGCAGAAGCTTAATTTTTTGTTAAAATGTTCCATGTAAATTAGGATCAAAAATCTGAGCGTAAGTGTTCTTTACACCCGATATTTGCCCAAAGTTTATGCTGGAGGTCTTTGTTTATAACAAATAATGCTGATGTTCAGAACAATATTGTTTTCCGCGTTCTTGAACTAATGTCATTATTGTAGCATGTTACCGGATGTGTTTACAGACTGATTTACCTAATTCATGCTAATTAAAAGTAGGGTACTAGCAAAGAAAAATGCTCTGATGGAGCAAAAAAGGCGAATATACTTGGGATTGTGAATTATTAATGACGTAAAAAGAGAGGACTAGGAAAAGGCTCTCGATGTACATGCCTAAAGTCGCGAAATCTGCTAAAAATCAGACTTTCTCAGAGCGACGCAGAAAATCGAAGTATATTCTGCAGCCTAAAGATTGAAATGAACTATTGCACTAAAAAATCATTAAAAAATCAGCAAGTCGGCTATGCAATAGCTATGGCAAATCAGCTGGAGTAAACTTAGGAGAGATTTAAGACCATCAAAAAAATTGTTGGTTCAAAGCAGTAGGAAAGGCGTTAGCTTATGTGAACCAAACTAAATATTGGTTCAATTGCATGCCCGCAACGATTGTCTGCACTAATCAATTAACGCCAGCTTTGCTTGTTATAATGCTCAAGACAACGAAATAAAACACATTTCAATTCAATGGAAGTTAATTTTCCATCAATCACGATACGAAGCAAGTCAGTGTTCTAACTTGCAAGCAATTTGCAAAAAGTAAACATTCTAGACTATATTTATACAACTTATGTAAAGCATTGAAAATTATTCAAAGAATGTTATATTTTTTTAGAGGCCGCAGAATTAACTTCGAGTTTTTGCATTGCTTAGAGAAAGTCCGATTTTCAGCAGATTTCGCGACTTTAGGCAATACATAGGTAGCTTTTTCCTAGTCCCCTAATTTTTCATCCTTATAATAATCCACAAAACTTGCGATTATGTACGTGTTTTTGTTCCATCGGAGCATTTTTTTAGTATTATAATATTTAATAGTACTCTGCGCGATTCGATTTGGACCTGAACCAGACTAACAGTAATAATCCTTGGAGATACGCTTATTCTCTCCATGTTAGCTCTTCAATACGTCTATTGTTCACCATTTTTGCAATAATTTGTGAAAAACCCCGGGTAATAGAATTTGGCGCATTCCACCTAAAGTTCTGAGCATTCTTTTGTGAAAATGCTGTCTTTTAAACATAATTTTCTCTTCTGTTCTCCTTTTGCTATTGAAGTGAGTTCTGAGGCTGATCACTACTTGCTCACAAATGCTGTGTTTATTTTTTTGTATATTCATTATCAACTTTTGTTTAAATAAATTTTATTAAACTTGACCTAACGTTCGCCGAAATAAGTAGGAACATAATGAGCTTTGACTAGGATGGTATTTTTTAATCTAGAGCAAATTTGGCACGGACTGATTACCAGATGTTGAAACCAACAGCCGTCTCAGTCTAGGCATTATCATACCTGTAGTCTAGAGAAATTTGAAATTTTCAGAACAATCGAAAATAATTTAAATCATGGTTTTTGCTTATTAGTTAAATTTTTTCAGGCTGTCTGTACTATTACTTGATGGGACCGGCGCGTTAATTAGTAATAAGTTTTGCAACATGAGACTTTATGATTCCAAAATTTGATTTTAGATGACAAAAAATGTCAAAAATTTCGGTCGTTGACCCGATTGATACGCCACTTTTATTACTTCCTGTTAAGTCTGATTGAGTGAGTCCTAAAGCTTCAGTCAGCCGGACGAATTAAAACACTTCATGCTAATTCACTGCCATATTTTTCTTCTTATTGAAGCTCTCCAATTGATTTTGGCAATTTGTTGTTTTGCTTGTCTTTGCAACGTCGGCTGCACAAGGCAAAAATAATAACGTTTCTTGGCGATGGCGATGAATGTTTATGATTAACTTCACTATTTGTAGACTTAATTCAGAATAAAGATTTGGTTCATTTTTTTGAAAATTTAAACATTTTGTTCTACATTATAGTGCTTGTTTTACAAACTTTTCCGGGGCTTTGTCTGTTTCAAACCTCGTTAAAGGGGCGCTTTAGCGCGCCACACCCGACTCCCTCCCCCAGTCGCGGAGGAGAGGTTGTCCGTCGCATTCAGACCTTATCTAGGCACCTACCCTGACCTACCCAGGTGTTGAAATGACCGGGATACCCACGTAGCAAAATTTGTAAATTTTGCTATTAGAGGTGAATTTACGGGCAAGGGGTGGCCGCCTCCCTACTGGCCCGACGCGAATAGCGAAAAAGAATGGATATGTAAATTACAGTGATTTCCGGCCATTTACTGTCGTAATTTTTCCGTTTTTTCGACATTTCGCGCTAGATAATACTTATGTATTGTGTTCACACTTTTTCTATGCAACTTGGAAGCTAAGTTTTGGTAGTTCGCTTTTATTTTAACCAATTTTTTTGTCAAACTTGGGTCAAGGTTTTTTCCGGTGTGCACAAGTTTGATATAGCTTTTCATTTCATTTTGATCAATCACAATTTTCAGTCGATCTCCGACCGTAGTATTGCTTTTAAAGCAAAAATTACACTGCTACTTTTTGCATGTATTAAGATTTTAGCTAATAGCCTAACTTGTTTTCGCTTTTTATATTTTGATTTATATCCAGTCAAAGCGCATTTGATTTGTTAAATGAGGTGAAATTTTGTTCCGCATGTTTGTAGAAAAGCTATGTTAAATTGTAGTACCTAATTGAACGTTATTTACAGCGGACCATGACAATACGACACCGAGCAAACGAACCATTAAATATCTTTTGGCTCTATCTAATCGAATCCCAATTGTGAGCAGTGCATGGATTACTGACAGTCTTAAAGGCAAAAAACTTTTGAATCTGGTAACGTATATATTTTCTACACATTGTTCTAATGTAATATTTTTAGTAATGTATTAGCCACACGTACTCTTTTTACTTTGAGGGCTTTGATGCACCTTATGCATGGTCTGGGGGAGCAACCAGTGACCTTTCCTAAGCTTATTGGTCTCGAAAGCAGGTTTAAATGCTAAACTAACTCAGGCTCTACTGATGTAACTTCGCAGTTTCTGGTTAATATCAAGCCCTGTTGCTGAAAATATTTAATACCGTGTTGTTTTTACCTGAGTTTCGCCAAGGAATTTCCCATTCGTCCATTTTAGGGATATTGACCATTGATGCGCAGCGTGGCTGATCTGGGTTCAAGAATTAAACTTGTTAGGCTAAAATGACCCTAAAAATTGGTATAAGCATGAAAAAAGCTTTAAAAATACGTTCTTGCAGTATTCTTGTTAAATTTAAGCACTTCTCAAGAATCCATTCTTTGCCTTCATTTTATCGCATTTTCCGGAGAAAATTTTCTATTTTTGCCATTCTGTCGGTTTAGACCCCTCAAATCATCTATGTGCATGTCCGGTAGCAACTTGGACAATAGCCAAATGTATGGGGGTTGGGCTGGCGTCTGGCGTAAAAAAAGCTTGAAATATTGAAAATTGAAATAATTTCAAAGAATAAAAATAATTTCCAAAATAAACAGTAAAATTCATCAAAATTGTCAAAAATCGCTGCTTGGCGCTAAGCTCTAAAACGAATTTGCTTTTTTAAGTAACGAAATCACTCGAAACGCTCAAATCAGCTCGTTTTATACGAATGGTCTAGGCCATATATGGTCAGGGGAATTTACGTTCGGAAGTTTTGTTTGGGGGTAGTTTGGAGATTATTATTTGTTCAAGATTAGTAGTATGTTTGGGGAGTAATAGTTGGTCGGGAAGTTAGTTTGTTTTGAGGAGCTTTTGGGCAAAAATGATGTCAAAAACTAGTATAAAGTCTAAAAAACGTTAAATCATGTTATCCTACAGTTTCGGAAAAATTTCAGGCACTCATGAAGAATTTCTCATTTTCATTGGTACGTAGCTTTCATTCTGCCTCATTTTTATTAATTGTCCGATGGTTTAGCCGGTCTATGTTGAGGGTCAGTAAGTTAGTTTTTCGGGCGAAAATGACCCTGAAAACTGGTTATTAAGTCTGAAGTATTGCCTAAACTGCGGTAATCAATTTTTCCATTTTTTTTATTCTGTTGGGTGCCTCTCGATCTCTACCTAACCCCTTAACGTGCTTTTCTGGCCTAGGCTCTGCAACATTTCCACGTGCGTGTCTCGGGTTTACGTGGCAGCCCCTTACGACAAAAATCTCTTTTTTAGCCTTCACAGACAAGAAAAGACATGAATTTAAATCAGTGAATTCAGATGTGTATCTTGTGTTAGATATGTTTTCTTGACTCGTTACGCGGGTGAAACAGATGGCTGGCCTTCTATTTTCTCTGATATAGCACATGGGGGCTGAAAAACAATATTAAATAGATTAATCAGAGAGAAATCGGTTTAATTCGGGGGCGGATCGAAATTGGGCGGGCGGTGCTCTCCCATTGGCCAAAAATATTTGGCTAATAAAGGATGATATGTAGCTTGCAATGATTTTTATCTATCGATCATCGTTACTTCGTATATTTTTCCGGACTATTTGTTACTTTTATGCACTTTCTCGACGACCTGCTAGCCACGTTTTTGTCATTTTCTTTCATTTTTCAGCAAAAATTCTACAATTTTTTTGCGCTTCGCCTTAAATTCCTTTATGTGCTTCGCCCCTAATGCGCAACAATAGGAAATAATGAAGTAGTTTAAGTCTGAGTCTTTCTGTGACATTTCACCAGTTTTCCCGTGTTTCGCGCCAGGTTTTCGCTAAAGTTCGGAAATTCAAGCGCTCTCAGCATAAAATTGCTCAAAATTGCCGACTGCAAAATAGACAGGATAAAGCCGCGAAAAAACGCTACTCTGCACCTAAATAGCCTATTTCTCGGACCTATTCTCGCTCTGATAGAAAAAGTTGGGGCACCGCTTTCGTGGGAAAATCCTAGATTCGCCACGGTTTAAATCACTTCTCTTTGACTCAGTACCTTTAATTACGTTTTTTTCTAAATTTAGAAAATGAGTTTTAAAAATAAAAAGTAAAGTAAAGTTGGAAAATCTCACAGGCAAGAGATGTAAATTCTTGGGAAATACAGTACCATTCTATAGGTAGCCAACTCCATTAGGCCGTCAAGGTAGCGCCCCCCTCTACATTAGCTTCTCTCAATGTCGATTAAAAATATAGTTATGACTTGGTTTCGTTTACTTTGGATTTATTTTCAATGACCTTTATTTGATTTAATCAAAGGAGCAATACATCATCGACGACTATACGGTTGGGGCAAGACGAGACGAAAAAAAAGCCATTCAGTATCAGAGCCCGAATCAGACGCCCTTGGCCGGTATAAATTTTTTCATAGCTGATTCGGTTGAAGAACTGATTTGGCTAGATGAGATACAGCCAAACATGACATTGCGAAAATTGGCTCCAAAATGCTTAGAAAAATTTTAAAAATGTCTTGGTAAACGTCACTGAGCACGTACATAAGTGGCTGTCTGATTTTTTGCGACTTAGATTATTGAAGTCGATTATCTGAAAAAGTACTCTTAGACTGGCGAATTACGATGGTGTTTTTGAGCGTTTTTAACGACCTCTACACCATACATGTACAGCATGGGGATTCCGGTTATTAATGCCCGAAAATTTTTTGTTTAAAAAAAGTGTTTTTTGGGCTAAAAATCGATGGGTACACGTCAAAAGCACTGTTTTTTTACGTTTTAGACGAAAAAAATTGAGATAATTGAACATGGTCAAAAACATGTGTGTATGGCCATCGCCAAAAATATGAGATTTTGAGCCAAAAAAGCGCTAAAAGCACTTCAAAAGGCACACTTTTTACACGTTTACCGACTTTTACAAAATATCGATCATTCTGGGGGTCGCAGTCATTTTTAGGGGCTCAGATGCTATTCGGGGGGTCAATCCACCCTCCCTATCTGCTTTACACTTTAAAGAAGTTGAAATATAAATAAAATTCAAAAAATTTTACTCGATTTAAATCTGATTCCTATAAAATAGCCTTATACATGATTGCTAATCATTTGACCCTACTGAAAAATTGTTTAACTTGTTTTGCCCTTAATCAGTTGCGGAGCATTGCCAGTGAAATCAGAAAACACGCAAAATAAATAATAGTGCGCAGAGCGTCAGCAAATTTTGATATATTTATTCAACATGCTTTACTTAAACAGTTGTTCTTCCGTAGACAAAAGTTGAGTAAAAAACAACAAATCTAAGACTAAATATTCAGAGTTAGTTTTCTCAAAACTGTGCTAAAATTTATTCTAGCAGTCTTTCCAATGCGCTTCGCGAATTTTTTCCTTTCGGTTGTGAAATATATTTGTACTTTGAAACCTTTTTTTGATACACTAGTTCCCCCTCCTATTACCATGAATGCACCTAGGGGAGGTGAGCCTGGATTATCCCTCTCCCCTATCTGGTGAAGGATCGGGCAGGCACGTAGCGTCTGGTGATTTCGAGCTGATGTGACGTTTTTGCATTACTATTGAGATCAAAGCTGTAAAAATGCTATATTTTTTTCCTTTGATTTAATACTTTTATGCACTTTTTACTCAAAAAGCGCCCGAAATTGATCAATTTCTATTTGTATCAGTGTAACAAGTGAGATAATGCAGTCAAAATGGAATAAAAATGCTTTAAAAATGCAATATTGCCTCAAAAAACGTTTTTAGTCTATTTTGACCAACGGCGGAAAATCGTGAACGTTAAATTTACTGTTTCGAATTTCTGGGGTTTTACCCCACCGACCCCAGCCTTGTGCGTCTATGCGTTTAACTCCTCAGCTACGTGTGCTGTATTTTCAATCGATCAAGGTTTTTGTCAATTGTTTCAACTGTAAAGGAATAAAAGTATATGTGGAATTAAAAATTACAGACTTAATCGAGGGATAGGAGTTGGACAGGGGTCGCGCTTTACCCTTTCGTATCTCCGATGATCGTGTTTAGCATCATATATTCAACGGTTTGAAAGTTAGGTTTGGGGTTGCCCGCATACGTGGGCAGCAAGAATATTGGGGGGGGGTGCAAGATTTTTCAAAGGCCAAAAAATTGCTTTGAAAATGGTCATATGGCGAAAAAAACACCATTTTTCGACGTTTCAAATCGAGCACTATCCATTGGCATCAAAAAATTGCGAAAAAAAGGAAAAAAATTATTTAAAAATTGAATTCTGGGGTTTGGTTTCTCGGTGGGGGCACTATCCATTGGCATAATAGGTATTATCCCCCAAACTCCCCCACACGCCCAGGTGTGGTTCCCAGCCATTATTTTCGTAGTAGGGGTTAATGACTTCCGGTTTTCGACCGAAAATGGCGTAACACAAGTTCTCGCTCAACACTGGGGTTTATTATTCTTATGCGCAGGGACGTATTTAGGATTTTCCTAAGGGGATCGCTGCCCCAACTTTTCCAAAAGCATTCGTAAATAGGCCCAAAAATTTGCCCTTTATGTGCGAAATAGTGTTTTTTGGCGTTTTACGTCGTCTAACTAATGGCTTTTTACTTAATATTGTTTCGCAAAATTTTTAAATTTTCGACAACTTTGTGCGAAAAAATCATTAAATTTCTTCGACTTTAGCGAAAATCCAGCGCTGCCGAAAAATTCATGAAATTTAGGCTGAAGGACGTTTAGATGCTTGATTAACTGCTTAATTTCCCGTTTTTGTGGCATTTGACGCGCAGCGTCAAAAATTTTTTAAAAACTTAGGCTCGAAAATTGAAGAAATTTATACTGAAATGGCTGTTTCTGTTCTTAAAAATGTTTCGGAAAGCTATTCCATGAGAAAAATTGGCTTCAAGACCGCAAAGAAAGTAAATAAGTGCTATAAATAGGTATTATCCGGCGCGAAGCGCCGAACAAATTCGGGAAATTATGATCACTGACGGCAAAAAATCATTGCAAATGACCTATCCATTCTTTATCTCGCCAAATATTTTTAGCCAAGGGGAAGGCGGCCGCCCCTCCCCGCCTTCCCTCCTGAATCCGCCCCTGTTTATGAGGATGATAAACGACCATCTTCAGGCAGACGGAATTCTACCCCTTCTTTAATGTACGTTTTACATCGTCTTTATGATGAGGAATATGAAGAAAACTTTTGCACCGAATTTTCCTGATTTTCCTAACGTACACTGGAATCAATTTGATCATTTTTTCGAAGAAGCCATCGTTCACTGCATTATAATCTTTCTCTTTTCAAATCAATATAAATAATTGAGTGAACCACAG